>JAPSGF010000063.1:1510517-1523692 GCA_035772895.1 Perdix hodgsoniae | reverse complement strand
TGGAGGTCCCAGCTCCTGGCTCCAGCCTTCCCTGCCCCTTGGGGTTGCTCAGCAGCCCCCATACCTCTCATTTAACCATGACCTACATGTGGGCCCTGCTCCATGTGGTTCATTAACAAATAAAACCAACCCAAAGCAACCCTCCCTGTGATTGCTGGCATTTCCAGTTTCTCTGGAATATGGGAGTGAATGCTGTACTCCCACAGCCAGCAATTACAGCCAGTTCTTGCTTCCCTGCTCGGTGGGACTGAACTGTTGTCAACTTTGGGAATCACAGGAAGACAGCTTTGCCAAGAGTGAGTTCACATATTCAAAAAGGCTTCACAAACACTGATGTGTGGGTGATATTAATAAGATGCAAAGCAAGGCAGGCAAGTGGCCTGAGATGGCTACTGCTTTAATACAGAGATAGTTTGGGGGACTGGAATTTGTGAGGGGTGTCTGAGAGTTGCACATAATGGTTTGTGTTGAGGTACAGAATGCTATCTATTTCAGTCAGTCCTGTTTCAGATGTGTTAATGAACCAGAGAGCTTGGTTAGAAGGACGAAGGTAATTCCCCAGGAGGTCCCTTGGGATGCAGTGCACATCCAGAGCCAATTTTACGTTCACAAAGACAAAGAAGAACAGATACTCAGCCTTGAGACTGAGTTCTTGTTGCCAGAGAAATTAGCACATTCTCTTGATAAATGTACTTTTTTGAGCAGATATAAATGTAAGATAAATCCAGTACTGCTGAACAAGGCCAATAATCACTCAATCACAATGCATTTCATTGGTCCTATCCCAGTACAGCTGGTATAGCAGAAGCTTCTAGGTGGCTTTGGAGAAAGCAAAGAGTAATTACACCAATAGACAGAAATAACCATAAAGCTGATTTGTGTGGCTCACTTACAAGTAGATCCTGAACTTTCTGACTCTTTGTAAAAGGCTTTGTGTACGTCCATCGAGGGCAAACTCATCATTCGTCCGTCTGCCTGTCTGACGTTCAAGTGGCTGTTTTATTGTGTAGATCTCTGCTGTGTTACGCTGTAAAGAATTAGGAGTCAGTGAAGCTAATTGTATTCTTGGCACTAAATCTCTTTGGTAATGCACAGGTAATGAGGAAGTCTGTAGGTAAACTCGTTATGAGGTCAGTCACTGTGTGTTTTCCTGCAGCGCTTTCAATAATCACATTAACTTGATAGCATTTCCTTGGCTTTCTGAAAACTTCTAAATTGCGGAAATAGGCCATTTGTTATTGCTGTGTCTTCACTCGGAGGTGGAGTGTGGGAGCTAGATTTAGGCCATTCTGTTCACTTCTAAACATCAAAACTTCCTGCCCCACACCAACCCTTTTGGAGCTAGTTTCAGTAATTGTGCTCAGAAGCCTGTTTTCTCTCTTTAACCCAATGACAAAGAAAGTGGAATGGTGGAAATGAAAGGGGAGCAGAGAGGAGGAAAAGGCAACTGGGTGCTGACTGGGGTGACCCATGTGTGCTGCAGCATCAGCCATTTGTGTGTCCTACAGTCAGATGGGTGATGGAACAATGCTGCATTAAATGTGAGCTTTCTGAAGGGAAAACCTGCTGGAAGTGAACAATCAAATTAGACCTGCATTTGACACGCTTCAATTGGAGATCTTTTGGTTAAAATACCTAATCAGTAAGGGAGAATCTTGATGTTTGGAGACGCAGAGTACCTTTAATGTGCAAAACAAAGGACTGAGAGTGTTCAGACAGCGGAAAGATCAGAGTGTGTTCTGTCACTGGATCTCCTCCTTTGCTTTAACCTGGTTTTGGAAGGACAGCCCTGTCTGGTCTGTACCTAGCACAGTGTTTCTGTCTCTGTGTGGAAGGACTCGCACTGATTCCTTGTGATCCAGATTTTTAGGCTCATCAGTATTTGTGTGGATCCTTCCCAGTGGAAACCAGCGTAAGAGGGCTGACACTGCTGCCTATTCCTCTCGTCTTCTCCAGCAGCATCAGCACAGACTTAGTCTATACCTCCTCACGCAGAAGCAAGAGCACTTGGCAAAGAGAGGTAATGCTGGCTGAGGGAATGTTTCTTATGGGAATGAAACGGGCCATACAGATCATCTCTCTCCCCAAGGCCTCCATGTATCAGTGTACTCTGAGCCTAGTCTGCACTGCAGCCTGGGTTTACAATAGGAAACAGCTGTCTGATTCAGTGCCTGCTGGCTTGGTGCCTGCCTCCTAGTGCTCCAGTTTTTGCTATGGAGGGCAAAATGTACAAAATCCTCTGCTGCTGGCAGGAAAGCTCTCACCAGCCTGAAGTGTGAGGGCTTAGCACTGTTCCTGCTGGCAGCATGAGCTCCTTCATGAGGACATCATGCTCTGCTTTTGCTGTGGCTCTGTCTTCCTCTTTACCCTTCCCCTCTTATCAGAATCCCGTACTCTTCATTCACACCTCCTCTGTGCCAGGATTATCTGTACAGAATTCCTGCTCTGGTGGGATCCATCTGCTTATTGTTCTACCTTCTTCCTGTATCTGGCCCTTCCCTTTTCCCTATCTTCCCATCACACTGTTTTGATACTGGTTTGTTTTTTTTTTTCCCCCCATGCTGTTCCTTCCTTCTCATCCATTATTTGCCTAGAAAGCAACTCATGCAGAATGTCAGCATATCAGCATGGAAAGGGATCCACCCATTCCCTTTCTTCTTTTATTTTTTTTCTTCCACTCTGTGCTTCTGATATCCTTCCAAAACTATTGGCTACTCATGTTGGAATAGTCCCTGATGTTTTGAAATTGTCAGATCTGGCTCTGAGAAGTTACTGAGACAGAAAAGCCTTCACTGCTGAACATAATGTCTCCGCCACCCAGTACATCTGGTTTTGGGATGAATGTGAGATGTGCTCTAATAGGTCTTCTCCACATACTGCCAGATTTTGGAGACTAAGGCACAGGTCCCAAAGGTTAGATGCCAAGTTCCCACTAAATTAGTGGGTGAAGATTTGGTTTAGAGCAGTACTGGAAAGCCAGTAGCTGAAAACTGGACATAGTGTATAATGACTTTGCTCAATACTGACATAAAATCTGATTTGTAGAGTTTTCTTAGTTGCAGCTACTTTGGGACAAATGGCACAATTTTCTACACGCAAGGAAAAAGAAGCATATCATTTGTAGAGACTCAGTTATGAAGTAGATCCAAATGTGAACACCCTGTAGAGGATTCTAAAGCTGTGTTAACTTGAAAGCCCAATGAAATCAATTAATAGTCTCTTGACAAAGCACGTGAAATAAAACTTAGTGCTGAGCTGGGGCAGCAAACGTGAGATGGTGCTTTTGAGATACAGGAATTCAACTAGGTGCAGATTCCAGGTATGAACCAAGCAGTATGTGACAGCCATTCCACTGTACTGGGCTGCCACGGCGTGTTGTGCTGGCTGCTGTTGAAGCAGAGTTCTCCCTGCCCTGAAAAAAGAGCATATTCGTCTTGGCATCGTAAAATGATCTGCAGCTATTGCCAGGATTTTATCTGTATTTAACCATGAGCGGCAGTGGGTGTTACTGATAAGTCATGGATGCTCGCAGTGTACGCGCTGCCGTGATCTGCTCAATTTACTCTTGGCCTTGACACTCAGAGGCCATTCCAAACGCATAGCAATTAAGTCTTTTCTGTGCATAGTGTATTCTAGTCATGTAGAATGTGTTCACAGAGCCCCCAGGGAGCTTGTGGTTTAATCACTGTATTTACATGGCATTGACTCAATATTGTACAAGCTGCTTAAGGCAGATGGGTTCCACCTGGAGGAATGAGTGGTTTCAGGGACTGCACGGTGTGACAGCCCATCTGAACACTCAGCATTCTAGCTAACCTCTTCCTCCCTCTCTGTTCTAGAAGTTTTTCAGCCTAAATATCAATTCACATAACAGTGTTTTTCCTTTGTACTCCTGTGTTACGTTAGAGGTAGTGATTAGGACAGTATGGACTGATATTAGGCTAATTAAATATGATTTGATTTCTTAGGAATTGGTTTGATGAGGAATGACCTGTGTAGTCTTATGTTTTTTTTTTTTTAAGATCAAAGTGTGGTAAGTGGTTTATGAAAGCATTGGCTCTTAAATTATAAGAAATATTGAAAAAGGAATTTTAACCATAAACAGAGTTTAAAAATGAAATTATTCTCGGATTCTTTCAGTCTTCAGATGCTTTGATCTGGAGGTGATCTTCACCGTCTGAAGGTCTGGTAGTACTCTTGGTGGTATGTCCTGAATTCTGTGCCAGGTGGATGTGCCAAAGGACATTGGTTGTTTTGCTTCTCTCCCTTTTTTTGTACTGCTGTAAAAAAAACCTCTTAAGCTACACTGGGTGGATATATGGTGCTTTCCTTTTTTTTCCAAGAAGAATAATGCATCTGGAAAAAGTTAGGAAAATTATATGGCATGTGACATTCGACATTTCCCCCTTATTTAGGACATTTTTTCCCATTTGGAAATGTGGGATAAGGTGGGTGAAGATCCTTGTACCCATACTCTAGCTTTGCCCGCTTTCAGCAAAGAAAGTGGCACTTTCATGTATCGTGGACATGAAGTAGATAGGGTTTGCTTTTTTCCTGGCATGAAATTCATCACCAGTGAATAAACATTTGAAGTACAATCCTTTTTCTACTGCCAAAAACACAGAAGTAGCCTCAGTTTATATCAGACCACTGTTGCATTCAATGCACAAATGTGACAGTGAACAACATGCTAACCTTTTACCAGGGCTAGAGATGTTTGTGTTGCTAAAAGGCCTATGTTTTGTTTTGTTTTTTCTCTCCCCAGGGTATTTTGCAGAATACCTCCTTATTTTCTCTTCTTCACCATTTATCTATCTCACCAGTTACATTTTGTGAATTCTGTGCTGGATGACACATTAAACTCAGATTGGTGCCAGGTTTTACAAAGCTCTTCTGGAGACAGATTTCTTTCTCCTTTGCACATGAAGATGTAGTGATGTTTACCTCCTTGTCAGGGAAATGCAGTTGAGCAGCACTCATCCTGGCAAGGATTACAGTGATGATGAACCACACAACTCTCCTCTTCGGAACCAAAAGCAAATTCTGATTTTGCCTAGCTCTAGGAACAGCAAAGACTAACTTGGTGTGAAAAGCATGTTTTGGCTGTGGCGCAGTTCTGTTTGTTCTCATTCTCACTACAGTCAGAGCTGAGTTCATACATCAGGGAGAAAAATGGAAGGAAAAAACAAACCGACCCATTGGAGAGATCTGCCTGCGCTCTATTATCCTCTGCTGTGTTTTCCAGTTGCTTGTTCCTATTAGGTAAGTGCATGATCTGGGGATGTTTGCATTGGAGTAAAGAACCCTGGCTAATGGACCAATGATGTTTTGCTCTGTCATGCTGCATTTTTATTCTTTTTTTGATGTGCTTTCCCTCTCTCTCCACAACAGCTTTCTTTAAAGAGTCATTTGTAGGGAACGCATTTCCCTAGTAAGTGTTTTAAACACATCCTTGCAAAGGAGTGAGATAATAAAGGATCTCATTCTGCTGCCGTAATTTAGAAACATGCATTTTGTCCATAAACTGACCTCCAGATAACTGTTGGAAGACAAAGAGTTCAGCAGGTAAGTGAACAGCTGGGAACACATGGAGGGCTTGTTTCTATATTTCCTGCCACAGGGAGAGGTTAGAGGAGGCTTTGACTGGAACTTGATAGTGCCTTTGTACTCTGCCTTTGTCCCTGACCATATGATACGAGCCATGGAGCAGTGCATCTACAGACACCTGTCTTCTGGCACTGCCTTTGGTTCATTTTCTCCTCATCTGCCAAGGAGGGCTGTGTTTTTCTTACTACATAAATTTCTCCTTTAGAGTTAGAATGGATTTTAACCATGCAGTAGGGTTAGTCATGCCACAGTAAGGCATCCTGGAGAGCATAATAGGTCTTCAAGCACTAAATCAAGGCAGTGCCAGCTTATGAGTGTTCCCCCATAGAAGGGGATCCTCCAAAACAAAGCTGGGTTATCCATCTTCTGTGTCTGGTGATTTACTTACTGTAACTTGTAATGAAGCAAACTGGTGGTGCAAATATAGCAGGGATACAGAAGCACTTGGAAGTGCTAACAAATCAACTGGTGAGAAGCTGGGAGAATATTGGAAAGGACAGCAGTGCTCAGAACTGGCTGTGCTGCTTTGCTCTCTGACAGGCTATAGTAAAAGCTACAGAGGTGGAGGCTTTTAGTCCCCCCAGAATAATAATCCATTGTTTTACTGTGGTTCCTGTAAGAGGAAAGTGAATAGCAGAAGGACTAGAAAAGCAAGATGTGTCTGATTTCCCCATATTGCTTTCTACACGCATTCTCCTTACTCCCCCTGGAACCAGGTTTCATGTTCCCACACACAGGGCTTAGTCATTTAAAAGAAAATTAGATCAAATGCATTTTAATTTATAATTTGAGAAGTGAAATGATTAGGGAAAAGAAGCCAATTTATTAGAAAACAGGTTTGTCCTTTAAAATATCGCAGAAGTGAAGTACAAAGGTTCACACAGCAGATTGGTTTTCTGTATCTCAGAGGCAGCATAAGCACAACCTATGATGTAAATGTTACTATAGTAACTCGTGTTTTTATTTAAGAGCCCAGTAAATTGACATATCAAACCCATAGAACTTGTAAGAATGTAAGTTAAACCGCAGAGCCTGATGGCTGAAAGAACATCTTTCTTGGCTGAACTTTTTTTTCTGCAATTTTCCCCCTGAATGCAGAGCGTTTTCTTGTAGCCAAATTGCAGTTTGGCACTCAGGAAGCAGGCTTTGCTAATGGTCGCAGCACTAATTACCTGGGACCTCACAAGCAGCCCTTCCTCTCAAAAGGGTGAAAGTTTCCACCTAGTGAATTTCCCCTAGACTTTCCCTTCTGCCTCCCCCAAAAGCTTCACAGCTAGAGCTGTCCGACTGTAAAACAAATTAAGACTGAATGATGAACTAGAATGTATTCCTCCCTCCTGATGGAGCTGCACAGCACAGCAGAGTCCCTTGAGAAGCCGGCTGCGCTCAGTGCTGCTCTGCTCTCCTCTTCCCACTCTCAGAGCTGCTGCAGCCACTGCTCCTCGCCCAGTGCCAGCCAGGCCCATGTCAGAGCTCACTGTCCCCAGAGACGTCAGTGCTGCTCTACCCAATTTGCACTGTGTGCTTTGATTATGAGGTAATTACTGTCTTGAATAAACTAAGAACCACGCCTCGTGGATATCAAGGATGTATTCTGCCCTTTGTGCTCGCTTTTTCCATCTTGAAATCTTCCTTATGTTTGCCAGCGTAAACTCGTGTTAGTTTGTCTGGAAAATGAGCAAGTGTGGGTCCTTGCTATGCAATCTGTTGGTACATATCTTGTGTTGGGGCTGCTTTGTGGTTACGCTGCTTGTGTGCTGAGGGCTGATTGCTGGGAGGAAGGCCACGTTGTGCCATGTGATGGAGCTTGGTTCCTAAAAGATCACACCCAGAAGCATTTTGGGGGCTTGACAAGCTCACCTGGCTCTTGCAGAGGTTGGGGTGCAGCCCCACCTGCGCCTGTCAGCTCCACCTTCTGAGCAGGGGGTTGATGTTCTTCAGGCTTTAAAGATGTAGGATATGTCTTGCAGGGTTCCGGTCTGCTGGAAGGGTGGCATTTGGGAAGGAGATGTGAGGGGAATGCATCTCTCAGATGTGCTTTTGGAATGGCTGCCACGAGGAGCTGGGCTTCCAGGCAGCTGAAGGCAGAGTGCTGGCAGGTGGCTGGAAAGCTTGGAGCCAGGAGGGAGGAGCTGCCTGGCTCCTAAATGGGAACAAGTAGCTTAAAGCTGAGGAAGAGGACTGTAATACAGCATGAGATGATCACCTGGGCAGCAAGGGCATCCGCTGGAGGCAACCAGGAGCAGGGGGTAAGGCTGCTACAGCTTGGAGCAGGGCAGGGGGAGACTGCAAGCTGAGCTCACATCCCATAAGCTGGTGCTGTAGGAAAAAGCAAAAGCTTTCATTTCTATTGGTTCCGAGCCCTGTCTTATTTCACTTTTGTTCCTGCTGCCTCTTGTCTTCTGACCGTGCAGCACATTGAAGATGTGGCTCTGTCTCCTTGATAACCTCCGTGCTGGTATTGGTGCACTGATGCCTCCAGAAGATGGCATTTCTCCCACAAGAATAGCTGTAATCTGTAAGTAGTTTTAGTATTCTTTGTATCATTGCTCCAGATGGACTTACCTCATACGCTGGGAGGCAGTTAACAGAAGTAACACAAAAGCTTAAAAGCACCAGAAAACAAAAATCTGGAGACCTGATGTGTCTGTTGGTTTGAATTATTAATGTGTGGAAGAAAAGCATGATGTGAAAGTGGGCAATTTGTCGTGTATGAATCAAACTTTTAAAGACTTCTCTCATTAATAATTTCCAAAGTATTTATTATCCTCAGACACCAGTTTTATGTAATTTGTCTATATGACTCACTGAATTGTTTCATCCTCTGTCACCGTTTTCTTACCTCAAAAGCTTCCATAGAAAATGGCAATAGCAGTTTATGCCATAATCTGCACTGATTTAGGTCTTTATAGAAGGAAGGAAGCATTGGAATGAAGAGATTTTTTGACAGTATCTACAGTATGCCATAGAGCACCAGCATCCTGAAGGCAATTCTTACATTAGCTTGGCAGTGATTTCTTCCCTTTGCTTCTGTGCGTTTCCATCGGGTGCTCAGCAACACACCCCTAGGTTCACTACAGTCTGCAGCAGCAGCCCTGGGCTCCACCAGCCATGGCACCAGTACTGGTGCTATGGGAATGGTAGTGAAGAGCCTAGAGAGTTACAGGTCAAAGCCCTGTTGAATATTAGCCTATCTTTTTCTTAAGGTTTTCAATTGTTTCTTGGTTTCATTTTGTTGTTTCTTGTATGCTTGTGGGGATGAGGATGGTGAATTCATGGGGTATCTCAAACATGAATTTTACTCAAGAAGTTTTTCAGTTAATGGATCTTGTGCAGAGTGAGGCAGTTGCCCATTAACGTTCAGTTTAACCCAAAGAGAGAACTCAGTAACTATGTGTCAATAACTTACATGGGTCTGCTTCTCACAGAAGGATTCATTCCCTTTTAGGTTCTTGTGCGATGTGTCAGAGATGGAGATGAATTTTATTCTTTCCTGCAAAGACACGTATGAATGCTGCTTCTCTATTTCCCGTAGGCATCTGGATTCTGAGACACATTCTGACAGGGGCAGTTTGCTATCCAAAGATAAGCCTGCCTTATCCTGCCATCACCTGAGATAAAGATACATGTTTTATCGATTATTTTTTAAAAAGAGATCAATTCATGCTACACAGAGTCGTTAAAAAGCTCTCTTAATGCTGGCATTAAGTGTCTGAGAGCGAGTCTGGGCTCTGAGATGGCTGCTTTGCTGCCAGCATCTCTGCTGTTAACTGCTGGGGTTCGTTCCTGTGTGCCTCCAAGGCCGCTCACTGTCAGTTGGGTTCGGACAGCACACTGTGAAGGATCCCATCCTGGGACGGAGCACCGGTGCTCAGGTGACTGCAGCTGTTTCTCAGGTTCAAAGCAGCAATGGACCTTTTTGTCCTAGGATCAAATCAGCTGGAACATCTGAACAACAGGAAGGAGTTGCTCTGCTCTAAAGTAGAACAGTGTCTCTTGGATTATCCTTCCTAAATTCATGTTGTTATTTTTGCACTGGTCTGGAGAAGAAATTTCCAGTGAAGGAGGAGCATTGATTATCTGCTCGTGTTTTATCATGCTGTGTCCGCTAAAGTCTATCCAACTATCCTTTCTTCTGGTTACAGTACAGCATTATTATTATTGTTATTTTAAAATAGAAGCTTAGTTTGTTAATGTAGTTACTGCCAATTTACAATCAAAGGACAGGTCTGTAATATCTATACAGCTGTGTGGATGAGTCTTTCAGGGGGAGAGGATGCTTTTAGTTCAGAGTGTGTTGAATCATTGCCTCCTGCAATGTTAAGTGTGCACTGAGTGTTGCGGAGAGCATTTCTGCACCTATTCAAAAAGTGAAGTCTAATGCTGTTTGTGATTTAATGGAGCAGCAGTGTTTTGGGTGGCTGATGGGCCTGAATGCTGATGAGGAAGTGCAGAGAAATTAAATGCAAAGGATCCTTGCAGCAGCAATGAGGTATTGATAACATCCCCTTATGGAGGCTGCACTCATCTTGGCATTAACTTAATAACAAAACTGGACTTTTCACTCCTAGGAGTCATGAAATCATTTAGAACAACTTCAGATCCACACACATGATTTGCTTTTACAGAGTGCAGCAGTATTTGATTTTCTGTAGTGGTTCCACAGTCAGTCTCTTTCACCTGTTCAAACACAAGTTTGTTAACCTGGCAGGAATAGTATGTTGGATAAATTAGAAAGGGGAAAAAAAAAAGAAAGAAAGAGGCCAAAACCCATGCAAAAAACCCAGAAGCCTGACAAATGTAACCTGGTAGAACTGAAGCTGAATGTCTATCACTTTTTCTAGCTCTTTCAGAGGCACGCTTGCTCCATTTCCATAAAGTTGTTAGGATTTGGTGTGTTCCAGGTTGCTGCATCTTTATTCAGAACTGTGCCCTCAGAAAAGGGTTATGTTTAGATTTCTGTTGGCACTGCTGGGGGAGATGGCTGGAGCATTTTGCTTCAGCAGAGCAGGAAAACACATCTTATTTGTACTTGTTGGTTGTTTTTTTTTTTCCCTTTTGAGCAGGAAGCTTGCAGGCTTTTCTACAAACTTAGAAGAGTCTCAGTTGCTGGACTCAGCAAGACTGGTATTGCAGTGGGTTTCTGTGTGTAAGACTGCAGGAGATCACCATCATTTTCTTGTTGTGAGAGGTCAGGGTACTATCACTGAATGCAGTGACAGTCCAGTGTGACTGGTGGAAGGGAAGGGATGGCTTCAATCATTATTTAAATGAATAAATAAACCTCCAAGGCTATGTAACATTAAGTGGTTTTGTTCTCTCTGAAGCTTTACCTGCAGTTATTTGTTTCTTGTTCTCAGTCACATAGGTCCCTGAAGTTTTCTCATGTGCTCTGCACTTGGAACTTGGTATTTCACAGTGTTTTGTTGATCAATGTGAAACTCTTCAAAAGGCTTCTGGACCTTTGTTGGTTTTACAGTAGTTCAAAAAAAGAAAATCCGAGGTGAAAGGTGGGGGCTGAGAGGAAATAAGTTTACTTGTTTTCATTTTTGCTTTTATTTATGAAAAAAACTTTATCCTAAGCAAGTAAGGGAGGAGTGGTCAGCATTGAATCATAGAATGGTTTGGGCTGGAAGGGACCTTTTAAAGATCATCTGTGCCTAGTCCAACCCCTGCTACAGGCTGGGTCATCTATAAAGTATTCAAATAGATGGAAAGGGATTTAAAGCCTCTGTCAGCAGTTCACAGGTTGGTGGAGTGTAGGTAGGGTTGTTGTTCAGGTTACACCTGGCATCTGAAATTCATGAGTATTTTCAGTAAGTAGCTGAATAGTTGAAAAGTGCATGTATATTATTACTCTTCAGATAATGAAATTCTAGGTACAGTTGCAAATGCTTTAAAGAACAAGATTAGGATTTGAAGTGATTGTGACAAATTGCTGCAACGGTCTGCAATTAATAATAAATAATAAATAAATAAAGACCCCTGCGAGATATTTAAAGTAACTAACTGCACAAGCAGAAGTTCTGCAGAAAGGATGTGGGGGTGAGGGTCACCAAGGCTGAGTCACCAGAGGTGCATGGCTGGGAGGGGAAAGAAGCAAACTCTGCATGGGATGTGCGACAGGATTGTCTTGTGCAGAAGTGAGGTGATCCCCTCCAAATAGCAGTGGCTAAGATGTCAGCTGGGGCGCTGCCTGCAGCTTCGGGCATCCCTCTTTAGAAGAGAGCATGGCAGGAGCAGGTCTGAAGCAGGGAGGTCTGTGAGCCCTAGCTGGTGTCCAGAGAAGGTGAGATGTGATGCTGTTTTACATGTGCCATCAGCTCTTTTCTCAGGGAGCTCCTTATTGACGTGGATGGTGAAGTGCAGAAGGGACAAATGGGATTTACTCCACTCTTAAAAGTCGGCGAGCAGGTAATGAATGCAAACAGTACAGCAGAACTTTGAGTTCAGCTCTTAAGGAAGTCTCACTGGTAGCAAAGAAATCTGAGACTAAAATAGTCTGTCTAGCTTATTTTATCTACTTTTCTTTTTCTTGGAGGCACAAAGCTGAATAATCATTCTTTTATTAAACTTATTAAACCCTCACTTACTCTGTTTCTTTTTTTTGTCCTGTTTTCCTATTGGAGGTTGTTCCAAAAATGAGTTTTCTTCTACTGGCCAGGACTCAGATCTTAACAAATGTTTTTGTGGCGGCAGGCTTAAGCCTGCCTGGTTTTGTGCCAGTGTTGTCCTGTGCTTTAAATGGTTGCTAATTCCTTCTCCTTGGGAGTTACTCCCCAGCTGCTCACAGCTCCCCTTATTTTGTCTGTCTGTCTTAGAAATCAGATGTTACCATGCTCTCCTCTTTCATATGGAAGCACGATAGATTCGTTCTTAGCTATTGCTGTAGTGCTGCTTTACAAAGGGGGTTAAAAAGCAGCCCCTGGGACTTGCAATTTCACTGCTAGCTCTTTGTAATTCCCTTTCCGTATCCGACGCCCTCTCAGCACTCTGTCCCACACCTACGTTACCTTTCCTTTCCCTCCTGCTGCTAATGCTACAGTCAACTTTGCTATCTTTATGGCCAACGAAGGAGATTCTGTATCTAATGCGGGGTAACGGCAAGTTTGTAATGTGTGCTGTTGCAGTTTGCTTTAAGGAGGCTATCTGCAGTCCGGGACCTAATCTCTACTCCCGCTGTTTGCTGTATTTCTTCCAAGCTTGGGTTTCTTGCTGTAGCTTTACTGACTCCTGGCACGGGCTCCCGTTAGAACCTCTTGGTGCCTATTCACATCTGCTGCTGGGAGAATTTCTCCTCCAACGAGGGGCAGAGCAGCGGCACGCAGCCGCCCAGGGTGGGGGTCACCGTCCGTGGGGCTGCAGATGTGGCGCTGAGACCCCCGAGGGCGGAACGGCCGCTCAGTAAGTAGGTGTGGGTCAGCGGGGCCGGGAGCTCCGCCCGGCCGCCTGCGTGTCCCCTCGCCGGCTTCACGGTTAAACTTCCTCCTCAGCCCCTCGCCAGCACGAAGAAATTCGGCTTAAATATGCAGCGAACACCTCCCCCCTCCCCCCCCCCCCCCCCCCCC
>JAPSGF010000063.1:1467980-1510417 GCA_035772895.1 Perdix hodgsoniae | reverse complement strand
CCCCCCCCCCCCCCCCCCCCCCCCCCCCCCCGTGCAGGAGGAGGGACGGGGCGGGGGCCGTCGGGGCGGTTCGGGCAGCGGGCGGAGCGGCCGGCCCGCACTGAGCGCCAGCGCCGAGCGAGCGGAGCGGAGCTGCGAGGGTAACGGCGGGGCGGTGCGGGGCGGGCGGGGCGGGAGCGAGCGGGCAACAACCAGGTTCTGGACGTTCGTCCGGGTTTTGAAGTTGTTCTTTGGTCGATTGCTGTCGCTCGGGGCTTTGATCTTGCAGCTTTTAGTCGCCTTTGTGACAAACTAACAAAAAAAAACCCACCCACCCAAAAGCAGTGGGCAGCCGTGTCCGGGCTGCACCGCTCTCTCCTTGCTGCCGTTCGCAGCGGAGCGATGTTGAGACCCGCCTGGTGGGGCTGAGAAAAGGGGCGGCTCCGGAGGGAAGGGGCGAACTGCAGTGCGTTTGCTGAGCGGGTGCTGGGGGTCGCGGGCTGCGCTGCAGGTGTTGCCGTGCTGTGCGGCTTCTCGGGCAGCCCGTGGCAAACGGGCTTGGTTTTGTCACTTGGTCGGCGTTTGCTGTTTTGTATTTAACGGGCTGCTGTTGTCAGGGTAGGAACTCTCCTTACTGAAAGTTTTGCGCGTTGCTTAGTGTAGCATAGAATCACAGAACGGCCTGGGCTGCAAAGGCCCACAGCTCACCCAGCCCCAACCCCCTGCTGTGTGCAGGTCGCCAACCAGCAGCCCAGGCTGCCCAGAGCCACATCCAGCCTGGCCTTGGATGCCTGCAGGGATGGGGCACCCACAGCCTCCTTGGGCAACCTGTGCACAGTGCCTCACCGCCCTCTGGCTGAAAAACTTCCTCCTCGTATCCAACCTAAACTCACCCTGTCTCAGTTTAAAACCATTCCCCCGTGTCCTATCCCTATCCGCCCTCATAAACAGTCGTGCTCCCTCCTATTTTATACTCTCCCTTCAAAAATGAATGGAGAGGAAGTGCATGAAACTGGAAAACTGCTGTGCAGCATCAGCAAAGCTGGTGGTTTCAGATTGCAGTGTTTTCAGACTTACGTTGCTTTCTGATCCTGTGCAGCACTGGTTCTTAGTTATGAATTCTGTTGAAAGCAGAGTTTAAGAACGTTTGTGGTACCAACTTTGATCAGTGCAGTAGAAGCAGAAAAAGTGTCTCGAGCTGATCCAGACACTTTTGTCTTCTGGCCCAAATATGATGGTTGCATTAGTGCTGATAGGAGAATCCTTTTAATTGCTTTATCTGGATGTTTATGTGGCACAGAGGGTAGCAATGCAGTGCACCTTCCCTGAGGTGTGTGTTGTTTTGGACGTCTGTAGTTGCTTTCTTTTCAGTCTCTGGTAGATATTGCAGAGTTGAAATTAAAACAAGCTGCTATTGACACAATGAACTAATTGCTTTCTTAAATCAGGGGCAAGCTAGAGGTGGTGTTTCACTCATGCTTCACATTCTTCTTTGCAGTGGTACAATGAATTATTGGTAGTTACCTAAACAGTGTTTTTTAAGCATCTAGGAGCAGTAGGGCCAAGGCTTCTGGGCTGCAGTTTTGCCTTCTTCCAGTGCTTCCAATGAGAGGACAACTGGAATCATAATTTGATGAGTTAGTGCTTTCATTGGTGGACATTTTTTGCTTGTATTCAAAATGAGAGCTAATGAGACATGCAGCAAAATCCATGTCATACTGACAACTTTATAACCTTTATATATCTATATATATCTGATTTTCTTGGATGACATGTGGAAGTGATCCCTGTCAGTTTGCTATTGAGAAGTGGTTGAGCTGTGAATTACAAATTTTTGTTTCACCTGTAAAAGAGGAGAAAATGGATGAGCTTTAATTAAACCACAGGCTTAATCATATGAACAGTGTGTTCTTATGCTAAGTAAATAGTTCTGAAAACTAATTTTTTTCTTCCAGTCAGAAACATGGGGGGGGGGGGGGGGGGGGGGAATAATAGGTTCTTTTGTAGGCTTTTGGAAATAATCACAGCCTGTATCTTGGTGAAATGGCAGACTTAATGAAGGCTGTAGCCAGCACAATTCCTCTGGCCTTCATGACTCTCTTATTATGAAATAGACTAATGGAAGATGTACAGGTAAGGCTAGCCTGATAACAGCTCTACTGAGAGGCACATTTTCCTCTGCAGTAGGGGGTTGTGAAGCACTGCCTTTGAAATTTTGAGCTTTCCTCTTTAATTGACCAAAATGTAGCTGAAAATGTAGTCTGCTAACCTGACTGAATGGGCAGAGAAGTGGATGGGCCTGCCTCATCTCACAGACCAACGTGGGGCTGGTTGGTGCTGAAGAAATGGCTTGGCTCTGGCTGCAGTTGAGTTTCCAAGGGCTTGGATTCATAGCAGTGCCTTTCAGATTACCAACCCTGGTAGGTGAGCAACAGTCAGCCTGCAGGAGAAAAGTACTGCCTGGTTTTAATGATGGAAGGGGAGCTGCGCTGGTGGTTAATTGATATACTAAGCAGTGTTAATGAGTTTTATTCTCAAATGACGTCCTGATTTCTTGTTGCTTTCTGTTATAAATATGTGAATAATCAAGTAAATGAAGTTTGCTGTAATGCAACTCTAATGATAATTATCATTCTCAGTTAATTTTCTTTGTTATTTTCAGACCAGCTCTTCAAAACAAGATGTGTCATCAAATCGTTCTGACCATGTCTGTGCTCTTGGGTAAGTTGCTGCCAACAGTGTGAAAAGTAAGTGCTGACAATAGTGTAAATGAAGAGTTCTCTCTGCTTTTGTTTTACAGAGCTGCTTCAAATCATAGTGCTCCATTAGTATCACAGTATGCAACTAGAACGTGTAGAGGCCCTGGTTTATCATTGTGCAGGATTGAAATGTTGGCACTCTTGGGGTTGTGCCTTTGTGTCTTATCCCTAAAAGCAGTGCAGTTGGTGGGTAGGATCAGAAAACATCAATAGAATGAGTCTGGTGAGTCAGAATGTGTTCAGATAAATGCCTCAGTTGAACTTGGCAGAAGGGCAACTTGTTGTTACCTTAGCAAGTACAAATGCAGAAAGGAAAATCCAAGTTCCATCAGAACTGCAAGGTTTGTTTAGCTCAGCATAGCCAAGGTGTCACTTTGAGTTTGAGCTTTGCTTTTCTAGGTGACTGGTGTTCTTGCTTTTGTGAGCACTGTGTTAAAGTTGCTCCATCCACTGTAAATGTTGATGAGTACAATACGCTGTTTTTCTAATTGAGAAATGTCCGTACCAATATTGGTGTCAGGGACAGCTGGTGTTTGGCTTTTTTCTTTTTTCTTTCTTTCTTTTTTTTCTTTTAATTTTAAATTTAAAAAAGGGTCATTTCGTAGAATCACTGAACATCCTGGGCTGCAAAGGCCCACAGCTCACCCAGCTCCAACCCCTGCTGTGTGCAGGTCCCCAACCAGCAGCCCAGGCTGCCCAGAGCCACATCCAGCCTGGCCTTGGATGCCTGCAGGGATGGGGCACCCACAGCCTCCTTGGGCAGCCTGTTCCAATGTTTCACAACCCTCTGGGTAAAAATGATGATGCTTACGGAGAAAGCAGATGCTGCAATCCAATGATGGCAGTTTCAAAATTCTTATCTTCATGAAAAATGAAGAATTCCTTTGCAATATCCGTACTTTTATTCAATCAGTATTAAATTTTGTCTTGTTGACTAATTCCTCTTTTAAAAACCTTATGTAATCTAAAGATGTTGTGTACCTTTTAATTAGAAAACCTGGATGCCTCAGGGAGTTTTCATTTTGTTTCAGAGCTGTTTGTCACTGACTGGTGGCCTGTAATGATGGCACGTTGGTGTATCAATTGACTGGCCATCTCCCTGATTCCAAATAAAAAACAATAGCCACGGTTGGCATCTTTATAGCCCTCCTAACCCAAGCATGCCACTAATTGAGAGGCTAAACTGTATCTGATGGCCCCGTGTGCATCAGTGGTGTGGAGAACTGGTTGTATGTGTAGTAAGAAAGCATTTTATTAACAGGCAGTTAAGAGCTATAGCAATCTTACGCTGACCATTCTGTGCTGTAATTTGTTACAGATGTTTGTTTTGTTTTTTTAATACACCTGCAGAAATGGTAAGTAACTGCACGTGTTTTGACTTGATGGGATGTACTTAGGGATGTACTTAACCCTGTGACACTGATGTGCTATGAGAGGGGAGAGTCTGCTTTTAGGAATAAAAGCGACTTGGCAGGAATCTCTCCTAGTCCCTCAGTTGACTCTGTGATTCAGGTAGTATGTTAGTTAACTGTCCTGTTTTGTAGGCAGTCGTGTTTCTTATTTGTTCATTTTAATCATGTATTCTGTATTATGATCTGTGTGGCCAACTGGATCCTCCACGTGGAGCCAGGAGCCTAATGAAGCTGGTATGTATGGAGGCACAAACCCTGTTAAAGGAGAGAGGAGAGATGAGCAGAGCCCCTCGGGGTCTGGTTGCAAACCCATGCAAAGAGAAAATGGAACACTTCAGCACGATAGCAGGGTGTCTGCTTCTGATGTTGCATGCACCTACTCTTAACAAGCTTTCATTTTGTATTTTTACATTATTTAACTTAGACTCTATTAGACAGAGAACTTCTGTTTTTCTTATTTTAGATATTGCAGGCGTAGAGCATGAATTAATTTCTGCCTAATGAGTGGTTTAAAATATTTATGCCTTGCCGAGCAAAAAGCTAAAAGCAGAAATGTGCGCAAATCACCCCCACGTCTTTCTGCAAGCAGAGCTTTAATCTGGGCAATTCATTCAGTGCTTTACAGTAAGTTATTTCCAAAAGTGATACATTCATCATTCTCAAAGTCACTGTTGGTGTAATTCAAGCTCCAGCTTACCAACAAGAGCTGCAACTGTGGTCAGAGCGCTTTGATTTCGGAGAACTGAAGTCTGATGGAAAGATCCTTTTTTTTCCCCCCACATCTCATTTCCCAGACAACACGTGGGCATTGCAAGGTTGCATCCAGTCATGTATTCTGGTAATATTATCCTTTGGAATTGAATGCTTGTGATGTGACTGTGTCACTTTTACAGTAGGATTATTCTTTCTACAGTGCTGGAACCACGTTGTTGGGAGCTGCACTTGTCGCAGCTCTGCAGGGAGGGATGAAACTTGTCTGCAGAGTGTGTGAACTTAGAATTAGGATTCAGTGTATCTTGAATACAAAGCGGTTTACCTGAAAGTGATGCTTCCACACAAGAGGTTGAGTAAACAAAAATGTAGTGGTAGAGACTTCAGAAGAGAAAGCTGACGTTTGTCAGTTGTGCACCTGTTCAGAGGTGATGTTTTTAATGCTCCCGTCTCCAACTCAGAGGAGATAAGCCCCAGGAAATGATTTTATATAGGTATGTTTTAATAAAACCTTTCTGTTTAATGTCAATTACTTTCATTGTCTAGCAATATGAATTTTTTGTTGCCAACATCTTCCTCTTTCTTTGTGTAGGCTTTCTTCACGTGGCAGCTGCCCAGTGTATGGTCCATGAGATTCATCCCAGGAGCTTTCTATTACCGTGCCTGCTGCTGAATGAGACATCTTTGAGTCCTTCTGCTGCTGGAGCTGTACAGAGCTGGTCTGCTTTGAGGGGAGAGTATGGAGCTGCTGAAACCAACCCTTCCTTGCTAATGGATGAGGAAAGTTTTCTGTGTTGCCTTTGGAACGAGAACACCACCAATTGTTCTTTGTACAGAGGAAACATGCAAGCAAGGATGCTCATTCCTTCAGAAATAAGCATCTCTGCATCTGAGGAAAGAGGTAGGTTTCTTTGTCAAGGGTGTAGTAAGTTCCTTTAAAAAACACATTGGTTTTTAGTAGTACAGAAATGCTTACTCCATTTCTTTTATTTAGATTTGAACTGGAACATTGAATGTTGGGTTGAAGGCAAGCTGGATCTGTTAGTTTGTAGCCTTCAGTTCCTGAAGTTTCACATGAGACTTGATATGAAGGTTCATCTTTTATATGCTGTGTAAGTACAGGCTTCAATTTCTCACTGTTAGCATTACAAATCTGAAAGCATTTCCTAACACATCAGCAGCATTGGTCTCTCAAGCTTGTAGCACAGTAGTGGCATCAGCTGCACAGGCAGGTGATATTTTATGTACCTTATCTTACCTTAAAGTAATCTAAGACTATACAGAGAAAAGCTCATGGCTCTATCTTTGAATGAAAAACAATTAGCATGGAGAGTCTCTCTGCTTTCCCTGTTCTCAGGGAAAAGTATTCTTTCCCTGTTCCTCAAAATGCTTAAACTATTGATCACTATTGGCTTGCTGAAGTCTCTTTGCTTTTGCACTTGCTAAATTCAAAAGGTGCAGTCTGGTTCTACCTGTTGATGCTTTTGACCATAATGTTCTCTCACAGTAATTAAGTGACTTGGTGTTTAGCATTGTGTCAAACGTTGCCCTGATCACATTGGTGGGAGGCTACTGGGAGGCATCCATCTGTGTAGTTGTCCTGTCATACTCTATGATGGTCATTATCCTGACTCTGGGGTGGCGTCGCCTGTCTGATGTTATTGTAGGTGGGTCTGCTTGATTCTGATTTCACTGTTCCTTTTGCATTACTGATGGATTGGAGGGCATGATGTAACATGCAGATTGAATTTCTTGAGGAAACCTGCTCCATAAATAGTTGACCATGCTAAGCTTACAGGTGACAACTTCTATTTAAATACAGAGCTAGATGGCTGGTATCACTTGCCATAAATTGTATCTGTAGTGAATGTAGGAAGCAACAGAATGTAACAAATATGGTTGTAGAGGGACGTAATACTTTAACACTGAAATCAGATTTTGAGTGGGAACCCACAGCTTTCCAGTGTTCCTCATGACTGTGATTTTCAGCATACCATTACATGTGTTTTTGTAGCAGCACATCTCACTTTGCCTCGGTTCCATTCAGTCTCAACTGCAGAAAAATCTTAGCCAGAAATCCTAGTTTGGTTTTTTGTGCTGCAGAGGCAAGGTGCAGGGTGGCCCCTGACACTGGAGAACTTGTCTCACTTCCCAGATTTCATGGTAACGTTTTTCTTTTAGGGTCCCTGTGTTGTGGGGGAGCAGCTAGCAGAGCAATTCAGATTTCACTAAGGTGACAGTTTCCCCTGTTGGCTTGCTGACACCTTAACGTTTTTTTCACATGAGCCAAAATACCTTGAAAACATTCCCAGCTTTAAAAATATGCATTCCTGGACTGTGTTATTGCCTGGGAGTCTGGAGCTCAGGCTGGAATTCTCACATACAAGATAAGCAATGTATGAAAATAATGACCTAGAAGAATCTATAAGATGAAGTTTTGCTCCTCAGCAGTTTTAAGTTTTTCAGCATTCAAGATGTACCCTTTTGACTTTGCACGTCCAGGGTTTATTTGCTTGTAACAGTACCAAGTTACCTGGAGTAGAAGATGTGTTCTTCTGTCCAAAACAAGGCTGTGCTGAGGGTACCTTCCCCAGCAGCATGTCTTTGGGAGGAGAAAGATGATTCTGAGATTTAATTAGACAAATTAGGTTAATTTTCTAGCAAAAGTGAATGGTAGTTGTGTGTATTCTAGGAATGCTGTAAGCCCTGATGGTTGATTGCATTAACTGAAATCTCTTTGCCTTAGGGATCCTTTTCAGTGGCACAGATGAATGCTTGTGGGTGAATCCTGAGTGCTGATACAATTTGCCCTTTCACTGGATGGTGATTTATGGGATGTGCTCATGTTCCCAACCCATTTGAAGGGAACTTCTTTAGTTGTGGGCTTAGACTGTTGTGTTCTTAAGGAGAAATTACACAATTTACCTCAACTTTGGTGTCATAGTTGAGTGCATCAGTTATACACTGAACTGGAGAGCATTGACGTTCTGTTAGGGACTTAGCCTGGTGTGAACCAGTCAGCCACCTCTCTGGGTGATAGGGGGCAGCTTGTTCAACTGAGGGTTGACCTGGAACTGCTCTGTGCACTGAAACATGCTTATTGAAAGTCTTTAACCAGGTAGCCCTGCTCCATCAGTCCTAATAAAGATAGCACTTGCACAAACACAGGGTGTAGAAATACTGAAAGCAGTGCCACAGTTGTTACCTTACTTCTGAGGTCCCTCAGCACACCTGCCCAGCTGTGCTGCTGGGCCTTTCTAGAAATCAGAAGAATTAGTTCTTCGATGTTTGACCCTTTGTTGTCAACTGATGGATGGAAGCAGCCTTATGCCCACTTGTGCCGTTTTTATTTTATAAATTGAGAATCGTTTGATTCAATTCTGTAGTTATAAGCATTGAAAACATTTATAGATAGATCACTTTTATAAATCATATATGATTGTTATTAGAAAGCTTGTTTTTCACTGAAAAAAGAGTTTTTGACTGATATATTACTTACAGTGTTTAATGGTAGTAGAAGCTACACTAAATTTAGATTTGATTTCACTGCCCTACACAGAGGAATTAGAATGAAATCCCAGTTGGGGTGGCAGAAGGCTGCAGTTAGTCTGCTGTGGGGGAGCTGACCTTGGGGTAACAGCTGCCACCAAGGGTTTGAGACCAGTCTGACTGAACTACGGGTCTCATCACGATTGCAGCACATTTGTTTCAGCATCAAACCTTAATAATACTTTTTGTGACATCATCTGATTTGCTTTACTTAGAAACCATTTTAAATGGGAAAAGCAGCAAAGTAAAAGTGATCACTTACAGTTAGAAACTTTTAATCTTTTTTTTTATTACAGGCAGTATTTTTGTTTGTTTTTGCCGATAAACCTTCCCCAGAGGACAAACACCTCTCTATTGAAATACAGTGTAAAGAGAAATAGTTTGTTTTACCTTGTAGGTCAGAGCTGTCACTGGGAGATGCATCTACCAGCTCCCTGAAGAGGACTGCCCTGGCTGCTCAGTGTAACTGCAGTGAGTACAGCAAATGTGAGTGCCATCTGCCTTCCCCAAGGCTCAACCACACTTACATCATGTGGCTGAGGACTGTGACTGGTGTAACACCTCTTTGGTCACCCTTGATGTCAGTCAAGCCCATAGACATAGGTAAGTGTTACACAGGTTGTGAGCCTTTGTTAATGGGAAGTGGCAGCAGGGTGTCTTTGGGTGAGAAGGAGGACACAGAACAGGGAGGGATTTCCTGGTGCTGTCTTGGATTGCTCACTGAGCAGGAATAAAGGCTGTTCCTAATGCTGCTTTGCAATTAAAGCTCTTCTCTCCGGCAGCTCTGTTTTTCTTATGTTTTTCTTTCTTCCTTACACATGCAAATCCAGCATTTTCCAAAGTGGAAAACAGACCTCTTATATTTAATCAAGCCAAGGCCCTAATGACACAGTAAATTTGATATGTGTCCATTTTGTAAACACAGTTATAACAGATCTTGGCTAAGATCAAACAGGTAGGGTCTGTCAGCTGGGGGGGGGGGGGAATTGAAGTCTTATAAACTGCTTCCTACTGATGTGCTCTGCAGATAGAACAAGTTAAACACCTCTGGGTGGGGCAGTTCTGAAGAGGAGGGGTTGCATTTACCATTATGGTTTTGAATGATGCCACAGGGAAAAAGTTCTACATTCAGAACTGAGTGTGCCGGCGTTAAAACTGTTGTTATTAGATTGTTCTGCTTAGTGAAGTATACTTTAAAAAATGAATAGTATTAGTATGTGCTCTGCCAAGGTTTAGGTGAGTTAAAAATCAGTTGGAAAGTAAAAATACGAAAACTTGTGTAATATGTCAGTAGAACAGGTGGCAGCAGAATGAGCATCATTATTTGCATTGTAACATGCCCAGAAGTGTGATATAGAAGTCGATGACTTTTCATTTTGAAAGCTGTGGCCCTTTGCTGAAGTCACTTATTCCTGCTGGTATTCACGATTCCATCTCAATGCAATTGACTTGGAGAATTTGGATAAGTAATAAGAAAATAAGTTTTGACTCAGTGTAGTGAATTTGTACTGAAAATAATAACAGTTGTTTGGTAAGCTGAGTGAGGTTCCAGTGATACCATCCAAAGAAGATGACTATAGGAGCAAAGAAACCCACAAATGGCCTCTTTGTATTTAGTCCAGTACTGAGGGTGCAGACTAAAGTGAGCGTGCACCCACTGCCTGAGACCCTTGGAAATGCTTTCTTTTCAGGAAAGGCACATGCTGCTTAATCTGCAGTGGTTTTTAACAGGATATCAGCCTTGCATGAGAGGATCTCTGCTGAATGAGGACAAGGTCAACCAAAAGGCACTGTTCTTACACAGTGATATGAAAAGGTCTCATTAACAGGTAAAAGTAGGATCTCAGTTCCTTGCCTTTGTCCAAGGAGGAGTGAATGTGATCGCAGTCATCGTTTTAAATTGCCCATCTATTTCCTCCTCCACAGAGTTCTCTGTATCCTTGTGGGAACTTCCTGAAGCCCCCTTTTCCCTCTGCCTTAATGTAGCTCTGTGGGAAGCCTTTTATTCATAGCCATAATCATGGTAGAAGGGATGGGAAGATTCATAAATTGTGTGTACAGTATGAGGATGTTATTTCCTGCCCGTTAAGGAGCTGAGCAAATGGCTTTGTACAGCACTCCCATCCCTTTCAACCCTTTCTTCAGCAAATCAGATAAGCTAGTACCTGATCACTGGGGAGAAGTATGACCAAGGCAAGAAATACTTGTAATTTTAAGGCAAACGTTAGGGCAGACAGCGTGTCCTGATAGCTGGCTGTGTAGCAGTGCCAGGTGAACTTTCACAGTAATATTACACAACGTTGCTCTCTCATACCTTGTCTGTAGAGCAGCTGTTGAAAACTGAAACTTAAAGTGTGAAAGAAATTTCCAAATCAATAGAAGTCATTACAGGCAGCAGTCACAGGCAGTGTAAACTCGTCTATTAATTTGTCTGCAGTAAAGCCTGAACCTCCTTTGAACGTGCATCTGGAAATGACAGAGAGAGGTCAAGTGAAGATCTGCTGGTCTGAGCCTGTACCGACGCCATACCTGCTCCAGTATGAAGTGAACATCTCTGGAAATTCAGGTCAAAATGGCTGGCAGGTGAGTCGGCCCTGCTCTCCCTCTTCCTTTCTTTTTCCTGAATCCTTGTTCAATAATAATAGCTTCTGATAATCCAACAGGTGGTTCAAGTTGCTTTAAATACCTCATTAGACATAGACAGTATGCTGCTTGATTCTTCCTCCTTTGTTCAAGTGCGGTGCAAGAATCATGATGGGCCGGGGTTCTGGAGTCACTGGAGCACACTGTATAATCTGAATGCGGGAGGTAGGTCACGTGCAGTCACCTGGAGCAGTAAGTAGACCTCTGGGATACAGTACATTTTCCAACTTTTGTTTTGTGGAATCAGTGTGTGTGAGAACATTATCCAGGGAGGTGCAGTACAGTGTGCGTGAGCTGGACCAAGGATTCCCGTGTAAGCTCTTTAACCTCCTGCTTCTCCTATTTGTAGCTTTACCTGAGGTTGTGCTTTTTCCTTTGTAGAAGATTAGAAGATGTAGATTTAATGATAAATGCGTGGAGACTCACGGTGATCTCCATGACACCCCCATGTCTGGCCCTATTGCTTTCAGACCCAGGAGAAGCTGGGTCTTTCACTTACCCTGCTATGTGTTGTTTTCACTGTCCTGGTGTTTTCTATCAGTTCATTACTATTTGCCTAGGGACAGTAAAGGTTATTTTTATTAGAGCTTGTAAGCATGAGCTATGGAAGGAAACAGTCAAGGATCTGTTTCTGCTCCTCTGCCCTACAGCAGTTCATAATAACAAACGTGGAGGAAGCAGATGATGTAGAGATACAAGTGGATAACAGTAATTTTCTGTTGATCTGTGGTTTTTGTTGTTGTTCTGACTCTGATCTCAGTGGATTTCTTTCTTTTCTTGTAGCTGAAGTGCTGTACTTCCCTACTAAGATACTGACCAGTGTTGGTTCTAACGTTTCATTTCATTGCATCTATAAAAACAAAACCAAGAGCGTAGCATCCAAGAAGATTGTTTGGTGGCTGAATTTAGCAGAAGAAATCCCAGAAAGTCAGTATACGCTTGTGAACGATCGTGTAAGCAAAGTTACTCTTTTCAACTTGAAAGCAACAAAACCTAGAGGAAGTTTCTTCTATAACGCATTGTACTGTTGCCATCAAAATAGGGAATGCCATCATAGATACGCTGAATTATATGTAGTAGGTAAGAGTCCAGATGATTTTAAATTACAGTTTTGGTGCATTTTAATAGTAAGGTCAATTTTCTTAAGCTCCATTTAGCTTTTATCAAATAGCTACCACTTGTACTGCATGTTTTTGTGTAAACAATTATATCTTATTAATAACTTTTAATGTGTTTTTAATTAGATGTGAATATCAATATCAAATGTGAAACTGATGGGTACTTAACTAAAATGACTTGCAGATGGTCTGCAAACCCAGACACGTTGCTCTTGGGGAGCTCCTTGCAGTTAAGATACCACAGGTGTGTATAGCTTTTAATTGTTTGGAAAGCATTACTCAGAAAATACTGTCACAGCAAAGAACCAGGAACAGATGATAAAATGTGTAAATCCAAAATGTGCTCACTTCCTGTAAGCCAGGCTTCTCAGTTGGAACTCCAGAGGTACTAAACATACGTGCAGATGAGGGCTGTGGGTATCTGAGTAAGTGATGTGGTTTGTTTTTATCCACCTCCTCTCCTGCTTTTGTGAATCTTGTAGGTGCAGTTCAGAAGTCAATTCTATAAATACAGTTTAGAACACAGATATTTATTAACTCAGTTATGACACTGACCTACATCTAACTGAACTAATTACTGAACCCAGCTTTTGGGGTTTTCTCAAGTCAGTCTTTCTTTCTGCTTGCATTGTATGAGTGAATGCAAGTTCACCTGGCTCTTAACGTGGGTATATTTGCTTCTCTTAGTTATATAGGATCTTCTAGTTGCTTATTTCTACAGACAGTAAAGAAGTGAAAAAGCAGTAGCCAAAACAACAAAAAAAACACCCAACAAAGCCACTCATTGACAGAGCACTGGAGCAGGAGCCCAGATTGGCTCTAAAATCTCTGTCCTTGGAAAGAGTCCTTGGGATCTCAGCTGGGCAGGATGCTGGGCAGCCTTGTCAGACTGGAGCTCTGTGCCTCTCTTTCTACATACAGATGGTATATAAATATACAAGGGCAAAAAAAATCTTACAAGGTTCTTGGTTCAGAAAGGAGCTGTTGCTTCATGAAGGTGATGGTGGTGGTGGCTGGAGCAATCCTTTCATTTCACTGTTCTGCAGGAATAGATGTGTAAAGGTTTTACAAAAAGAAGCCCTGAGTGCCTGATCCTTTGGAAAGCTGAACCGTCCTTCCTAGTGAAGGTGGATTTGATTTCTGAACAACTTGTTGTACCAAAATGAACATTTCTCAGGGTTTTGTGGAATAAAGCAGTAGCTGGAATGCTTGAGTGAGATTGCATGTGGGGACTTCTAGGGCAGGTGACTAAAGGACACCTGAGGTAGCTTTTGTTTTGGCTGTCTGCAGAAGTCTAAATGTAATTAGTGTTGTGCTGGGCAGGGAGCCTGAAGTAAACACAGTGCTGCTCATGCCGTGGTTTTATTCCTGCTTTGTCACTGTTCAGGTTTAGCTATTTTTTTTTCTAATGCTACATAATAATTTGTACTTTCAGTGTTCTGCTTCACTGAGCACTGTGCAGTAACACAGCTGTAATGCTAGCTGAATGCTGGTATTCAGTGGGATTTTTCTTTCAGTATTCTTGGGCTGAGGTTTTGTTTCGTGTTTGTTTTCTTTTTTTAATTGAGGTGTGTGTGTGCTTTGTTAATGCTACAGACCGAAAGAGCAAGAACTGAAAAAAGATGTGCCATGGGGAATGGATGGGAGGTTTTCCAGGGGCACACAGCTATTTTTCATCTCGATGTGATTCCATTTGAGAGATGAAATCCCATGCTGCACAGTGATGTGCTGTGATAGCTTTACATGTTGGTGTTTTGTTTTCATTGGCTCCTGGTTACGTCTTCCTCTCCAGTCAGTGCTGCCAACTGTAACAGCACAGAACTGATCATCCTGGAAAAACAGAAAGCTAAGCTAAACCTAAGCAGCAGACAACTGTTAATCAGTATTAGCTGTGTTGACAGGAAGAGGAAGGATTCAGCTAAGGCTAACTTTTGTGGTCCGGCTGCATAATGAATGCCCTATCTGGCCACTCTTACTGCAAGTCTGAGCCGTGCAGATGCTTAGGAGGAATTTGGAGCCTGTCCTTCCCATCTCCCATAAGACAGTACTGATATTTTGTCCAGAGCCTAGGTCTGCTCTCTTCTGTTGCCAGCTGTGATATTGACTGCCTGTGGGATTTTGATAGCACCCTCCAGAATTGATACTTGTATGGGATTTCAGTCTCCTGGAGGCTTCACTGTGCATATCTGATTGGGCTGCTGCGCTGTGGACATCGGTTGGTGTTTGGCAAGTCGTATTCCTGGCTGCCTTGCCTCTAAATACCTCTAAAGTAACATGATTTATAAGTGTTTGGAGATGCCTGCTCTTTTTGTCCCTCTTTCTTCCTGCTGTTAGTCTGTTATCAACAGATTTTGCACTGGAATGAGTTTTCTATGCCCTACTTTTCCTCCAGGCTAAGAGCCAAAGCTTTAAGGAGCACTGCTGTGTTATTTCTCCATTCAGTGCAGGGTAAAGTTCAAGGTCTGTCCAAATAATCATCAAAAAAGTCACACAATTCCAGTGATAACATTTGTTTTAATTACCTGCTATATGACTGATGCCATGAACAGCTTATTGTTGCAGCACATTAACTGGATGTTTCTCCTCTTTTAAGGAGCAAAATTTATTGTTCTAACTTTCCAAGTACTCCTCCAGAATCAGAGGTGAAAGAATGCCATTTCCAGAGGAATCATTCTTACGAGTGCACATTTCAGCCTGTTTTTCTTTTATCTGGATATACCATGTGGATTGAGTTTAAGCACTCGCTGGGAACACTTGAATCCTCACCAACTTGTGTTGTTCCAGCAGATGTGGGTAAGTCTAGATTTCTGCACGTCTTTCTTCACTTGTGACCTTGGATTTCAGGCCTTATATGGTGTAGGTGAAGTACTTTGTAGCATTTAAAATAAATTATATTGTGGAAAGAACATAAACACTTAAGAGCTTCAGTGTTGTCTTCTAAAAAAAACATTGGATTGAATGTTATTTCCATAGATTTTGCTTGGCATGGGAGTAGACCATGACTAGCTAGTACCTATAAAATGACACACTTAGTTTTGTATGTTTATCCTTTTGAGAGTTTTGCAAAGACATCCAGAAGAAGAAGAAAAAGTTTGGTAAAAGGCAGTCTGATTTTTTTAAGATTCTTGATTAATTACTTGTTTCTCTTCTGAGGGAGGGGCTGAGAGAGTTGGGACTGCTCAACCCAGAGGAGGGGAGGCTTTGAGGGATGCCAGTCCATAATAACCTGAAGGGACAGGCAGGCAGAACAGAGCCAGGCTTCAGGCACTGATGCCAGTGCAGGCCCAGAGGTGCTGGGTTCAGGCACTGTGCCCAGCAGGCAGCACTCTGTGCTGGGCAGTGCTGGAGTGCTGGCACAGGGACCAGAGAGTGGGGGAACTCCTTGGGGGTCTCCAAACCCACGTGGCTGTGGTTGAGCACAGCTCTGGGAGCTCTGCTGGGGAATGACTTGGGTTGGATGGACCCAGAGGCACCCCCAGCCTCAGCCATACTGTGCTTCTCTGAAGGCTGTGCTTTGATGCAGTGCGGCACGACAGCACGTTCCTGTTTAAAAGCATAGGAGCTGTTTATGTTCTTGCTTTTGCAAAGTTTGTTTTGTGACACACAGAGAACTGAAATTTATGTAAAAGATAGAGGCAGAAACAGTGCGTGAGTGTTTTCAAACACTGCAAAATGTGCAAAGCAAGTCTTGTTATTGGGTCCATGACTCAGAGCATTCATTGGACTCTGTATTGCTTTGGACACAAATGAGAACATATGCAGAGGGAACACATTGCAGCTTTGGCTTCGTGTGACTTCTGCAAAAAGATTTTCTACATCCATCTACAGAGAGGAAGTATCACTTTTCCACCCAGATTTACTGTTTGCAATAGCTGGTTCCTTCTGTACTGCAAATAGACCACAAGGTGCTACATGAAATAAAGCAGAATAGGACACATTTTATGGGAGTAGAGAGGTACAGGCACATAAAGAACATGAAATAAACCAAACTATGCCTTGCATTTCAGATTTTAATTAGAGCAAGCAAAACAAAACCTATTTGTTCTAACCTCACCCAGAATTTAGGACATACTTGAAGTCTTTGTCATTTATTTGCTTTTTTCTCTCACCTTCTCTCTGGTCATAACAAATTTATTCTAACTTTACTTTGGTAACTAACTGGGGCTTTCTGACACAGCGGTTTAAGTTCAAATGAAACCTACTGAAACTTTGCCACGAGTTTTAAAAAAATAAATGATTATGTCATAAGAAACTTTGATTTTGATGCATCAACTTAAGATTTTTGATGATTTTAATTTGGGTCAGAGATGGACTTAATTTCCCCTTTCTCGGCCAGAAGCTCTCTGTCTGCAGTGGACAGCAGGCTGGCCTGTGCTGCAGAGTTCTGGTGTCTGGAGTCTGGTGTCCTCCCACCTTCACTTGGAGAAGCAGAGGCTGCAGTGTTACCTGCTGCCCTGGGACAGAGGAAGGCGTGCAGCGATGACTTGATTTAATGAGAAATAGCAGTGGTGATGTTACAGTCTTCTCTTTTTCCTTTGCGTTTTCTAGTGAAGCCACTTCCTCCCTCCAACATTAAGGCAGAGATCACCAGAAATGATGGGCTGCTGAATGTGAGCTGGGCAAACCCTGTGTTTACAAACGATGATCTCAAGTTTCAGATCCGGTATGCAGTGAACAAGGAAGAACTCACGTGGGAGGTACTGCCTTTTTCAATCCAGAGCAGAACATGAATTGCTGCAGTGCTGTCATGTAGCCTGTCAGCTGGCAGGTATTGATGGAGGTGGCTGTATGCAGTGAATCACAGTTCTGAGTATTTGCATTATCTGCAAGGGAATGTTTCTGAGTAGGCCTCTCTCTTGTTGGATTTATTTTCAAAAGTTTTGATTGTCACACGTGCTGAAACAGCCCTTTGTTCTTACTTTCAGTATTTTGACTTCTGTTACAGCTGTATGAAGTTCTAAGTGTATCAACAAGATCAGCTGTGATAGAAGTGCAACTTTGTGTTGAATACATTGTTCAGATCCGCTGCAGAGCCCTGGATGGTTTGGGCTACTGGAGCAACTGGAGCAGATCAGCCTATGCAGCTGTCAAAGATATCCAAGGTAGATGTGCCTGCAGGGTGTGCTCTGGTGGTTTGTCCAGTTTCGGGCTGAGATGTGACGCTGTCCTTTCAAAACTGTAATGTTGCAGCTCCCTTACATGGCCCTGAGTTTTGGAGAACTATTACTGAAGATCCAGCAACGGGGCAGAAGAACGTTACGCTCCTCTGGCAGGTGAGAGTGGTCACGTTTTGATCCTTCGTGTTGAAAGAGGTTTGATCCAAGAGAGCTGCTATTATTACCCAGCGAGTGCGGTGAGCACGTGCTTCCCTGTGCAGGCAGTGCTGTGCTGTGTGTTCGTGTCAGCCTGCACACTCAGCGTTACATCTGTTTCACACCATTTGTATAATTAACATGCAATTTGTTCTAATACTTGGGAGGGAAAAAAAAGGTAACGTGGAATCAAGTACTGTAAGGGAATGAGAGATGCAGTTTTTGACTGCCAAGTTTTGCTGAGATCTCAGAGCAGAATGTGCCACTGACTCCCAGACAGCTGCCTGTGCAAACACCGCTGCAACTGCACACAGACTTGGCAAGACTACCTTCAAAGGCTAAAGCAGGATAGAGGAAAAGAGTACAGCACCGACTGGCCACTCCTGCTTGTCCTTGTGGTGATGTTAAGTGTGAAAATAATCATCTCTCCTGAGTTTTTTTGGGTTGATTTTCCTTTTTCTACTTTCCAATCCTGACAAAATACCAACATCAAGAAGCAAATTTTTTTAGGAATCTGAAACTGTGTTTCCTTGTGCCCTCTTTCACTGGAGAGATAGCAAGTAGGGGTATCAGAATCGTATCACAGAACGGCCTGGGCTGCAAAGGCCCACAGCGCTCACCCAGCCCCAACCCCCTGCTGTGTGCAGGTCGCCAACCAGCAGCCCAGGCTGCCCAGAGCCACATCCAGCCTGGCCTTGGATGCCTGCAGGGATGGGGCAGGGAGGAAGTCAGGTCTGTGAGTGGACTGTGGTGTCTTTTCTTAAAGAAAAAGCATATAGAGAATCTTTCTTGGGTCATGCTGTCTTAAAACTGGGATGCTGACACTTCTACCCAAACGTATTCTTTCGAAACCAAAATCTGGCAAATTGATTGATGTCAATGTTTGCCACAGCCACTGATGAAGAATCACTCGCTGTGCAGTGTGAGCCGGTACGTTATACAGCATCAGACATCAGAAAACACCTCGTGGACAGAATATGTCGACAAAGGCACCACCTGCTCATTTCCATGGACTGAACGCGCACACACCGTTACAATCTTAGCTGTGAATTCAATTGGAGCTTCTTCAGTTAATTTTAATTTAACCTTATCACGACAAATGAGCACAGGTAAGAACATCTGTTAGTTACCGTTTTGAGATGTGAAATATGTTAGGAATCCATGTGATGCTTTTAGGCAAAGCTTTCTTTGTAATGAAATTCCCTTTGTTAGGGGAAAAAGTTAAAAAAAAGAAAAAGAAAAGAAGCAGTTGGTTCAGTCATATATGGAAACAGATCCTATATCTCACCAGTAAAGCTATTTGAAAAATGAAATTTCCATCACCTGGCAATCTTACTTGGGATGTCTCCCCTCCAGTAACAGAACATAAAGTAATTAACCAAATGAAAATGAAATCGTGCTGTGGAACTGATCTTTCATCTGCTTTGTCTTGGGAATGCCCAGCATTCTTGCAGGGGAATGTCTCACTGTTTCCAGAATGAGATGTGATCTTGTTTCCCTGGCTGGAAAGAGGTGTAGCCCTCTTTCCAGAGCTGCCTTCTCAGAGGTTGAGCCACGCTGTGCTTCATTAATAAAATAAAGACTACTGGAATTTTAAATCTTAAATTGTGTAACATTCATTTGCTGATGTGATCTGTGGGAAACATTTCTGCAGTTTATTCATGGAACTTTTCCACAGGAATGCCATTTTAGAGGCGTTTTTATGGGTCAAATTCTTTCTGATACTGCACGTAAGGGTGGAGACTCATAGTTGGTAGCAGATGAAGTGGGAAGAGTTTGTCTGGCTGGATTATGGTCTGGCTGTGTTATGTAGGGGGATTAGATAGGATTTAGCTTGTAGACTCTCAGTGCATGTTTTTGTAGCTAAAGTCCATTTGTTGATTATTTCGTAGCTAAGGAGTAATGATTAAGGAGTAATGACAACACAGACATTTGTTTGGTGAGAAGCTTGGTCTGTTTAGTGCTCAGGACTCGTTGGTGTAGACCAAGATTCACTGGCCTAGAGAAATGCATTTGCTTATATGAACTACGGACCAGGCTGTACTGTATGATGATAAAACTAAAATGAAGCTCTTAAACTGTAGTGGTCATTGTGTGCATCGGCTCCTGCTAAGCCAGCTCTCACCTCTGTTGGAGCCCTCGTCTCTCACAGCTGTTCTGTCCTTACTTTGGCAGTGAATGCAGTGCAGTCTCTCATTGCTTACCCAGTGAACAGCACGTGTGTGATTTTGACTTGGACGCTTTCACCTCAAATATATGTGATAACATCTTTAATTATTGAGTGGAGAAACCTTAACAAAGAAGAGGAGATGAAATGGGTGCGAGTTCCTCCAAATACCAGTAAATACTATATTTATGGTGAGTGTGTGCTTGAAAATGTAATGCATTATGTTAATTGATATGGAATAGAAGGATGTAGCATTCCTGAGCTTTCACATTCCTCTCTTCCCATCTCTCCATTTCTGATTTGATGGTAAGGAGCAATACAGCAATTCTTGATTATTGTGAGCGGACTGACTGTTGCTTTCTTAACTGAAATTGATGAAGAACGAAGCTGAGATGTGTGTTCATTTTATGGCAATACAATAAAATTAGCTCTGGAATATTGACCGTACCCAGCTAGTTACCTAAGTTAATGTGTTAATTAATTCCATCTGCATTATTTGCTATAATCTTAGAAATGCTTACAGCAGTTGCATAAAAGTGTTAATTCCATGGAAAAAAATCTGCTAGATTATGCAGTAAGTATTAATAATCTTTTGATATTAAAGTGCATACCTATAAAAGGAGTTTTTCTCATTCCTGTCTGTGGCCTGGCTCTGATGCACGACCTCTGCGGAGGCCCTTGTTTCATAGCAGGGTGATAGCTTACATTCAGAAGGCTGACTTCTTCCTTCCAGATCACTTCATTCTGATTGAGAAGTACCAGTTCAGCCTGTACCCCGTGTTTGCTGCAGGAGTTGGCAAATCCAGAGCCACGGACCAGTTTGCCAAAGGTGAATGCAGTCTCTCTTCTGTGTGGTTCATTTTAATACATCTAAAAACAGTGCTTTGGATTTCAGTTCCTTTAAAGTGGAAATTATCTGTAGAGTGAATTGAGCGAGGCAACTGAATTTCCATACACCGAACTGGGTAGCAGAGATCCTAGGTTCTTAATTTTCCAGTTACAGACTGTTCCCTTATTTCTATGCTCTAATTTCCAATAGCAAGGGATTCCCACTGGCATGGAGGAATCACCTCCAGTATTTGGAATAATTCCCTCCTTTTTGTCTGTTTGTTCTCAAGGTAAAGTTTGGTTGATGTGTGATAAAACTGTTACCAAATTTCTTTTGCATAGGCTGTTGCTTCTCCTGGTTATGTAAGTTGTCATTATTTGCCTTTTATAAACTGTTTGCTCACAGACAAATAATTTCACTGTGGTGTTATCTACATCCTTCTTACTTGCAGATGGATATGCCAGTCAGACCAGTTCTAGCCTCTACGTGGTTCTGCCAATAGTTATTTCAACCTCCGTGCTGTTGCTTGGGGTGCTGCTGGTTTCCCACCGAAGGTAAATTTGTCCTCATCAAACCCCAGAAGGCCTTTGGAAGGCAGTGCAGCTTTGCTGTGTCTGCTCAGCTGGTGGGCAGTGTCTGTATGAGGAAAGCTGGGATTGCTTTTTTCATTTTTACTTTTGAGATGCAATGTTGAGGCAGTGGGCCCTTAAATGTTGCACCAAGAATTGGGGTGCCTTGTTATCCGGTCAGAGAAATGCCTGGTGTCCTCTCTCAGTAGGGATTACCACGTCAGCCTGTATCCCACACTGCTTGCTTCTGCAGTATTTTGTGGGCGAGCTGATGGGTGCCAGGTGCTTTGAATTTGTACTGCACTCTGTGCTGCAGATTTAATTCTCCTTACCAACTAATGTCTGAAGGAAAAGCCAGTTCCAAAGGAAGTCCATTTGAGTTTTATGGAGAGTAGGTTGGGGTCCAGTTCAGCAAAGGCTGCCTGTACATTCCATAATTCATGAAACTGCCAGCTGCTGTGTCATTTCTTAATTTTTCCATTTAACTTTGACCTTCTAGACTATCCCAGATGATCGTTTCATGGCCATAGTGTTCTGGATAAATAAAATGTCACATATTCCTTTTCTGACATAGCAAAGGTGAGTAACAGCAGTACAGAATATATGAATGCAAGACTAACTCCAGAATTTATCTCACCTTTCAGAATGAAGAAACTGCTCTGGGAAGATGTTCCGAACCCTAAGAATTGCTCATGGGCACAAGGAGTTGATTTTCAGCAGGTATGTGTTTCCCTGGTGCTGTTCCCCCCCGTGCTGTGGTGAGGGGCTGCTGCTCAGTACTGAGCTCAGTGTGTTGGTTAGTCTAGAGCCCATCTGAATTACTGAACCAAGCACCTGGAGCCTCTGAAGCTGGCAATACAGCTGTTCTTTTAGCTGTAGAAAGCCAGCACCCTGAAACGTGCCAGGACCAGAAACCAGCATCTCTTGAATGTAACACGGCAGCTGTAGAATCCAGACGTGTCCCATCAGTGTTGTGCTCCTGTACTGATGAGTGCTTGTAGCTGTATGTTTTGCTGGAGTAAACTGCCTCTTCATCTGCCATGTGAATCAAGGGCTGTGATGCAATGAGCTGTGACCAGTGAGAGCCTTTATGTGGACACAGCCCATTTGCACCAGGAAATGGAGTTTCTCAAGGAGCTGACAATGTACAGTCATTGAGACAGTGATCTAAATTAGGTCTGTTATTTCTAAAAGAAAGAGCACCTAATGGGGATTTTAGTTGCATTCCCAGAGAAGGTTTCCTTTCTCATTTCATTTCAACAGAAGGTGGACATTCTTTCAAGCCTAATCATGGTCACTGCCTGCTTGAACCTTGGGGCTGTCTCCCAGGCTTCCTAGGGTTAGAAGGTTTCTCTATTTCTATTCAGAAGACAGGAAACACAGACACCTAATGATGCTCATTTGCTTAATCACAATGAATTGGAGAAGAAGCTCTGTCAAAAACCTAAAATACCCTTGCAAGAATTAGGGGTAGGTGCCGTGTTACAGACCAGAACATGGCTTGTCACTTGCACAAGGCTCTCCTGTTAAGATCTTCTGAAGTTTTTATGTGCCCCTGGTGCAGCAGCAACTCAGAGAATGCAGATATTGTATGCATGTCATGTCTTGGTGTTTTTTTTCACTTTCTTGCTTGTTTTTTTCCCCTGAAGGTTCCAATATACATGCTATTTATATGGCTGCTTTATTCATTACCAAAGAAGCAGCTGTATTGGTGCAGCTGTCTGAATCATCTCTAACGTTAGAAACAAGCAAGCAGAAATCCCTGAGCACAGTCTGGTTTGGGTGATGTTAGAGCAGTTGCTGCCTCATGTAACATGCGTTTAGTTTTGCATCTTGAGTTTAACTTTATTTTTTGTAGCTTTTTAATGTGCTAAAATACTTCTCTGATGCACCACGCTGTATGTTTGAGTGATAAATCAAGCTTTTGGAGTTCATTCTGCTGGGGATGATGCGGAGGGTTTTCTCCAGCCTTGTAGCAGCAGGCCCTGTGCCTCTGCCTTGCTCTGCAGGGCTCAATGTGTTTTCCTTGCACAGGTTGTTAGGTCCCAGAGCAGTCTGCCATATCTGCCTCCATGGCTGCACCCTGGGAAGGGTTGGGCTCTGTGAGAAAACAAGAGCAAAGTGCCAGGAGGATCAGTTGCAGCAGCACACCTGTGCTTTGTCTGTTTAATCTTTGCATTACAAGAGGAACTTGTGGCAATCCTCACTGTCTCGGATGGATGTTGGCTTTGGGACACTGGAAATGATTCTCCTTGCTTGACTGGTGGAGCTAAAATGAGCACATTGAAGCTGGTGATGTTTTAACTAGGAGGGTGAAGTCATGCCTGCAGATCCTGCTCCATATTCATATCCCTTGCTCCATAATTAACGGGGAAGAAATGATGCATACAAGTATGAAAGAAGTGCTGTTTGACATGATTTTTGACAGCTCATTCTGCAGGAGGAAGGCCTCCCTCGTACCACGTATCAGTCTGACTGGAAAACACTGCTTAGAGTTAAGTGCACAGGGCCTGTCCTCAGATAAGCATGATCATCTCCTGCTCATTTCATGATATCTGAGGCTGAAGCACTCTTTGCAGCAGTGTGGTCAGGGCCTAATTCTGCACCTGGATGTACGCATGTAATTTCCACTAGAGAAAGCAGTGTACAGTGCAGGGGGGTATTCTTGCTTAGCTGCAATAACTGCTGACTACATAAATAGCCCATATGTCACTGCTGGAAAGCTCTGGTGTCTTTCTGAAGGCATTTGATGTAGAACTCTTTTTTTTGTCTTGGCATATGCTAATATTAAGTTCTTCAGTCAACATCAGACCATTACTTTGGTTATTCAGCACTGGACTCTGCTACTTGGTGCTCCTGAACTGCATTTATGGAGTACTGTTTTATCAGAACTGTATTGCTTGTAGCAAGAGATTAAAATCACAGCTTAAATTAGGCAGATGTAAAGGCTTGCAAGACTGAGTCTACATGCGTGTCAAAATCAGGCAAAATCACGTTATTTGCTGAGTAAATGAAGTGTCTGTTCAGGGCAGGTGCAGCAGGAGGGCAGCAGTGTGGGCAGGCACTGCTGGCAGGCTGGGCCATGGGGGGGCAGCAGCCCCAGCCATGCGAGTTGCTGCCCTCTGGTCCATCATTGCAGAGCACTCTGAGTATTCTGACACGTTCCTAGCTGTGCTGGCAGCTTTCCTGCTATAAAATACGGTTTGCTAATACACACAAAATCTTTTTTTATCCGTTTGTTTTGTCTTGAATTCCTTAGGAAATATATTTTTTTCTCAAGTGAATTCTCCTTTGAGGCTGGAAGTTCTTGTTTTGTTCAGTTAGTGCTGCTGTATATTTTATATGCGTGTATATTAGGTAGTAGGGAAGTGTACATTCCTCCAAAATAAATGTTTCTCTTTGTGCAGTTCAGACACACAGCTGACACTCAGATGGGAATGCTCTCAGAACACTACAGAAAGCCCACATTTGACCCTAAATATTCCAGCCCTAGCTGCAGAAGTTATTTTAGTTGGCATATCTGTGATCTCAGACTGTTTAAATAATCAAAATGAAAAGTCAGGAAAATCTAAGGGCACAAGGCCTTTGTCTTACAAAGCACTTGGGCACATTTATTAGTCCTGAGGCAAACAGGACCACTCTGCTGCTGCTTCAGCCTCAGTGGCCGCTGTCCAGCCACTCTGAGCACCTGGCATCCCGTGCTTTGACTTTCCCCTCCATCACCAACAGCCACGCATAAAGAAGGTGGAGGTGTGTTTTAGGGGATTGTCAGTGATATGCTCTTACTGAAGCGATGGGGATTTTGTCTGTGATTCTTTAAATCTGTCACTTCATGCTGAAATAGAGCTGTTAAATAGCAGATGAGCATTAAGCTGTATCTTTTCTTCTAGCCTGAAACTTTTGAGCATCTTTTTGTCAAGCACCCTGAAGCAATGTCATTTGAGCCTCTTCTTCTGGAACCAGAAATAGTGCTGGAAGACATCAGTGTTACCAAAGCTTTGAAACAGGAAGACACACAAGATTTCTTAGCACTTGATTCCACATTGACAAAAACTGAAGACTCTGAGTGTGACTCTGCGTGTCCCAGCAGCCATTTCAGTGGTGGCAACTTCTCAGAGTGCTCCCCCAGTGCCCCGGTCACTGCAGAAACAAGTCAGTCCAACATTAGGTATGCCACTGTTATCAGTAACTCCGGATCAGGTGGGCTCTATGAACAGAAGAAGAATCCCAGAAGTGGTTTCAATAGGTGTTTTCTGGCTGAAGACCCCTTGGCTGCAGGTGCTTCCTCAGGTAGCTCCTGGGAGCTGGAAAATGAAGAGTTCCTCTTGCTGCCTGACCAGCCTGGCTGCCGGCCCTGCAAGACCCTTTCCCTTATCTCTTCAGAAGGATTTTCAGAGCCTTCAGATCAGGATGATGCTTTCACAGACGGAGGTAGTCCCGAGCGAGGCCTCTATTACCTGGGGATAACATCACTGGACAAAAGAGAAAATGACATCTTTTTAACAGAAAGTTCCAGACTGATGTGCCCTTTCCATACAGCTGATCTACTCAGAGGTGTGGGGTTTCTTCAGAATACACCTCCTAATTTAAATGCATTTCTCCAGAGCGGCATTAAAGCCATTGTGCCATACGTGCCCCAGTTTCGGATGACTGCTGCCAAGGTGCAAGAGACCACAGAAAACAGCTGTTAAGCCCTCACACCTTAATTCGATGCTTTTTATGGCTTTCTAAGTGTAGATGTGTGCCCTGTTTTTCCCTCTCTTAATCTCTTTTAGGAAGGCTGGGCAGCTGATCCTGTGCTTGAGTGACAGGATTTTAGTAGGAAGAAATTCCCCTTCTTGACTTAATTTTAAAATGTGGGGCCCTTTTTTTTTTTATAATATAATTTATATATAAATATATTCAAAGATTTTCTATTGGCCATGCAGACCCAAGTATGTGTGTCTCTCCATTCAGGAGTAAATTATCTCTTTACATGCTGGCAGACTTTGAGTGAGCTTGCTCTTGTTCCAGGTGTTGTGTAGGGATCCCAAGACAGAGAGACCTAACCCATAGTGTTAGTGAGGAGATGGATGGATGTGGAATGTACTCAGATTTGGTCTGGAAGAGAAACTCATACATGGTTTGTCACTAGGGTTGGTTTAGGGAGTGAATGCAGCAGGCTGAGCTCACCTGGATGTGCTGAGCCACCCGACTCTCATACTGCCCAGTTATGGGGCACTGATGTGCACCTGAAGCACAGGTAGGAAACAAATGTGCCAAGCACAGCACCACATACAGTTGTGAGGCCCCCTCTTGCCCCTCACACCCTGATATACTGATGGCTTCACCGCTGTCTACAGTGAGTAGAGCCTGCAGATACGCAGATGGCCCGAATGAAAGAGCAGTCAGAGCCCTGCAGTTCAGTTATTGGAAGGAAGGCTGTGACCAATGGAGGCAAACTTGTGGCTGTTTTCCTGTTGTCTCTTTTAAAGTAAAGTCTCTTTTAAAGCAGAAGCATCAAAGAGCTGTAAGAGGTTGTGAGGTTGGAGGCATGTGCTGAACAGCCAGTGGTGTACAAAGGAGAAGTGGCTGTTCTGGTGGCTGAGGGCTGCAAGAAGAGGAGGGGAATTAAAATTCTTGTGGCCCCATAACTGTGGGGCGTTACCTGGCTAAAATGAAGTGCTTGGAAGTGAAATAACCACATTATTGATGCACAAGATTCTGGTATGAATGGTATCACAGCAGAGCTAACGCTTCTTCCAAACCTATTCCATAAGAACCCACAGCAGAAATGGCAGTAACTCGATGCAGAAATCCTGTGTTTTATCTGCAGTGAGCTCGCCTGTCTGGATGTGAGGAAGTCAGGTTGTCCCCAGGAGCCCTGCTGAGCTCAGCCAAAGGGTTTCAGCTGTGAGGAGGATCAGGTCCTGCATCCCAGTGGAAACTTCTGGGATATGCAGGTAAACAAACCCAAAGTTTTGCAAGCCAAATATATTTTTTCTACTTTATAGTTGAGAAATATTTTTGTATACATACTTTTTCAAAGAACTATTTTGGAAAGCTGTGACAGATGAAAATCTTGTGTATTCCAAAGCTAAATTTATGTGAAACTTAGGCAATGAAAAACAAAAGGGCAAAATTCATCGGCAACAATAAATAGTAGAAATGTGAGCATGTATTAGTGATAGGAAATCCTGTGGAGCAAAAGGGACCAAAGCAAGTACATATTTGCACTTGAAGAAGAGCTTTGCAGAAAGCCCATGCTGCTCCTTCTCAAACAAGCTGCTCACCTGGCTCTTGCTGGGTGCCTCCATTTTGGGTGCTGAATGTGACACAAACGTACTGGTGCAAAAAACACACTGTGTAGGAGGCAGCTGACCAGAACTCCTTATTGCTTGGAAGCAGGACTGAAGGAAAAGCCTCAAGTCTTGAAAAGGAGGCTGTAGGGTGCAGCAGCCCTGTGGCAGATGCCACTGGAACGAGCTGCGCTTTGGAAAGTGGCAGCAAGAGTGACACAAAGCTGCAGTTAGCAGCCAGGAGAATGCTAAACTTAGAATCCACCTGAAGAAAGAAATTCCCTGCTGCTGGTGAGCCCGATGTGGCACAGCTTCAATGTGCTGGGAGTCAGCTGTGCAGTGCCCTGGGTGTGGGCTCTGCTCTGTGCTCTGTCCTGTAGATTTGGCACCTGGCGAGGCCATGAGATGGGCAGAGCTCTGCTGCCCGCCTCCCTCCCCAGCGACTCTGCAGGGATTCTTCATGCTGAATTTTGGGTAGACGACACAGATTTTTGTGCTTCAGCCATCTGCTCTGCTCTACCTGGGATGGGAAGGCCCCAGGATTGCTTGAGATACAGTTTTGTCACTGCTGCTGCAGTACAGCTGTGCCCCCTCTGCCTGGAGGAACACCTCCTGCCTGCTGCAGGGCTCTCAGCTGGAAAGTGAGCAGTGCAGTGAAGCTCTCTGTAGACCACAATAATAAAGGCATGGTTCGTCACAAGCCTTGAGTCCCTTTAATTCTGCTTCCTGCAAAGTTTTCTTTCTTGAGAAATAGAAATTTACATTGTTTTTATCACCGACCACTGTTAGCAAGTGCTCATCCACTAACCAAGGACAGGAACAGTACTAAGCATGGTAGCAGTCCGTGGGCTGAGCCCTGGGGGCTTTCCTGGGCTACAGGGATGGGATGGCTTTCCTGGGATGTGCACAGGGGAGGGCAGAAGATCCTGTCCCTTCTGTGCAGTGCTGGTGTGGCTCAGAGCTGGAGGCAGAAGATGCTCTCTGCACAGAGGTGAGGGGATAGCAGTAGGAGCTGCCCAGGGACTTCTATTTCTGGGAGCCCAGCCTGTCCTGAATGCCTCACTGCCATCCCTGTCACTTTATTTCCTGATGGCTAGAGCAAGTGGTGCTCCATGAAGAGCTAAAGTGTTAGGGTAAGTCAGCAAAAGAAAACATGTGATGTATAACTAGTGTATGAGCAAGCAATTTAACTCCAGGTGCCTTTCCTAAAGCAGTCTCAGGCTACATTTCCAGCTCCCATGGTGCAGGTGAGCCTGGGTCCTGAGCACAGCAGTGTGTGTCCATTTGTAAAGCTCTGGCATTTCCCCCTCCACCAAAGGAACTTTTGCTGCTGTTCTCAGCCCTCCTTCTCATCTGTGTCCAGCCTGAAGCCATACGTCCTGCAACCCTCATCTGCTACCTCTGTGCTGCCTGGGGAGCCTCAGGCAGAGAGTGTTTGGGAAGCTGGGCAGAGCTGGGGCAGCTTTTTCTCACCATTACTCTCTCTCTGTTTCAGGTCAGCTTTTGTTTAACAGAGCCAAGTGCCTCCTGTGCCACATCAGATTGCAGGGATTTTATTCTGTGTGCAGCAGCCTCCTGTTTTCGCAGGGCAGTCAACATACTTTATGCAGGAGCAGAATCCCATTGGCCCATTGCAGGATGTGACAGTAGCAGCAGCTGTCTGGGCTCAGGCACCTCAGTTGTGAGATGGCTGTGGAAGTGCTCCTGGGGCAGCTGGGTTCCTCCCAATCCATCTCTGCCTTTGCTGCAAGGAATTCTGTGTCAGTGTTCCCCTCGTGTACCACTGCCAGTAAATGGGTCATTGTGCAGCTTTTTCCTCCGCGCTTTTTTGCCATGGCTCCATGGCAAGGAAAGGCCTCTTCAGTTTAAGCAGGAAAAGCAATTAGGAGGAGCCTAATGCAGCTTCAGGAGTACGTATTAAGATCTAAGATTCATCTCTTGCAAATTAATTTTGAAGAGCATTCAAGAGCATAGCTCATTTATCTAAGAAAATGAATGGAGAGTGCTGCCATTCCTTTTACAGGTCATTTGCAGCCATAATTAAACACCCTTTTTTAGCACGACTGATGTGTGAAGCAGCGAGGAATTGATTCCCACTTTGTACAGCTGTAGTTTGGTGTCTGTCGTTGAGTCACGCTCTGTCTCACCAGCCTCAGTTCTCCCAGTTTGTGTAAAACAGGCCCTGTGTTTTTCTTTTCCACTTGCATAAACTGCAAACTAATTTCTGAATGCAGCTTTCACTGCCGGCGCTTTCGCTTCTGGAACATCAATCGTTCTGTGATCCTGTGATAATTTACAGTGATAGTTTCCAGCTGAAACCGAAACGCAGCCTTCCACCAGTGTCAGAAGGATGTTCATTGTTAGTGCCAGCATTGAATGGGGGTCCGGCTGACTGCACGCAGTGTGCCAGCTCATCCTGCCCCTGCCCTCAGCTCCCTGGGGGGGAACATTGGCCCCAGGCTGTTACTCACACCCGGAAACTGCGTGGAGCGGTGCCTTGCAGCTCACTGGGATGGGACGGGGAGGGCAGAGCTGCAGTGCAGGATGGGGCTTTGTGTCACAGCTTCCCCTCTCCCTGCGGTCACAGCTGATGATGGTTTGGGACAGAGGAAGGAGTCCTGTAGCATCAGGAACTCCTGGCCCTTACAGGATGGGGGTGAAGAGTGAACAAAACACCCCTGCCCCAGAGCAACCTGACAACTAAAAGCATTATCTGGTGGTGAATCACATCTGCTGATTATAAAAGCTTTTTCTTGATGACTGTGAGCATTATCTGAGCAAAAGAGAGCCAGGGCCCAGGGCTGGGCGCACGGAGCAGCTCCGGTGTGCGGCACCATGGTGGCAGGGTGCAGGAGGGGTGCAGGCAGGGTGCAGGTGGGCTGCCCTCAGCTCGAGAAACCTGTTAGATTTAAAAGTACAGCATGGAACAGTGTGCGCTTCCAGCCGTTACCCAAGGTGTGCTTCTGCTGTGGATATTCCACTTCCTGCATCCCCTGTTGCAGAAGACCTCATTAAAATGCAGGTTTCTACTCCATCCTCCATCCTGTTGCTCTTCCAGCAACAGGAGTTAACTTTGTCCATCTGCAGTGCAATCATAGGGCCCGATGTGCAGAGATCTCTCTGCTGTGTGCTGGCAGAGCCCCAGTTCCCTGTGCCTGACCTCGCACCCCCTCCTCCCACAGAACCACAGAATGCTTCGGGTTGGAGGCGACCTTTGGGCCCACCCAGCCCCACTCTGCTTGGTTTTGGCAGGAATCATTAAAAAAAAGAAAGGGAATTGTCTGTGTGAGCCTCTAATTAATTAGTACCCATCAGAAGCTTCTGCAAGAGCTGTCATTGGTAAAGCGGGGAAAGGCACTGAGAAGCTCTCACTAGGAAATGTGCAAATCAGTCTCAATGGCTCATGAAATACCGCAGTGCCCTGATGCTGAGGAGGGGATGGGAAAGCCAGTGCTGAAGGGAGGTGGAGGGAGGGGCTGCTGGGGGCTCCAGTGCTGCTGGGAAGCATTGGGCAGCGAGCTGAGGGTGGAGCAGTGCACACCTGGTTGTGAAGTTGTCACCAGCAGCAATGCACAGTCACAGGCAGGTCAGTTCTGAGTGCAAACAAGGCTCAATTCCTATCCCTGAAAGCTGTTTTTAAAACCATTTATCTATTTAAATATGAGCATAAGGACAGTGCTCAGCACTGCACATCTGCCCAGGGGGTGGGGGACCACCGTCCCTGGGGGTATTCAGAGCTGTGGGGATGTGGCACTGAGGGATGTGGGCAGTGGGCACGGGGGGTGGGCTGGGGAAGCTGAGAGGGCTTCTCCAACCTGAGTGGTTCTATAATTCTATGACTTTATGCCAGTTCACAAACACAAAAACTTTCTGGTGTTACTTTTACAAAGCTGCTTCTCAGCAGAGAAACTCATTTCAACGAGTGGCTGTCAGCTGTGTCACTTTGTGAAGGAGAAGGAATGGGATGGGGAAGCCAAGGAATAGACTTGTTCTTCCCAAATCAGAGCTGGCAAAGCAGTGCTGGGAGACGTATGCATAGGTGGGCAGGAGACACTGCACAGGCTGGAGCTGCTGCTGGAAGCACTCAGAAACTCCTTCAAGCTTTAAATGATGATTAAAAATCTGGGCTAGAAGAAGCTGGCAGTAAAACAATTATTTAGTCTTCTGCCTGCCTAATGTGAGGAGCAAGCTGCAGAGTGCTGATGCTGTTTTGGTAGAACAGCTTGCCATCGCTCTGCTTCCAGCAGCGTGGCCATGAAAACAGCAGCTGAGATACAGCGCTTGTCCAGAGCTGAGCGGGGACACATCACCAGCACTCCTAAGGAAATGAAACTCTCTTCTAAAACAAAGCACCCCATGTAGAGTTTTTCATGGCTGCAGAGAGATTACTTCCTACAGCGGTACCTGAGGGATGCCTGCTGAGTTTGTGTTCAACCCACAGGATTTTGAAACGCGCCCTGAGGATATATGCCATGTTTTATTTGCCTTTTGTCTTATAAATGTGGGTCCCTCCTGCTCCTTTTCTGATGAGTTAGATATGAAAAGCAGCTTGAATTAGGAGCCCTGTCCTTATCACTGTGCGCTGACTAACATCCCATTTCCTGTCAGGGCTCTCCATAGGTTGCTCTGTGAGCCACGTGGAGCTATCGAGCTGCGGCAGCCGCTCCTGCGTTGGTGCATTAGTGAGGTTAGAACTGCCTGAGCATTTGCACAGATCTACATTACCGTATCTGGAGATATATTTCAAAGCGAGTGCTGCTTTGTGACACTCTCAAAGGGCCATTAAGGGGCGACGGTGGCCAGAAACACGAGGCAGGCTATTGGCAATGTCTGAGGCACATGGGAAGGATGTGATGCTGGGGAGAAATGAGCTCCCAGCTTGCTCAGCTGTAATGAGCAAAGGAAAGAGAAATTCTGCTTTGATGCTGTAGACAGCATGGGGAAGAACAGGCTTGCCCCAACGCACCTGTAGCACCCAGTGCTGGAGCCCTCCCTCCTGCCATCACCACCAGCCATCACCCAGCAGCTCTGGATTTCCCACTCCTCTGTGGCTGCTGAATGCACAGAAACACAGGGGGCTGCAGGGGGCGAGTGCTTCCTGGGCTGTCACGTGTGTGAGCAAAACAAACCATTAGAACTGGGTTTAAGTGCAGCACGCAGCTCACAGCCTCCCTCCTGTCCTGCCTGCTGTCAGTGTGGCACAGACAGTTTGCATTCACTGCTCTAAGCAGCTGTTGTTTATTTGATCGTGTTTCCGTCTACCTTGGTTTTGTTTTATCAGCTACTGCCAGGCTAAAACACAGAAGGTTTTGTTTTCTTTTAATTGGATCTGGTTTTTGTAGGTAAGATGCAGTGCGTGGTTCCTTGACTGAATTAGGCACATATTTTGGAATTGATTTTCTAAATCTTACCAGTGAAAAATCTAGATGCAAACAAGAGAGGAAGATAAAACCTTATCTTGGTAAGCCTCCTTATGTGCAGGAAAATCCCCTCCATGTGCCTCTCTCAGATTGAACCTGCAGCTCGTGCGGCTGTCCTCTGTAGCCACACAATTACAGACAGCCCCGCTGTGTGTGCCAGTGTTTGCTCACCGTGTCTCTGTGCCAAGGTGAAGGTGAAGCAGGACTGAGGGCTTCAGGTGTCTGTGCATGAGATGAGCTCGCTGGGGCTGCACTCAGATTCGTGGCTCCATGTGCAGGTAGGCAAAGGCAGGAATGCCTCGTGGAGAACAGCTGGGGATGAGCTGCAGGAAAGGGGCAAAGAGAAACACCTTAATGAACACTGAATGGTGGCAAAGGGTGCTCTGTTCTGACTGCAGCAAGCAAGGCAGGGAGTGCAGACAGCTGCCACTGGTTTGTGCTCTACTGGTGATGTGGTGTCAGCCAGAAGAGGAAAAGCAGAAGGCTCCACTCCTGTAAAGGCTGCGATCCCTCTGGAGAACCAAATGCCATCAGTCAAGGTGAACATCTGGAGGAAGGCACAAGAAGCACAGGAGCACAGGTAGGCAGCAGAAAGGACCACGCGTACCCTGCTGCTCAGTCTATCTTGAGAAAAAGGCAGCAATGTACAAATGGAATCGTAGCCCTTAATATGGAATTTGAAGCCATCTGTACTCAGGGCTGATAAAAATGCACTGGGAGCTGAAGGTGTCGCCCAGACAACTTATGGACTGCTGAGATAAAAGAAGTGTCACAGACTGGCGGACAGACATCTGTCTAACTGCACACTTCCCAATCAAAACAAGAAAAAGGAAGCCAAGGTCTGCAGAGGTGCTGGTTTCATTCCTTGTGGCAGTGTGAAAGATGGGATGACACTGCTGTACGTGCCTCTGTATCCGATAGAGTGACTCTGATGTGGCTTTTGTCATCTTCACTGGTAGGAAAAAAAAAGCAAATAGCTTTGCAAGGTGAGAGAACTTACAAGACGTGGAAAGGGAAGGTGAGGGGTAGGTGAAAGCTGCAGGCACTGAGTGTGCATCGGGCTGCCCCTGGCCTGCACCCAGTGCTGTGTCAGTTACAGCATGTCTTCTGATGATTCACAGAGAAACAGCACTGAGAACATACAGTGGGCACCAGCACTGCTGATAAGCATCACCTGCTGGCACACACCTCTTCCCAGCACATCCATCCTCACTATAAATGACCTGAGAGCACAGATCATGCAGTGAACCGGCACAGGGTGCTGAGGGCATCCACAGGTCCCCACGGCCCTGGGCAACCCCAACCTGGGCCCCCACCTGCAGCACTCAGCTCCCACCCCAGCAGTGCTGGGGGCTCCTGCCTGCAGCTGTGTGCAGCCACATACCCAACTGCACAGCACTCAACCTCATCTGGCCAGGGCACAGCTGCCTCGTGGGGCTGGGGCTTGGAAAGCTGCCTGGGGGAACAGTGAGAGGAATGAGGAGCCCATCAGAACAGACACAAAGCCCATAAAGTGCAAGAGCCAATTTGGTTTTTTTTTGTTGGTTTTTTTTTTGGTGATGATTTAAAATGGTTTCTCTTAGGCAGCTGTAAGGAAATGGTATGCAGAAGAGATGATTTGGATGAACATACATCCAGTTCAGGTTGGTGCTTTGCCAAGACCCTGCCAGAAAAAAATACTCTGTGAGCAGAACTGTGAATAGCTGAGGTGGGAAGGGCCCCGGGGACGGCTCCAGGCAGCAGCCAGAGCAGTGTGCCCTCTGGGCTCTGAGAGCTGCACGAGTTGGAGGTATAATTTACACAGACATTCCTTTCTATGGAGAATAGCTTGTATAAGCATCATCACTGGGGATTTCCACGATTGATGTGGGAACAGAATGTCCCACTGAGGGAATGGGATGAATTTTTTTCAACCATTTGTGGTTGAAAAAGGTATCTGTTACGGATAAATATCTCAATCCTGTGTTTTATAGTAGTGTTGACCCATGATATTTGTTCCAAAGTAAACCTGTTTCCCTATTCCATGCAAAATATGAAGGTTTAATTACATGAAGGGGCTGAATACCGACACTTTGCGAGAACAGCCATTTCCCAGTGGATGAAGAATGCCAGCTTTCGTGTCAGGGCGTTATTATTTGTGTGTTACGTGTATTGCTTGTGTGATGGATGGATCTTTGGCTGGTTCCTTTGTGAAATACCAGGGCCTTCCAGCCTTGTCTCTTATGCAAGATGTCTGTGGCTATTTTTTCACAGAATTCATCACCATCTAGCCAGCAGAGCAGCCCTCCCTCCCACAGCTCCATAAACTGGGCTGGATGCATCAGCGCCGGGAGTTTAGGCTGGCAGCCAGCGAGCCCCCACCACGAGGATTAGCTATTCTGCTGCAGGTTTCCCTGCCATGTCAGCTGTGACCCCAGCCCTGGCTCTCCATTTTCCCCTCTCAGGGATTTGGATGCTCACGGAGGGCTGGGCTGGCTGATTCAGCTCCATGTCTGACAGCGCTCTCACCGATGCTGGGCGGCTGAGGGGGAGGAAGAGGAGTGCAGTGCCCTACTGGTGGCTGTAAGCAGCCAAACCACAGAGAAGCTGCAGAACACTGAATGGCGTCAGCTCCTTCCCTTCTGAACGCTCTGCCTGAAACAGCCTCGTCCTGTCCTCTGTGCTAAGGGTTGTCCCCTAACCCTCACAAACGGGCCCTCCGGGCGCAGCACTCAGGGTGCTGCCTTTTGGTCCCACCATGGAAGCAGCTGCTGAGCCTGGAATGGAATGGCTGGGAATGCTCAGCTTTTCCAGAGCAGGGCATAATAGAATCCACCCCCCAGTGATTTCTGCAACAACTCTTCTGTTACGAAACGTGGAAGGTAAATCTCACTGTCTGATCACAGGAGCACAGCCTCAGCTACACCCCATGTAATTCCCCTGTGTTTGATATATATAAGAACTCCTTCGCCTGTTTCAGCTGCAGTGGAAGAGCAGAGATGGGAGCACAGACATTCATTAATTATGCCAACGAATTAATTCACTGATCTCTTACAGTACTCAGTGTATTCCTTCCCATTTCCACACTGCCCTATGATTCTCCTACCAGTCCTCCCATCGCCCCAGTACCCCTGGCTGGCACCAAGGCCTTCACAAAGAGTTGCAGAGATAACAAAGCCGTTTTGGTGCACGAACTGGGGGCACAGAGATGACACTGCGGGGGGAGGCAATGGCTCCCTTCTCCTCTTGGTGCTGGCAGTAGCGAGGAATCTCCTGCCCGTCCCTTTGCTGAGAAGAAGAATTCTGGAGGGATTTTGGGGAAGGCACAGAGGATTGCTCCTGCAGGGGCAGCTCTGGGGATGTGATGCCTGCTGGGAACAGTGCAGGGCATAAACTGCAGCTCAGAATCCATTCTGCCAGTGGTGCCCTGTGGCACAGCCCCAGCTAGGCAGCCAGAAGGACGGGGAAGGGAAGTGATTTCATCTCAGAGACAGAAAAATTTCCCCATTTCCTCTGGCAGTGAAATGAGGGCTGTGTTCCCCTTATTTTTAGTATTGCTAATACCAACCATCCTCCTTCAAAAGCACATTTGCTTTTACTCCCTTTCTATTTTAATAGGAAACTTATCTTCTCTTTACTATTTTGACAGCCCCTCACTGAAGACAGTTATTCTATTCTATACAAGCTCTCCCACCACATTTATCACAAGGTATCTGAGTGCATTAAGCAAAATGAATAACATCTGCCAGCTGCCAGCTTATTTTTTTCTCATAGTCTCCTCAGATTGGGGAAAAAAAAAGGGGGGGGGGGGGGGGGGATAAAAAGGATATAATAGCATCCTATTTTGGTACATGGGATTTTTTCCCTGTCCTCTTTTACATATATATTACCCTAGTGTTTTACTGTGAAGAAAGCAAAGCTTGCGAAGTGTGCACTTCTGATGGAGCAGGATGTGGTGGTATTTAATGGCATTTACCCCTCAGTTCATTCCATGCCCTCAGACTGATCCTGTGACAGTTCTGCTGACCACAAAACCAGAAGGTCTCTCCATTGACTGGCAGCAGCGGAGGTGTCAGCGATGCCCTCCACCCTGGGAGGGCTCTGAGCATGAAGCAGGAGGTGAGGACGCTGCACTTGATTTTTTGTTTTATGAGGAATTAGAGCAAAGTCCAAGATGGTTCCTGGCACAGCTGAGGTGTTCTGTGATGCCCTATATGCTAGCTGGAGTTTGTGAAGTGCATCATATGAGAGGTGATGAAGGCATGAATAACTGCAGTAAAGTCATCATACTCCAGAAAGGGACAGACATGGTAAGTCATCACCCGCAGATGACGGAAAGCATTACTCAGACCCTGGGAAGTGAGAGCTCAGTGCCAGCACCGCAGCCAGAAATACTCTCAGCTCGCTGCCGGAACTGACCGCCTGTGCATCACCTCCACATCACTGGCACTCGAGTGCTTCATCAGATTTCAGGGCACTGATTAGCAGGGGACCCCGTTAGTGAAGGGTCCAGCTGTGGAGGAAATAAGATCCTATTACTGTGAAGTGGATGTCCCCTGTCAGACAGCATCTGAAGCCTCTGAGTAATTATCCTGGCAGTTTCTGCGTGGAATGCAGTGGGATCCCAGGGTCAAAAGCTTAAGCATGAAGCAACACGGGAGAGTGAGAACAGATGCCTCCCTCCTACCTACTGAGGAGGAGATCACCTCATCACCACCCCTAGGCTGCCTCATCTCCACTCCTTGGTCTAAATTTGTGAAGATCAGATTCAGAGAGATGCTGGGGGGTGGCCTTTGGGCAGCCCTGCAGGGGATAGCACAGGAATGGGAAGGTTTGGCCTCGCACATTGGATGCATGACATGGCGTGGCCCAGTGGGGACCTTCAGGATTGCCTGCTAATGTGTGTTTGAGGATTAGCTAGATTCTGCAGAGAGAAACAAAAAGCACTGATTGTACCATACTGGTCTACCTAAATCATATGCAACCTTTCAGAAGGCTGGCAGGGTATCAGTCAGATTTATTAGTCTTAAGCCTTTTAGGGTGCTTAGAGCTCACTGACAATGACATGTCTGTGTTCACGAGTGGTATCTGGTGAACAGCAGTAAACTTTGCAGCTCTCAGTATTCTGTTCCAGTGAGATCATGAACACTCAGGGCTGGTGGAAGACCTTAATGCCATGGATGTGTTCTCCAAGTAGACGTGGCTGATTCCGAAGAGGAAGATAAGAATAACACAGCCTGTGATATGATCACAGCATGAGCTCTAAGAAACTTCTTAATTTTGCCCTCCCCACGACAGCCTTTGCTATCAGCATTTGAGTTTCCAATGGGGTGCCAGAAAGCCAGAGATCTGTGAAGACAGGAGAATGGCCAGCTCCTTCTGTCCTGGTGATGGCTGCCATGGCCAGCTCCTGTCCAGTGACACACTGCATCTGTGTCACTGTTTGCAGATCAGGATTACTGATGTGCCTCGTTGCCAGGGAATTAGAAGACACTACCTGCTGTCTAAGGGCTGTGGGGGCCTGAGAGCAACATTCCTGTTCTCTTGGCTTTGCAGTCTAGCAGACAAGGCTGACTTTTAGCCATTTGAGCCATTTTACTCATCCTGTCCTAACTTACATGTGCTCTGCACTTTCTTAATTAAGCAGAACTTAGAGATGACTTTCCCAAATGCTATATAACCAACAATCAAAGATTTAACTTCTTGCCATAGATGAGTTTTTATGTGTGACTCTCTGAACAAGGCAGCATCCAGAGGGAAAATTCACCTTGCTTCTACTCCTGTGTGTAGCCAAAAACTTTGTTTGCAATGGCAAAAAAGAGGGCTGATGTGATCCTTCTATGTGCAAGTAGGGTCCTGGGAGTGAGAGTGGGAATGTGGGTTATGGAAATGATAAGGCTGTTATCAGAATACTACAAATAGTTTTGCAGCCCACATTCTGTAAAAGGTATTTATGTGTTTTGAGAAGCCTGGAAAGAATCACAAAAAGATCTATTTGAGGAGTGGAAGAACGCCATTATAATGAATTTGAAGTGCTTGATCTGTTTATTTTATCAGAAAGAGGATTAAGCCGTGGCTTGACTAGCATGTTAAATACTATAAAAGAGTTGTTGGTTCAGCAGGGAAGGGCAAAATAAGAAGCACTGCTTGAAAGCTGAAGTCAGAGAAGTTCAAATCAGTGCGTTAAGTGTGTATTTTGTTGCTGTTAGTGAGCAACCAGTGGAACAGCCTACTTGAGTGGTGACTTCTCCGACGTCCAATCTTCTGACCCAGGCTGGGTGACTTTGGGGGACATGCTTTGGTCAAATACACAATTCTGAGCAGGAGGAAGCTGGTGAAATGCAGTGGCTAATGATGCACAGCAGGTTAGATAAGATCCGACGCTGGCTTAGCTTGGCTTTTTGGAGGCAGTTGGGATTTGTGTGCCTTATTCTTTCTGAAAACTGCAGAGGTTTTCCCTACTGTAGGGTGCAAACCAGGCTGTGTCTGTCCATGTGGGGCTGTGCATGTGGCTGTAAGCCACCCCAGGGCTTTCAGACCAACAGCTTGGTCTCAAGCAGAGCTCCTGCATGCACTGCCACACAGGCTGCTTTGGGCACATCAGGAAGAGCTGTCCAAGATAAAGTGGTGCCAATCTTTCTTTTTTGAGACTGCAGCCCTGACAGGCTAGGAAATGTTGAGAACAGTATTTTATTGGCAAAGGAAAGGATGAGATGATAAGCTGTAAAGGTGTGAAACGATTCCAGAGAAATGCTTTACAGTTGCTTTAAAAATCCTGCCATTCCAGCATCATGGCTGCCTGTCTCTGTAATCTTGTTTGTGATGTGAAGTAATGAAGGAAACACAGCACATACCTGAATCATCATCTGAATGACACCTATCAGCAGTCTTACACTTTTTTTTTAAATATTAGATGCACAGAAATAAATCTCAAGAAAGGAAAAGAGTGAAAAGATGAAATTTTTGCTGGTCATTAGTAACTCATCTTGTGTGTGCTAAATTTTATGAAAAATTTTACGGAAATCTAACAAGTGGTTATTAACTCTTCATTTCACCACAAGGCAATAAATAGCTCTTCATGCAACCTCTTCCCCCCCCCCCTTTTGGCTCCCCCTTATGATTGTGGTACAAAACTTTCATTCAATATTGTTCTCTTGCACTGCACTGCATAAAGGCTGGTTTATCAAGATCTGATGCAGTCTGCCCTGAATCTGTGGGACACTGGGTGATGAGATAGTCCTCGAGCACGAATTAAACAGCAGCTTTCTGTTCAGATTTCAGAGACTGCAGTCATTACTCCCTGAAATTAAGGGTCTGTGTCCTCTACAAATAGTGAATTTAACTCGTAATTCAAAAGGTTTTACAATGAATGCATTTCATTTTTGTATTCTGGATTCTGAGGTTTTGGTGAGTTGGAGCTGTTCCTTTAAGACTGTTAAATATTACTCCTCAACTATGAAGGCAAGAAAATTACTCTTTTCAAAATGTGAATTAACTGACATTAGACTACTTTGGAAGCCAGGCCTTTGATGGAGACCTCAAACATCCAGAGACCTAGCAACACTGCTAGGATCAAACAGACTTTCCTGCTGTAGCCAGCCCACATGAAATGACTTCTTCCAAGCCTCCACATCACAGATGAGTGGGGTGCTGTGAGCAGCCCTGTTGCACGGCTGCACTCTCAAGGCAGGCTGCACTGTTTTGCTGCCGCAGCCGCGCTACCCCGGGGTGGTGTTGAGCTGTGCATACCTCCAAGGGGACGTCCTGCTGCTGCCGTGCTGCCATGTCACTGTGATGCCACTGCCTCGCTGCTGTGTCACCACGTCTTTTGCCCTGCCAGGAGCCAAGAGTTGGGGTTTGAGGACCGTGTGTCCTATAACCATAGAATCACACAGGTTGGAAAAGCCTCCAAACCCTAACCCCACCCCATCCCACCCCCCCGTGCCCACTGCCCAACGTCCCTCAGTGCCACATCCCCACAGCTCTGAACACCCCCAGGGATGCTGACCTCCCACCCCCGGGCAGCTGTGCGGTGCTGAGCGCTCTTTGGAGATGTTTCCCAGCACCCAGCCTGCCCCTGCCCTGCACAGCGTGAGGCCATCACTTCTCATCCCATCGCTGTTCCCTGGGAGCAGAGGCTGACCCCCCCCCACCCCAACCTCCTGCCAGGAGCTGTGAGGAGCAATGAGGTCTGCCCTGAGCCTCCTCTGTTCCAGATCACAGAATCCTGGAATCCTTAGAACTTGAAGGGACCTCTGAGGGCCATCCAGTCCAACTGCCCTGCAGTGCCCAGGCACACCACAGCCAGGTCAGATGCCCAGGGCTGATCCAGCCTGGCCTTGAAAGTCTTCCAGGGACGGGGCATCAACCGCATCTCTGGGCAACCTGTTCCAGTGCCTCACCACCCTCACTGAAAAAGGTTTTTTCCTTATATCTAACCCAGATCTAATCTCCCTGAGCTTGCAGCCATTCCCCCTGGTCCCGTCGCCACAGACCCCACCAAAGAGTTTGTCCCCCATTTTCCTGTCACTCCCCTTTGGATACTGACAGGCCACCACCAGGTCACCTCCACAGCCTTCTCTTCTCCAGGCTGAACAGCCCCAGCTCCCAGCCTGTCCCGCAGGAGAGGTGTTCCATCCCTGGGATCATTTTTGCGACCCTCTCCTGGATCACCCCAACAGCTCCGTGTCCCTGCTGCGCTGAGGACTGCAGCTCCCTGACCTGCTGGCCACGCTGCCTTCGGAATCCCACAACTGCTCAGGTTGTTAAAGACCCCCGGGATCACCGAGTCCAGCGTGGCTGCGGGGCAGGGCCGGCTGCGTGCGCTGTGAGGGCGCACCGCGGGCTGCCCTCGATCCTTCCGTGCCCCGGTCGGTACCGCTAACGGGGGCTGCCTCGGACCACGCGCCGGATTCCGCACCTCGCAGCGTCGCCGCCCCTCTCTGGACGCTCCGGGGCCTTTCCGAGAGCGGGAAGCCCGGATCGAACGCAGCGCCGAGCCGGAGGGGTCGAGGCGCAGCGCGGGCACCGCCGCTCCCGTCGCGGGCGGCGCTCGCCCCTCCCTCCTTCCCGCCCGTTGCGGAGCGCCCGCCGAGGTGAGCCCGCCCCGCGCCCGCGGGGGACGGCGCCGCTCCCTCCCGGCAGCCCGCGGCCGGCTGGGGGGGGAGCGGAGCCGAGCGGTGCCGAGCCGAGCCGAGCCGAGCCGAGCCGAGCCGCCGGCGCAGCGCTGGCAGGTGGCGGCCGCGCTCGCTCCGCCGCCGTTGCCGGCCGCGGATAGGCAGCCGAACCCCGCGGCGGAGCTGCGGAGACGACGCGGGGAAACGGCGGAGGTGAGCGGCGCTGCCGGGCTGAGCGGGGGCTGCCGCAGCGCGGGGCTGCGGGCGGAGCTCCGCCGTGGGCAGCGGGGCACGGAGCTGCGGGGCCGGGAGAGTTGTGCGTGTGGAGTCGTGCGGCGGTAGGAATGGGTGGGTTTTTCTTCGGGGGGGGGGGGGGGGAAAAAAAAAAAAAAAAGGTTTTCCGAAGAGGGGGGGAAACGTGAATAGCCGTGTCTGGTTTGTCTGGTTTGTTATTGGGGTTACTCGTTTTATTTTGGATGGTGTGAAGGAGAGGGAATGTCAGGGCTGTCCCATCACAGTGCTGTGCTTAAATCCGCGTCTGGGGATGCACGGACACACGGACGTGGGACAGAGGGACACACAGACATGGGACACAC
>JAPSGF010000063.1:1342364-1467970 GCA_035772895.1 Perdix hodgsoniae | reverse complement strand
CGTGCACTCTGTGCCCAAAGCAACCAGTGGCTCCTTGTGGCCCCTCTCCGGCTCAGCCCCCTGCACGTGGATTTCTCTGTGGTGTTTTCCCTGCTGGGTTCCGTGCATCACATTCGTTCACATGTGGTTTGAGGCACTTTGTTGTTCCGGTTTCCCTTCCTCAGCTCGGTGAGGATGGATGGGAAGTTTGGTGTTCGCCCATAGCAGGGAGCGGGGGGAGCTGCCTCCATCCCCGTGCTGGGGGTGAGGAAGGACGCGGCCCTCAGCAGAGGCCTCAGGAGGAACGGCACCACGGAGGTGAGAACAGCATCCCATGAGGTCCCCAGCGCTGCAGGGAGAATTCCTGGTGGATCCATGTGCTGCCTTAGCAGGATTCGTGCTGTGAGGCGTTCGGTTTCCCTCTGAAATGAAATGCTCCTTGGGAAGCAGCCGCGAAGGAGCGAAGGAGGCATGTGTGGGTTTAGGTGCAGCTGAACAGAGGGGCTGTTGTGCTGCTCTGACACAGACCCTCGTGCAGAGCTGGTGGCCGGATTGTGGACAAATCTCTGGTTTATAGCTCAGCTGAACCCTAAGCTCTTTAGCACACAGAGCGCTTTCCTCGCTCGCTGTGAAGCACGCTGGCTGCATACAGCAGATTATTTGCAGTAATTATCTGTTTCTTGGGTCTGATTCATATTCGTGATTTACTGATGTGTTACCACGTGCCTGCTCAGGTACTCCCAGTCACACCTCTGTCTGGTTCTGCTCCCACCTCGGACGCCGGAGATTCCAGTGAGCGGTTTTAATGTAATATTTAAATCTGAGGCTGAGCTAAAATATGAGGTTCGGCCCTGCTTGGCTGCTGCTTCCAAAACCGTGCTGAGGTTGAATTTGCAGCCAGGTACAAAAACTCAGGCTCAGACTGCTGTGCTGGGGATGTGGTGGTTCACCAAATCCTGGTTCCAGGCTGTATGAATACTTGCAGGTAGGACCCTTTCCTCACTCTGGTAGCAACCAGGGTGCTGCAGATGCATCCTGCTTTCTTTCTATGCCCGCTCCACCTCGCTGCCCCTCAGCCTTCCCAGCATGGAGCTCCAGCGTGGGCCCCTCCTTATCTGATACTCAGACCCTTATTCAGGAGTCTGTCTTATCTCTCAAGAAGCTTATAACAGGTTAGCTGTCTAATCATCTCTGTGAGCAGTAGTCTTACTTTAACGTTATTGCAATCAACTGTCTTCCATATTTAATGTGGGAACTCTGCATGGAATTGTAAAATCCATCTTTTCGTGGCAGGTTGTGGTGCTGATAACTCACCTGGTTGGGATGAGCTGTTCTACCCAGACAGACCTGGCCTTTAGTTCTCGATGCAGCACAAGCTATGGCTGTAGCTCCTCTGGTTTCTCTGTAATAGCACAGTGTGTATTTATTATAAGGGTGTATTTATTACCTCCAGGAACTTGAGTCTTGCTGACCCACACTGAAATGCATCTGGTTTGGGGCATTATGTACAAAATGTGCTCAGCAGCTGTGCTGTATTGGGAAGCAGCCTCAGCATCCAGACACAGAGATAGAAGTCATTTTCGTGCCACTTCCCCAGTGCTGTGCTCACGTGTGGGCAGGCAGTGGCCCATCAGTGCCAGGAAGGGAGCAATTAACTTTGTTCCTCAGTTTGACTTCTGTTCTGCAATGTGCAGCTTCCCGTGCTGCTGCAGCACGAGGAGGGTTTGTCAGCCTGTTGTTCTGTGTGTGATGTGCTCATGATTTCAGGTGTTGGATAAATACATGGCATGGATCTGGTGGTTTCCGTGCATGGAGAAAAAATAACAACGAAATGGAGTGTAGAGTTGGTGTTATTTGTTTAAATTAAATGTCCATTGTGCAGAAAATAAAGCGTGCAAGTCTTCGCACTAGCTCCATCAGTAAATGAAACTGTATAATGATGACAGTGGGATAAATATAGCCCCAGCAGATGGAAAAACTATTAGAAAGGCTAGAACTGATGATGGGAAAGAACTTCCCTAAACTTGAAGGCTGTTGCAAACAAATGTGTCTGCATACATTAAATATTGCTCCTAAAGCACAGGGATATTAATCGGATGGTATTACTCACGCTCCGTGTTGTGATGGTTTTTATTATTTTTTCTGTATTTGTCTTGCTTTAAAGAGTTGAAATAATTTGTCAGCTTCACTTTCAGGTTCTTGCTGCTGGAATGTTTTGGTTTCAGGCGATGTGGAGGAATGGTTATTTAGCTGTTGTAGGTAAAACATTTTAACTGCACTCCTTAATTATGAAAACATTTTCCAACTCTGAAAGCTTGTTTAACATAAAAAAACGATTAAATTGATAGTATCTCTCTTCTTGCTAAAAATATGCCCACAAGGCCTGTTTCTCTTTCCCTCTCAGAGCTGTTCTGTGGCTGTACGGCCCTGTTGGTTCTGCTCTTCTGCAGCCTTTTGTGCAGTGCAGTCAGGCTGGTCATGAGGATGTCCGCACACAGGGCGGTGAGGCACTGTGCACAGGCTGCCCAAGGAGGCTGTGGTGCCCCATCCCTGCAGGCATCCAAGGCCAGGCTGGATGTGGCTCTGGGCAGCCTGGGCTGCTGGTTGGGGACCTGCACAAAGCAGGGGGTTGGGGCTGGGTGAGCTGTGGGCCTTTGCAACCCAGGCCATTCTGTGATTCTGTGATCCCTTCCACAGGGCAGCGCCTTAAGGCAGGATGGGTGCTACAAAAGGTAGGCCAAGAACCTTCCTCCTTATCACACAGGAACGAGTAGGCATGCAGTGGGATTGGAAAAAAATCAGTTAGTTTGTTTTTCTGAGATACATAATTAGATTGAAGGACTGTTTGCCAGAGTGCTCTGGAAGCACGGAACCTGACTGCATCCAAAAGAATTTCTGTCAGTGGCAGAAGTATCCAGAAGTGTGGAGAAACGAAACTTTGCAAATACTAAAGAGACAAATGTGGGGCTTTAGGAAAGATGGCAATGTCTGTCCTTCGTAGCTGAAGCCAGTCCCTGGGATGTAAGGCTCAGAGGGAACTTCCCATGAGAGCAGCTTATCCTGTCTGCCAGCAGCGGAATTTCTTGCGCTTCTGTTGAAGCATCTGGCATCTCTGTCAGCGATGGGAGACAGATTAGTGGATCACGATGGATTAGATCTGTGGCTATTCAGATGCTTAAAAAGTGTAGTTTTGTAAGTCCACGTGTCTGCTCCGAGTTTGGCATTTTTTCCTGTTTGTGCACGTAACAGCACGCTTTGTGCATGCTGATGCTACGTCGGGGGTAGAAGGTCCAGGAAAGTCCCACGTAGCTGTCTTTCTTTCCCTTGTCTTTTATGTGGTGGGTTGTTTTGTTTGTGTTTCCCCCCCTAAATGAGGCAAAGCCTCCATAGCCCATGTGCAGGTCGGTGCCGTTCACTCCTCGGTCGGTACTGCACACAGTGAGCCGTGTGATGCTGGAAAAGGAACTTTATTTGGGATGGGGTTCTAAAGCCTGATACAACATTTACTGATGAATCATCAAAGTCTTGAGGGCAGGGTAAGAGCTGGGGCTTCCACAGGCAGGTGGCTTGTGATGGGCACTGGGACAGCCCAGGGGTGGTGTGTGGGCAGGGTGGCACAGGGCTGACACGGAGATGCTGTTAATTTCCGTGAGGTTGGGGTGGGTGTTGGTGGAGCGGAGGTACCTGAGAGTTTGATACAGCATAGCATAAAAAAGTGTCGGAAAACAGGGGAGATCTGCCACGAGTCCTGCTGTCGTTTCTTTTTATTCTGTGTGCAAAAGTTGTATAGGTGCAGGTGTCGCTGAAATTAGGGTCAGGGGTTGGCACGTGGAGCGCTCCTTTCTGTGAGAACCGGCAGCAACAGGGAAGAATGCAATGGAGGAAAAGTCTGGGTGAGGTGGTGGTTGAAGCCACAGAAGGGCTAGGGCTGGGTTTCTGAGGCTGGATTTGGAAATGGAAGTTGCTAGCACGCAAAGAAGTGTGATGAATTCTGGTCCTTAAACAGGGGGAGCTGGAGCTGAGTAGGCAAATGGCTCTTTGATGGGCTGAGCCTTGCTGAGATGGAGTTAAGATCCAGGTTTCTGTACAGTTTGAGGCACTCGGATGTTTGCCGTTAGACAGTCACCCTTGCCAGCAGCAATTTAGCTTACTGGCTTTAGCCTGGGGAAGAAGAAACTTAGGTGTTCCCTTCTGAGGCCTGATTGAGTTTAGCTGTAGCAGTCCTACCCCTGCGGGACGTGTCCTGTTCTGCTGTTGGCTGGCCGAGACATCTCCTAGCAGTTCTGTGTTCCACTGGGCTGTGGGTGATTGGATGAAACAGCAGGATTTACCTGTAGGACACAGTCTGTCGTGTGTTAAATGAGTTTCCTGAAAGCAGCCAAGAGGTGGAGCCCACCAGGGTCCTTTGCAGTGCACTGCAGAAGCTGAGGCCGCCAATGCATTTGTTTGTAGGGGTGGCATGAATGGTGCATGGGGGCGGATGGAAGCTCTCCTCCGTGCTTGGTGTTGTGCTGCAGGTCTGGGGGAGCACAGGGATGCAAGCTATGAGATGATGCTTTTGAGAAATATTTCAAATGGCATTTGCTGACGCACACTTCATTTGCAAATAACTGTTGAGAACGTGAATCCGGCCCCACTTAGCTGCTAAACAGCTGCCACGTTCTCCTTTACTCTCTAGTTATGTGCAGCACAGCTGATAATACCCTTTGGCCAGATTATAAGCAGCAGGTTTTTCAGGGAATGGTGGCTATTTGTGGCTATAGGCATGCCTTCCAGCCATGTGGGGAGCCTCGGTGAGCAGCAGAAGTGAAATGACTGCAGTTAATGCAGAAGAGGTAATAAAGGAGTGACTGAAAGGGTAACCAGCAGGTACTAATACCCTTTCTAACAAATGTTTTTCAACCTGCACAAACTGGGATACAGATTGTTGGCATACAAAATCTATTCCTTCATTACAGACATCGCAAGGCACTCAAAACGTATTGTAAAACAACATGGTGAGCAGAAGCTTTGTTCTGCAAACAGGAGAGCAGGAAGAGCGAGAAGGAAGAAGAGAGGTCATCTAAAACCAATGTAAGGAAACAATCGTGGAATCAATGGTTGGAAAAGACCTCTAAGATCACCCAGTCCAGCTGCTAACCCGTGCCCACCCACCATGTCCTGCAGGGCCACATCCATGCAGCCTTGAAGGCTGCCAAGAGCCGGGCAGGCAGGCAGAAGGGAGCAGCTGCTTGCTGGGGCTGTAGGGTAGCTCTGAAAGCCACCTCTGGAAGATGACTTTTGGGTCAGCAGGTGCTGAATATTTCTCCTAAAGCCACAGAGGAGCCCGTCCTGCTGGCGGCGTTGCGCAGGCAGCCATCAGCTGGAGTGGCTGCGCATCTTTTAACAGCCTTAGAGGAGCTGCAGGAGATTGAGTGAGAGCTCAGCGCCAGGATTTCCTTCTCAGTATTCTTTTAAGTGCTTTTCTTTTCTCACGGTGTTTGTAAACATGTAAACAGCAAGTAGAACCTTTTCTTTGCTAGAATAAATAACCGCGCTGTTTCCATTTTAGCTTGGTGCCTGAGGTCCCGAGCACAGTCGGTGTCGCTGACAGACACCAGAAGCAGTGCTGCTGCTGGAAGCAAATCCAGATAATGAGGCTGTGCTGCACCTGCAGGTCTGGGCGCTGCTGGAGCCGCAGTGCTCCCTCTCCGACATAATAAAGGATTGGGTTTGGGGCATACGCTGTGAAAGGCACATAAAAAGGGAAGAGCTCTCTCTTGACAGGAAAGCCCGTGCTACTCTTCTTTGTTGCTTGACAGGTTTGAACGTCTGAGTCGTGCTGATGGATGTGGATCGGGTGCTTTCTGCCTGCACGGCCGGCACCTGCTGAAAAACGGTTTCAGAGCTTTGGGTGATGTAATGGTCTAACAGTGCTACGCTCTGAAAAATACATTCTTGCCATTGATTTTTGTTTCATTCATGCTTTTGTAGTTCAGTAATGGCTTGAGGAAGCAATAGGCTGCATAGTGCCTGAATGCGTTGCACCAGAAGAACCTTCTGAAGTTGCCAGAGCACTTGTTAAATGGGAAAGATAAATCGGGAGTGAAGCTCCTTGCAGCAGGGATGCTTTCAGAAGTGCTTATAAATAGTGTGAAAACGGGGACTTCAGGAAGAGAGGAGCCTGAAATGATTAATCCTTGCTAGTAATCACTGCTGAAACTACGAGCCCAAATAAGAAAGAGAAAATGATCCAATCTCACAAGAGCTCTCGAGAAGAAAATAAGTATAAAACATATGGAAACCTTCAGGGTGAAGCTGCGCTGTTTGATGGGATTCTATTCAAAGAAAATGCTGTTCCTACGATGCACACTGTGCTCAGGAGTGCTAATCACAAATCTCACGCTGCCTGTGTGTGGTGCAGCATCTAAACCCACTGCTACCTATTTTGGTCGTACCCCTGGAGGAAAAGGCATCCGTACGTATCACATCTGTAGTCACCAGAGACATCAGCTTGGAGAATGGACACTGAAATAGCTCGAGGTTCTCAGTTTTTCCTCTGCAAAGGGCTACTGGTGTTCTGGGTTTGCAGTAACACTAGCTATTCTGGGATGGGAAGCGGAGAACATTTGGAACCAGGCTGTTAAGTGCTCCTTTGTGAGCTCGGATTCGGCTTCTTCCAGAAGCTCTTATTGCTGGAGAAAGCTCTCAGGGTACCTAGGGTGCATCTTATGGGATTCGGGGAGGAGAGCAGGGATGTCAGCCCAGCATCCTTGGAGCTCGTTAGGTGTCTGCAGGGAGTCGTACCCCAAGGTTTTCATAGGGGATTCTTGCTTGAGGCAGCACGAAAGCACCATGTCATCAGGGAGATCTGGACAAGTGCCCTGCTGTGCTGTGTCCAGTTAGCATGCTGCCATAATAATTCCCTTCCCCGCTTTTTCCTCAACTGCGCAGGGTTGGGAAGAAATAATCAGTTTTCTTTTTCTCAATTTTCTATTTTCTTTCTAAAAACAAATTCAGAAATTTCCAGTACGAATCTCCACCACTGAACTTTCCTGATGAGTTTGGTGCATGTGTAGCCAGTCCTGAGCTCTACATTTCTCTTTCAGAAGTGCATCTGCTTCCTCAAATCCCGTGCCAGTACCATTCGTGCACCATTTGTGTACCGTTGGTGCTGTACCTGCTGTCTGACCGGTGCTTCCCCTGCTCTGGAGGTGAATTGGGCTGCTGTGCTTTTTCACATTTTTCCTTCATTTTCGTTCATTTCTGTACTTCTTGAAGGAGCCAAAGGACTGTTTTTCAAGCAGCTTGCGGTCACTGGTGTATCAATTCAATTATAAACTAAAGACTTTAAGTGCCTTTTCGTAGGAAGGCAGGAAGAAAGCAGAGTTCAAATGAAATCAAGCGTAAGAGCTATAAAAATAAATACTTGTTTACCTATTGCTTAATGTGCTTCTGGAGCCTGTTGGCAAATTCATGGGAAAACATTCATTTATTAAAGGGGAAGAATAATCAGATCACAGGGAGGCAGGCAGCTGGTTCCTTAGTCATCCACTCTAAGTGTAAAAAGTATTTCACACGAGTACCAGTCTGTGTGTAGCAGTCTGGAACTGCCCTGCTGGCTGCTGCCACGTAACATGGTTGTAAGGGAAATTAATTGCCCAGCTCTGTTGTGTGCAGTGAGAGACTGGAAGCACCAGGTAAGTGAAAGTTAAGGGTTTGTTTGGGCTGATGGGAAAATAGAGAGGCTTTCTAAGCAAACACCTGTTGAGTTCGTATCCATCAGTAGAAATCTCTGTCAGCTCTGGCTAAGTGCTTCTCCTCTGAGATTGGAGCTGGTGCTGCTGTGGGGTTTGCTTGTTGTTCTCATTACTGGCAGGGACTGATGGCAGCTGCGTGTCTGTGTGAGCTGCCTCACTTTATTTCTACAGCAGGGAACAGGCAGAGGATGCCTTGCAGAATGCTCTCCGTGGATGGCTCCAGCACTGCAAGCCTGTCTGCCCGCAGGAACACGCAGCCTCCTTTCACACAGGGGCAGCGGTCATGACGTTCCTCCTGCTGTGCTTGTCTGTTTAGGAAACACCTTTTCGGTGCTGGGGTTGAGCACCTCGAGTGTTCTGCCTGGCAGTGTCCAAACCACCCGACAGCGGTGAGCTGCAACAGCACCTTCTGTGCTGGAGCTCTGGTGCTGTTGGCTCCAGGCTCATCTTTCTGCAGTCTGCTTGCAGAGCTGGGCAGCCTCAGAGTCTCACATGTGTTTATTCAGTGCCCTTTTTAAGAGGTTGATCCCAGCCAGGTACAAAGACCAGGTTGGTGCAGTAGTGCAGGGGGCTGTTCTACATGGAGGCGTCTGTGCATCGCCCAGTTTGAAATGAGCACTTTGCTGCTAGCTGTTGCCCTGCTGGACAAGTTGTTCAGTACCTTACAGCACTCTGAGCACTGCAGGAGATCTTTCCAGGCTGAAAAATTAGCCAAGCATTTGGAAAGAAAGCATCTTGAGGTCTACCTGCTGCTTCTTGGAGACTTGGCAGCCGCATCTCCAGGATAAATATGTATGTAGCGTTGTTGTTGAGCACATTCATCCTGCTTCTGCTGTTATACCAGTTACTCTGTGGTTCCAGAAAACAGATCTTTTTTTTTCATGAAAGTTTATGCTTTTCAGGAAGCCAAGCCGATTTTGTTTGTTGTTACTGATACTGTGTCTCTGGGAACGAGCAGGTTGCATGTAAATCAGTGCTGCAGAGTGCAGGCATGTGCATGCGCTGCTGCTTCGCCGTGCTTTTGTACTTCAGGCATATAATTTGATATTTTTAAAGTATGGTTGCAATAATAAATTATAAAAGGATACTTGGAGGCATCTAGCAAGTGTACTTTGTAATCAGGGCAATTAAATTCAAGGAAATGAGGAATTTGAAATAAAAAAATAAATATGCAAGCTACGTAAAATTACTTCCCTTGTGTTCTTGTACTCATCACTGCATACTTGATGATTAAAATGTAGCACATCGTGTTTTCACACTAAATATAAACAGCTCTTATTATCACTCCCATGATGACTATTTTTTTAAATTTAAAATATCTAGAGAAGAGTTTTTTCCCTGTGGGAAGTCTGAGGGATCCGACCGGCTTTGCTTTTTCTGCAGAGGAGGTGAAAGGAGTGTTCTCCATATGTCTGTGAGGTTAAAATTATCCTGCACGGTGTGCGGCGGTGTCTCTGCAGATAACTGCAGTTCTGCGCTCCAAAGCTAAAATGGAGAAATCTAAATGGAGAAAGGAGCATGACGGCTTCGTTGCTGAGACGTTCAGGCTGTAGGAAATTCGGGCTGTCTGCAGGATTCCGTTGTCCCCGTGCTGATGGTTTGGCCTTTTTTAAGTAGGATCCTTTTTTCAGCAAGCAGTAGATTATTTCCAAAAAAAAAGCGTGTAAGGTAATATTGTAATTTTCACTTGAGTGCCTGGATCCCTTCCAAGGTCTCTGTCCAAGCACTGCAGCCATTGGCAATGGCAGCAGGCTGTCTGTGAAGCCAGGTGAAGCAGCTGGTGTCCCTGCATGCCCAGCAGCATCTGCCCGAGCTGCAGAGGAAGGAGCAGAGCAGCTGATGTCTCACCTGGGATGGCCGTACAGCAGTGCATAGCAAACGCTGCCTCCTGTAAGTGCCCTTCTATACATCTGGACTTCAGTTTTCACTATTCTTGCCAATGGCTGGCGGTTGCCTTGCAGTCTGCCGCTGGCCCGCTGTCCTCTGGAAGTGGTGGGGCTCTGATGCTCAGAGCCTGCGTTAGCTCAGCGCTGTGTGGATGCAGTGTGGCAGCAGGGCAGGGCCATCTGTGCCCTGCCACTACTCCCTGTCCTCTGCTGCTGCCTGGCCAGCATCCCTTCCTGAGCCTATGGAGCCTTCCCATGCAGGGCACAGTCATCGCTTTATTCCTCCGCTCCTGTGTGGCTGGGTTGAGGTTTGCACTTCTGACTGCTGGCTCTGAATCTGGAAGGAGTGGCAATGGAAGGGCTGACTGCACACGGCAGCACTCCCTGAGCTCGGGGTTTGCCTCGTGGTTCTGATGTTTCCCACTGTTAGCTGTAGCAGAGATTGCCCATTCATACCTTGAGGCTGTGGAAGGTAGACCTCATAAATGAGATTCCGACTGCTGCTGCTCTGCTTGTGCTTTCTGTAGTTTGATTTGCCAAGTGCTTGGCTTTTTTCTTTGGGGATATATTATAAATGCATTCAGCCAGGTTACAGGCTGTTCTGTGCATAGAACTTTTTATTTACTGCAGAAATGCAGCTGAGGTACAGCTTCCTCAGATTTATTAGAGGCATCTTATTTGGTTACAGGAAAAAAAAAACACACCAAACCCACAGTATTTCTTTCTATTCAGAGTTCTCAGAAGAGGGAATATGGGCATTTCCTTATCTCAGTGGAAGGAGATTCATGGGGGAGCACCTGAGCATTGGAGTTAGGAATGCAGAAGCCTTCTGAAAGCAGAAGAGAAGCTATCATACAGTGCCTCCTCCAGAAGCCAGTATGAACAGATTAAACTGAATGTAATTAATAGCATCAAGAAGAAATCCATTAAGTTGTTATAGTAACTGGGAAGCTCAGGTTTGAGATGTATGATCCAAGTGACTCAGCTGAGGAGGGGGAAGGGATGAAGGGCCCTGGTGGCTGTGTGCTGCCTGGGGTCTGCTCTGTGTCCTTGCCCAGGGAAGCCCTGCCTCAGGCACTCACAACAAAGCCTGAGTTTGAGGAAGGACAGTTATCCCCTGTGCTCTATGTGCTGCAAAAACATGTGGTTTTCTTGTTGGACGTCCACAGGGCAGTGCCCATCTGTGCAGCATCTATGCCCACTGTTGTCTGGTGATGCTTGAAAGCTGGCAGAACTCACCCGAAAGAGGTGGTAGTGGTGGCAGTGCCAGGTGGTTCTGAGAGCCTTCCTGATGAGGGCAGCGATGGGTTCCTGCCCCACAGCAGCTCACTTTGGGAAGGCCCTGCCAGGAGCAGGGCTGTGAGTTCAAAACAAATCACTGGTTTCCTATGAGCTGTTTGTGTGTACTTCCTTTGACTCGATTTCGAATCAGCGTGGGAAGGGATTGTTGTATTTCCTTATCTGTGTGCCTAATTATTTGCACGTGTACTCCGGACACGTGGGGCAGAGCTGCTACCAGGCAGTACCTAATTGGTGCCAGCTAATGGCACGGGGCGGCCGAGGGGCAGAGCGCAGAACATCTGGGATGCTGCTTGCAGCCTGCTGCCAACGTGGGTGTTGCTGCTGTGATCTGCTTGATTCTGGTTCTGTGTAAGGGATTGATAAACCTTTGGAACAGCCAAGGCTCGCTATGTCATGATGTAATTCGCGTGACTGTGTGTAGCTCCTGCATTTAGAACAGTGAAGTTGCTGTGGAGCAATTAGTACATAATGGAAGTTCTAAACCTAGCAGTAATTTGGTGGTGAGGAGGTTTGTGGTCTTCATAAAATATTCGGGTAACATATAGCAACTCCGTGCATCTGTTCAGTTAAAACCAAGGATTTGGAAGCCTTGTTGCTTCTATGTATTTATTTAACAAACAGAAAACCCTGTTTGAACCCAGGTAAGAAGCTGGCTGTGATGGACAGGCTGTGCAGAGATCTCAGTGTGATTGGTGTGCAGGCTGGTTTCTCACCTGGCCTTGTGTTGTGGTGCCTTGTGGTTCACATGGAATCCCCATGCTGCAGGCAGACGTTCATTGCTGGTGAGGTGGGAGAATATCCAGGTGTTCAGTCTGTGGTCCACATTCACCACTTTATCTGTCAGCAATCAAGGCTGAGGTAATCATAGAATCAGTAAGGCTGGAAATGACCTGCAGGATCCCCGAGCCCAGCCCACCCCCTTCGTGCCCGCGTCCCTCAATGCCACTGCGGGGCTTAGGAAATAGATGCACATGTATTAGGCTGTACGAAGATGAGAGATGAGTATGTGGTTGCTTCAGGGGCCCCAAGGCAGAGCTTTGACCTCCGCTTGTGCAGCATGAGGGTCTCTCATCAGCACTGCGCAGAGGTAGTGAGAACAAGGTGAAACGCTGATGCCTTCCTTTTTATTCTTTAACAATGCAATTTGCCAAACTGTAAAGAGAGCTGTTGATCTTTGCTTTACATTTTGCAGGGAGGTTAATCCCTGCTTTAAAATCCATTGAGCAATTTAATGCTGCTGTTCTGCAGGTGCCCTTTGCCTTTCAGGAGGGTAATGCTGAAGGCCAGGCGCTGCTCCTGCAGGAGGCATTGAGCTGGGAGGTAGGGAGCGATCGGTGGGGCCCTAACAAGGCATGGATCCTGTTAGCCTGCTATTCATCTTCGAAAATCCTTCCCTTCTTTTCTCACAGCAATTTAAAGAAAGGAAAGGAAGCGTGAAAATGGCAGTAGCTTTCTTTGTTGGCTCACAAAGCACTGTTTCCGCCAGCAGTGGTGGAAGCCTCAGGTTGCCTTCCAGGGCCATAAACACTTGGTGCCTTTGAAGGTTTCTCCATGCTGGAGAGGTGTCTAGAGGGCATGTACAGAGAGGTGTGTTGCCATGGAAATTACCTCTGTGTGGCTGAAGTGTGGCTGTTGTGGTTCAACTTAGAGATGCAGAACCACCCCAGCCCTCTCCACGGGCTCCTCCTGCAGTGTTCAGATCAGACTGCATTGCAATGTGGCTCCAACCCGTCATGCTGCTCGTACAGGTGAGGATAGGGCAGGCTTGCCTGTCCTGCTCAGAAGGAAAGTCTACTTTGCCATCCAGAGAAAGGAACACATTTGACTTTTACTTATTTGGTTGTTTTTTTGTTGTTTGTTCGTTTGTTTTGCCTGAGTAAAGCACATCATCCAAAAAAAATAAAAGAGGAAACCTTTCAGAAATGTTAGGCCATCCTCGTGACTTACAGTATTTGGGAGGCTGCTGTCTTGTGATCTAAAAAGGTCAGTTGGTGCCTGCGTCATGCTGCTGTTTTGACTTTGTTGCATGGGAATGAGTAACACCAGTTCTTCTGCTCCAGGGTGAGCTTAGTTCAGAAGGATGCTAAGGATGCTGTGCTGAGAATAGGATATTTTGTTTCTGCAACACAGGCACAGGAGCTCAGTCTTTGGCCAGTAGAGATGCATGTTTTAAGAAAACCCATATATTTCAAGGACAATATTTCACCTCATTGCTGCAAAGGTGAGCAACTGCCTTTTGCCCCCAGATTTTGCAGTCTTACTGAAAGAGCAGTACTAACTGCAGCTGCTGCTCAGCAGCGAGGGAATGTCTCTTTGCAGTTTTCTTTGCAGTGTCAGCGCTGAGCGATTTGGACAGAAGAGCCTGAATTTTCCTGGTGACAGACGAAGGAGGAGTGGCACAAAGCTTGTCCCTGCCAAGTGGCACCTCGGGAGCAGGGAGTGATGCAGGAGAGGTCGCCGAGCGGCGGCTGCTCGTTAATTGAGCTCCTTGAAGCACTTGGATTTCATCAGAACTTTCTAAAGTGTGTGGCACGAGGCAGACACTGAGTGTTGGAAGTGCCACCCCATGTAATTAAGGGGTTGGAGAGTTTTAAATAACAAGGGGGAAGGGCAGAGGGGGTTGAGGAAATGACAGCGAGAACTTGGAGGAAAATGGTGGTGTTGTGACTTTCTCCTTACAATAACAGCACTTGATTTCTGAGCAAATTGCAGAGCTGTTCTTTCATTTTAAAAAGGGTGCCAATAACTTCAGCCTGAAACCTGGAAAAACACAAATATTTTCCCAACAAACCAAATATCAGATACGGAATGCAACAAAATAGCAGTGAGATAAAGGAACAGTGACATCTGCTAAAGTACAATCCTGGAATGATAAAGCTCAGCGTTCTAATAAATCAGGCTTTATGAAACCTCTTGGTACAAAGAAGTTGTTGGGAATATGAAAATGTTGTCATAGATGTCTTCTGGAGTGCAAGATGTGCTGCAGGCAGTGCTGGGAGCACACATCTGTGTGTTTGGAGATTGCTGGAGCCTTTCCGTTCCTTCTTGCTTCTCCCGAGGAAGAATGGTTGTAATGCAGCTGGTAGACTGGCACACTGTGGATATGTTGTGTGAGTTTGGGGTGTCTTTCCACTCAGCCAGAACGTGGCTGCTCTGTTGACATCCTTACCCCTCTTTGTGTGGCATCACGCTGCTTCTCATTTTGGTGCTGCTGTATCCTGAGGTTCTGCTGCTGATCCAGCACTGTGGGCTGTGAGGCCACTCCTGGTGGCTTTCTGATAGTTTCACCCCTTCCCTTCCCTTCCCTTCCCTTCCCTTCCCTTCCCTTCCCTTCCCTTCCCTTCCCTTCCCTTCCCTTTCCTCAGTGATGAGAATGGAAGGAAGAGGCATTTCATCTTGCAGGCTGCATTGAGAATATCTCATTGCAATTCTTTGGACTGCAAATTGAGACTCTGGGCAAGGCAGGCTGTGAGAAGCTGCTTCCCAAGGAGAAATACTAAACTGCCCTCTGCTTTACTGTTCCACTGCTTTACGTTTTTAATTGCGGTTGCTCCACGGGAGCTTGGCCTCTTCTCTTCGTGCAGCCTAGCTCATCCCTTACCGTGGGCACTCAGGCAAGCCAGGGGGAATCAGTAGCAGCCTGATTTGCTCATGGGCTTGTTCTGTCAGTGGGTTTGTATAAGCTGGACAGGCAGAAGGTTTCCTTCTGGAGAAGCAGTGTGGCTTATCACAGAATCACAGAACGGCCCAGGTTGGAAGGGACCTCAAGGATGATGAATCTCCAAATCTCCCCACCACAGGCAGGGCCACCATCCTCCATATTTCATAGCAGCCCAGGCTGCCCAGGGCCCCATCCAACCTGGCCTCCAACACCTCCAGGGATGGACGGGGCACCCACAGCCTCTCTGGGCAGCTGTTCCAGCACCTCACTGCTCTCATAGTAAACAACTTAACATACATCACATCAGTATCAGAACTTAGCATACATCAGGCTTGCATTGACTGTGCAATGCTGTTGCAGTAACGTCCATGTTAGTGCTCCAAGTGCCAGGCTTTGCCTCTGCAGTGAGACTGCAAGTTTATTTTTAGTTGCTCTCTGTTTCTGTAGGGAAAGGGGGCTTTGTGAAAACTGGAGCCATTTGCTGAACCACGTGTCCTCCAGAGTGAGAGCTCTGTGTCAGACGCATGTAGACATGAGTTTTGGAAAGCATTTGGCTCTCCTGGCGAGCCCCAAAGCCTGCATTTAAACAGCTTCTTTGGTTCTAGAGAAACAACTGTGCTGCTTCTGAAATCTCAGGATTGAGCAGTAAACAGGGGAGTTAGAAGTAGGTTATCTTCCCTGGGCTGTGCACACCAGCTGCTGTGCCCCTGCTACAGCACTGGCACGGCTGTGTCTGTGCCGTGCCTGCTCTGCTGTGGCTGCTGTGTGGCTCTGGGGCAGTGCCTGGCCTCCCCTCCACTCCTCTGTGGCCCTGGGGGGCTGTGGGTTGGTGGCTGTGGTGCTGCTGGTGTGTGCTAAGCCCAGGAGGAGGTGGCTGAGAACTTGGCTCTGCTGTGGGTGCGTGGCTGTTTTTCTGTGGGGGATGATGTGTATGTTCTGGTTCATCTTAAAAAGTTTATATATATGGTGCATGGTAATTGAGAGTGGCTCTTCCTGTATTTAATAACAGGGTCATAACAGCTACTCCTGCACAAAATCTGTGATCTAAAAAAATAAGTTTGTTGTTTTTCCCCAACAGCAGTGATGCTGCAGACAGGCAGAGCTGCTAGAAACAATACATCAGGTCTGAATAGATGCTGTTATCTCAGAAGTAGCCTCATTTTGGACTCATTTAACAGCACAGAGAGGTCGTGGACTTTTTCTCCTTCCTTGAACTCCTTATGTCATTGCCTTTATGTGCAGTCTACAGTACAGTTTATGAAAATGCAATTTATCAGCTGCAAAATGCTTTCTGGTGCAGGGAGGATGCAGACAGAGAAGAGGGCATGTGGTGGCAGCTGGATCTGAGTACTGGATTTGCTTTTATTTTTTTTAATGTCTCTGATAAGAGAAGCTTATTATTCTTCTCCTTGTTACCAGCACAGCAGCAATTGCTGTCACTTGCCACAGAATCAGTTTTGCACCAGGCCATTAGCTTGCTCTGGGAGGTGCTGTTTCACTTGGAGCAGGTGCCCATTTCAGCTGCAGCATCGCCCTGTACCTGCAGACTTCATTTGCACTTGCCAGCTGCTCAGTGGGCCACGAATGCTGGCACAACACGGGGTGCAGGACAAGCAGAGCAGAAGGTGCAGGCAAGCAGTTGCAGCAGGCTGTGAGCCTGTTTCCTGCACCACGCACAGGCTGGGGGGATGCTGCTCCCTGGGCTCCTGGCAGTTCTTGAAGATGCTTCGGTCTTGGTGAATTGATGGTTGGACTTGATGATCTCGGAGGTCTTTTCCTACCTTGGTGATTCTGTGATTCTCCTTCAGCTCTTGCTCTGCACTGCGTATGCAGTTGACATTTCTGCTCTCCTTGGCAAGTCCTTTGCAGGTCTCACTCAGCACCAGTTTTCCAGGGACACTTTGCAATTCTGATTTTGCACCACTGCAAGAGTAGCAGCCATGTGCCCTTCTCAGGGTGCTCTTTCTTTCTGGGCTCGGTTGTGCAGCTCTCTGTAGGCTCCAGCACTCTCAGCAGGTCAGCCCTGCTTGCATGCTGCCTGACCTGGGCTCTCTTGAGCTGCAGGGGGAGGGAAGTACCCCCAAGGACTTCAGAACTTCTCCTCTTGTCACTGCAGCAATGGTGGGCTGAGCTGAGGAGAGCAAGAAGTACATCAGTGACATGGGGCAGGTGCTGTGTGCTGGTGATACAGGGCTGTCCCATGCTGCTGGCTATCCACAAGGCTAAGGGAACAACACTGTTTTGTAACACCCTTTTTTTTGTTTTTTTTGTGTTCTTTTTTTAATGTATTTTTAAATGAACATAGCTTTTTTTTTTTTTTAAAGCATAATTAATAATCATTCTGTGTTCTCCGAGTGCTCAGCTGCAGCCCAAGGAGTGGGAGGCTCTGCTTGTCATTGGCACAGGAACAAGGAAGGTACGCAGTGTGTCTTTTAATAGCACGACCTTGGCAGTCCTGGATGCTCCGGGTACCACCAGCAAACTGCAGCCTTTGTCACAGCCCAGGCTGTTTCTAAATGAATTGACTTTGACCACAAGAGTAGACAAAGGGTTTGGGAAATACAATTTCAAAGTCATTAATCTAGTTTAAAATAATAATAATAATAATAGAATAGGTAGTCTTTATAGCTCTGCTTGGGCTGTGATTTCTGGGATGAACCCACATGGTTATTCTCAGCTTCAGTGATTAAGTTGCCAGAGAAAAGATGAGTCTTTGCAATCCGCTTAACCACAGCGATATCGCAGTAAGCAGCCTCCTAATGAACATTAAGGTGCTGTGTTAATAAGGATAATTTCCCCGGCGTAGCACGGGCAGGGAAGTTATTGCAGGTTCTTTGCTTGCAGCATCGTCCTTCTGACAGGACTTTCTCAAATATCTACATGGGATATCCTCTGCACAGTGTTTCCTTTTGATAGTAAAATAATTGGCTGTGCTTATCAGTTGCTGATAAATCTGCGGTTCTGTTGCATTGCAACTGCAGTACAGAGTATAAAGGCTGTGGCCTTGCCTTGCTGTGGGTCCTGGGTCATCAAGGGGCTGCTTTATTAAAAGGCAAAGCTGTCACTGGTGTCACTGCTAGTGATATCTCAACTTGCTTTTACCTAAATTTAGGTCCACGTAAGGTTTCTTTTTCTCCCAGGAACCCTGTGCTGTTTTCAGATCTGAAGTACAAGCCCATGTGCTTTGTCTGGGAGGAGTAGATGTGGGATTATTGCATTCTTGGTGACTGTCACCCCGTGTTGCCCTGTCTGTGTCACCCTGTCTATCTGAGTGGCCCTGTGAAGTTCAGATGATCTCTGCAGAGAATTGGGTTGTTTGAGTGTGATTTGAGCTCACAAGTGATGCAGTTATCTGTACTATCAGATAAACTCCTTCATTGCAGCCCTTTCCTTTGCAAGGCTTCTCTATTCAGATATTCAGTTTTTATCTCTGACCATTTCCAGGTTCTGCAGGACCTGTCAGGGTCAGTGTTGGGCTGCTGGGATGAATGCAGTGCTGGTGACACGGGTGTTCTTGGAAGCACTGCTGGGGCTGGATGGAAGGGGCACAGCACTGCCTAGGCTACCGGGGGCCTTCATCTCCCGGAGTTTGGTTTGTGGGCTCTCAATCTTTGCCTCTTGCCCTCTTGAAAAAGGAAAGCAGCCGGACGAACAGCCCTGCCTGCCAGAACCTATCTCTGATCCAAAGCAGTAGCACAGCGTGAGCAGCAGAGAGGTGATCTCCTGGCCCTGCTCATCCGTGTGTCCAGGAGGAGAGGCTGGTCTGCCTGTCACCAGAACGGGGAGGAAAGCAGTGGCATGGTGAAATGTGTGCCTGGAACTGCAAATCAAAACAGTTTGCACATTGAGATGCACTTTAGCAATATCTTTAAATAGTGGGTTTTGCGCTGGATGAGTTGAACAGCTATTTTTAAGAGTTGTGTAGGAAAAGCAGACTTTATCACATGCAACCCTGTACTTTTATCCTCGGCGCTGTCGGTTGCCAGCATTGAACCCTGCTGTTAATTCACACCCTCAGTCTAAGGCTTCACCACCCTGAAATCACAGGAGCATTTGTTGTCATTTTCAAACAGCGTGGTCAGCCAGCACAGCACCACTCAGGTGTAAGAACTAGGTCAGCTCGGTTGGAGCAGGGATCTCGTACCCTGCCTAGCATACATGCTGGCCAGATGGATTGGACCCAGCCACAGCACTGAAAGACTGCAACCTAAAACCTGCTGCAGAACCTTGCTGCTCGTAGGCGTTCCCTGCTGGCCTCCCAAAGCCCACTGGGATGTCGTTTCTTTTTGGGTTATGTGGGTAGAAGAGAGAAGAGAGAAGCCCTTTGCCTGTGACACAAGATGGCAGGAATCAGAAAATGTGCCTGGCAAAAAGGAATTCTGATGTAGCCTCTCTGGGGTGGGGAATTTGCATTGTTTTGCTTGTTTTCCTGCCCCCCCACCCCCCCAGATCTTCATCCCATATGTCAGAAACATATAATAAAAGAATGGGTTGGAGTTTAACAGCAGTTTTAGTCATGGCTAATGGAAGCCTTGAGATTTTCTTGGCGGCCTTTTCAGAAATGCAGTCTGCATTAAGAGTTATTTTTAAAAAGAAAGTGTTATTTTCAGTGCTCTGCTTAAACTTGCTGTGACGAATTGATAAATAGTTAGAAAGGAAAGGATGCTGTGGTATAAGGGGTTCCACACGGTCTGCTTGTACACGTGGTGCATCCCTCCACATTTCCCCAGTGCCAGTTCTGATCCCGGCGCTCAGTTGCACATACCCTTGGACTCTCTGTCAGAATGTCTCTTGGATTTTACTTTCCAAAGATGCTTCCCTCGGTCTGTTCCTTTTTGGTTTGCTTTTTCTGCTGCTCTGTTACTTCTCTTCGGTATGCTTCCCGAGCTACTCGTGGTATTTCTCCCTGCTGCTTCCACGAGGGGCAGCGCTCGTGGGTTGGGGTTGCACTTGGGGATCTTAGAGCTCTTTTCCCACCTCAGTGACACTGTGACTCCTGGGTCTTCCTTCAGAATGTGAAGGATTCTTCATCACTGGTATAAATGCTGTGAGCTCTTTGGATTATCACCACTCGTATATGAGCTACGTGTGGTTGTTTTCCTTAATGGCGTAACCCACCAAGTGTTAACAGTTCTTTCTCTTAGCTTGGCAACCCAAAGACCTGTGCCTTGTTGGCATCCTTCTGCCTGCACTGTAGACCCATCTTTGAGCCTGCAGGCTTGTACTTACCGTAGAATCATCCAGGTTGGAAAAGACATCTGAGATCCCCAAGCCCAGCCCCAGCCCACCCCCACCATGCCTGCAGACCACGTCCAAGAAGCACTGTAGGATCCAGCTCTGCCAGAAAGCTGCACCCTGCTTCGTTCTGCTGCTTAGGAGACTGCTTCCTCCTTTTATTCTTTCTCAAGAGTTTTGTCTGTATGCTGTGGAGGAATGCATATTTTTGGCAGTGAGTAGTCACGCCAGAATTGATTTCCCTAATCTGTGAATTCATGCCGCTGTCGCTGTCATCTTTACCCGTGTCTCATCTCATTTGCTGTCTGTCCACTGTCATTTTGGGATTCTTTTTATAACACGGCTGTTTAGCTTCTCACCATTGTTGAAGACGGATTAAAGTCGTTCCATTTATTCTGCAGTTCTATTCTGCTTTGCAGTGTGACTACTAGGCGACTAATAGGCTGTGAACCTTACGGAGATGTTTCTGTGCAGTTTCTCCTGACCAGCCAGCAGGCTGCCCAGCCTTCACTTCTCACCCCTTGAGGCACAACATCAGCCAGCCCTGGGCACCTCGGCCTGCCCAGCTTTTGCCCCTCAGGGCCTCCCTCTGTGCCAGAGCACGGGATGGAGCACAGCCCCGTGTGCTGGCACTGCTGCAGGCCGTGTGTGTCTGGAGGGGCTGCAGGGGTTTGGCCTTGGCTGCCATGGGAGCGGGTGTGCATGGACATCTGAGCCCGGGGAAACACAGAGAGCACCGTTGCCTGGGCTGCAGTGATGGCTATGGCTCTGGCTCTGGCACTGGGTGGTGATGGCTATGGCTCTGGCTCTGGCACTGGGAGGTGAGGGCTCTGCTCGGCGCACGGCCTGGGCTGCCTTCTGCTCTCCTGAGCCTGCAGTGCAGTGCGGCCAGATGAGCTGAATGCACCTCAGACTCCCCGATCTGCCACAGTGGATGCCATATTACAGGCCCCCAGAGCACATCCCTCTGCACAGCTTTCTGCAGGGGCTTCAGCAGCAAACCCCGAGCAGGGCCCTGCTGCAGCCCCTCGGAGCAGGACGGGGCGCCTTGTCTGCATGCTGAAGTGGCACAGCAGTCCTCCTCATTTGTCAGGGAAAGAAAAGGAAGACCTTCAGTGTTCTCGGTGTGCAACTTGCAGCACAGCCTTTTGGTGAGCAGTAAATCCCCGGGAGCAGAGCAGAGGGCTGGGAGCACTGGGTTTGTCCCTCCTTGTGCTGCCATCCCCTGCTGCCACCTGGGAGCATCAGAGTGGCTGTGTTGCTGTGTGTGCCAGGGTGGCAATGTTGTGGCTGTGAGCTGTTATTCAAGTTTAGAATTGCATAGAAATGCAGTTCGTTTTCTAAATTACAGTTTTTCAGACTGGCTTCTGTCAGAGCCAGCACAAGCCTTTTTCTGTACGTCTGGAAAGGGTTCAGTTAAAGAAAAATCCCTTGTAAGCAGAACCTGTTAGCTTTGATCCCATATTCCTATGCATGTTTTGGTCTTGCTTAGATTGCAGAGCCTTGTGAACACCAATTACATTTCACATGATTTTACTAGCTGTTAAATTGCCCTTTCCCTAATGGAGAGCTACACTTGGCTAACATCAGCTGCCAGGCGTTAAGGTGGAAGTGATCAGCAAGTTACAGATCAGCTGTGAGAGCAGCAGTTAGCTACCTACTTTGTTACCCCAAATGGGTTGTTATTCAAAAATACAGCTGCAGCTGTTTTTTCTTTCAGGCTGCTCGTCTGAAGAAGCTGAATTGAACAGCAAGTTCTTATAGTGGGGAGCACTTTAATCTCAATAATGAAGAAAAGCCGAAGTGTCATGGCAGTGACTGCAGACGAGGTACGTTTCTTCAAAAAACATGTTGTGCTTTCCCCAATACTCTGAAAGTAAGGTCAGAAGTCTCTCTTGTCTTTGCATCAGCTGGTTTTGCTTCAGTGACTCGTTGATTTTCTTAGAGTTGCTTGCAGTCCGTGCATTAAGCAGTAAATAAAACAAACACACTATGAATTCTGAAGAGTTCTTTGCTCAGTGTTATAATGGCAGGTGAGAGGGCTGGATGTTTCTGTGTCTTGGGGAAGCTCTGTTCTGGATCCCATGTTTGTGCATGTGCTGTACTTCTATGCTTACAAGCAGTTCAGCATCTCTTGTTGTGGTAGTTGCTGAACATGGAATGCGATGATGCATGTTATTCCATTACTATGCTTGTTAATTGTCATCATAATCTCCTATTAATTAAAAGCCAGTTCCCATTCTCTGGAGAAATGCATCAGTTTGTAATGATGGCGTGATAACTACAATGTTAATTGCCTTGCTTGTCACAGCTGGGGCCTTGCAAAAATGGAAAACCACAAAAATGTATTGGAAATACAGGGGAGGAGTAGAGCTTAAGAGCTGGTGCATCCTGCAGCACTCCTCCAGCAGCTGAGTGATTCTTTCTCAGTCGTAGAGCACATCTTGTGCTGCTTCGCAGTCTCTTTGCCTGCGCCTGCTGGTAGGGTTGCCACAGTCCGCTCAGTCTTTGCTGGTAATGAAAACAGACATCTGATATCTAATGGGAACTTAAGAAATGTGCAGCAGTGTGTTCTAAGAGATAATAATTTTTTGAGAATTCAGCTGTCTTGTTAACAGAGGCCGGTCAGGTGAGACCTTCCGCTGAATCCCTTTCTGGGGTTTTAGGAGTAAGAGAAGGGTTTGGGTCTGAAGCTCTCTGACCTTTTTTTTTTTTTTTTGGAAGTACAGCAGACCAAATATTTCAACTTCCGCCTAGATGATTTTGATGCTTTGGTAACTTTGTGAACCTGCACCAGCATGCCCTAAAGGACCTAAGGAGAGATCATGGAAACTTAAGCCACTCATTTATTTTTCAAAGCTCAGAAGGGTGGGGAGAACAGGGAAGAGATCAAAATTCAGAAGCGGATGGAAGAGTACAAATGTAGAGGTTGCCACATATATGCACACCTGTTGTAATAACCCTTCAGCGTCAGCTCACTGCACAGTACAGAGATAATCTTACTGGAATTGAACAATGCTGTGGACAGGCTAAACTCTACAAGACCAACACAAAGAGCCTTCTTGCAGTGCTGCTCTTGGCAAGGCTGACAGCCAGTTCTGTGATCACGGAGGCGTAGAAAGAAGTAGAAACTCTCAGAGAAACAGCGACTTTCTTTTAGAAAGGACAGGCTTAGGCCAGGCAGACTCACTGGAAGTTGTCACTGAGTTAGCTGATGGTTTGGCATATATCCAAAACTCAGTGTTCTTGTAAGCTTTCTTTGCCTGCTGAACCATCGCAAAAACAAGAGGCAAACCAAAACGTTTGTGCCGTGGAGAGGAATCTTGTGAAAGATGTTGAGTGGAATATTATCAGAAAAAGTTCATGTCACCAAAGTGACCTGGATGGTTGAAGTGTTCAGCTGGGTTAGAATTGGGTTGAACTTGCCTTGGACGTGTTACAAATGCATTTTCAAGCTCATTCACAACTTGATAAAACAACAGTGCAGTGCAGCCAAACTCTGCCAGGGTTTTATACAGTTATCTTTTGCGAGTAGCTGTACCTGTAATACAAAACAATTCTGTGTGATTTACTCTCATGGAGGAAACCATTTGCTTGCAGAACTTCAGTGGCTTTTCTCTTTGCAGAATGCTCTGGATTACCTGGAGTGTGGGCTGAGCAAGTCCTACAGTACTTCCAGCCATGCTCTGGGCATAGACCTCTGGAGAGGAAGAAGGTGCTGTTCTGGCAACCTGCAGTTACCACCACTATCCCAAAGACAAACAGAGAAAGCAAGGACTCCTGACAGAGACATCGTCTGTAGACCAACAACTCTGCCCTTGTTGGCACCTCCAAGTATTGCAATCACCACTTACCAAGACTGGTAGGTTATTTTCCTTTGCTACAAACCTCATGCTGTTGTTTATTTGGGGACTGTTGCTACTTTTTGGTGTTTTGTTGTTTGTTCTTTTGTTTGTTATGGTGGTATTGCTTTTGTGGTTGTTTTCTTTCTGAAAGGCACTAAAGAATCTATTAATTTATTAGAATTGTTGATGTGTATCAGTTGGTGTATCATGGAGTGACCTTTACAGAGTAGTTGTTTGTCCTTTTGGAAACTCTGCTTATGTTGCGGACCTCTTTTGTTCACTTTTGTGCATCTCCAAGAAACTTCTGTGTTGTAACTTCTGATTCTGGTTTTGATCAGAGGGGATTTGTGTTACTGGCTTTTCACCCCGTTTAGGATGGTGTTGAACTCTTCTGTGACAGATCCAGACTTGGCTTCCTGGCTATTTTCTGTCCAAGTGTTAACAAGAGGCTTTCTTTGTTAGGAAAAGGCATTTTATTTATAAGCTCAATAAAAGTCCCAAAGAAGCTATGAGAGTGCTGATTAAAGGGGGAAGGAGAATGCAGTGACTTGAGTTCCAAAACAGAAACTGAATTTTAAGTGTAAAAGCAAGGGAATTCATCTGCAGGCAGGGAGAGGAAGGCAAGCTGCAAGTGGTCACACAGTGGAACTGCAGTGGTAGAATTTGATGGCAATATAAAGTGAGAAGTCCAGCTTGCCATGTGATTCTTGCAGTGGCATTGCAGTGTGCTGTGAATCTTGTGAAGCTGAGAGGAGGCTTCAGTAGCACTTTGGGTTCAAGTGTTTACATGCTTCGCTCTCAATTTTGTTTGCTGGCTGCAGGGTGTATTCACTTCATTATTTCCTAGTCTGAATCTGGTTTTAGCTTCTGTTAAGCTCAGCACTCAGTCTTCAAGTCCAGCATTGCAATTCGCATTTGAAACATGGTAGAGGACATCCTAAATCAATTTGTTACGGTACTTTAAAAATGATGCACTTAATGTAGATGAGATTCAGAAATCAAAGAGGAATTAGCAAGGGCTTTTCTTCAATATTTGCATTTAATTACTGTGAATAAAGTTAACAAAATGAGTTTGTAATTTCAGATGATTGGTGCGTTTTGACAATAGAAGGGTTGGCTCATCTCTTAAGAGCATATTAAGAGTGTTCTGTTTCGTGTGTTAAACAATTTGTAATCCTGTCTACAAAACAATGTGGAGTCTATTCATAATGTGCAGCTTGGTAATGTTGGCCTTTGGATAAACCTTTATACGTGATTTAGAAAATGTTGGTAGCAGCAGTGAATTGATGATTAGCTTCATCACAACACAAGAGGGCAATGCTGCTCCTCTCTTCCATCACGGAGACTCAGTGCATGGGTATGGTGTCACAAGTGTATTTTTCTGGAATGATGTGCCAGTCAGAGAAAGCAATTCAAAGTGGTGCTCAGCTTGCTCCTTTATTGTTATTCATCAATTAGCAATTGGCTTCTGACTTCTTAGTTCTGCTTGAATTACATATAACTGTTTGTAGCCATTTGGGCAGCTTGGTGTTGCTGCTGCACGTGGCTCATTGCTTGCAGTGCTGGTCACAGCCCTTGTGACACATGTGTCCTGCTTATCCATGGTTTCGAGTTATTGAGTGTTCACATGATTGGGATTTGTCTGTGTAGGGCTGGTGCAAGGTGGATCCAGTCCCAAAGCTATTTCAGCTCCTGTACTGGGGTATAGTCCTGTGTGAAATACGCCCCAGAGGCAGCTTACATTTATGCAAGCCCACTCTGTGTCATTGTGTTGGAACAGCTTTGGGATGATATGAGCATTAAGAGACTCAGTGAGTGGGCAATAAAGTGATTGGAAAATTTCAGTGCAGATAAACATAAAGTGATGTATCTGAGCATGGAAGAATTGTAACTGCAAAGTGATGTTACTGCTCAGGAACAAGATCCTGGGAGCAGGAGAGAAGTCTGACAGCACGGCGAGTTCATGCATGTTAGTGGTGGGGTAAAGCACATCAAAAGTTAAGGATTGGAAGGAAAAACAGAGGATACAGTAAGCAACAATGGGACCTTGTGGTAAGAACCCATTATTTAGCCAAATCCTGAATGCAGTGGATGGTTCTGGCCTGTTTCCCAAGGTACAGTCTGGCTGTAGCTTGCAGGGGCTGAGTTTGTTGGTGCTGAATTTAGCGGAGCATGCAATGGGAAACCCTCCTCTAAGTTTAAAGGTCAGGGACATCTGGGGTTTGCACAACTGGAATGCATAAATAATGTAGGGCCCAGATTTGGGTTTTCTGTCAGATAAATCTTATGCATTTGCTGTAATTTTTTTTTAATCTTCCCTTAGTATGGTGTGTGTGTGTGTGTGTGTGTGTGTGTGTGTGTGTATATGTATGTATGTATACACATGTATTTTTTTTCTCCTGAGGCTTTAGAGTTGTAGTTCGGAGGCTCTTTCTAGAGGAGACCAACGGGACTCACTCAGAAGCATGGAGGTTTGCCTGAGCATTCTGCGAGTTGTTCTGTGTGAGCCAAGCCCCAAAGAGAGCTGTGGCATACCCCGTTATTATGACATGAAACCTAATTCTTTGAGATGCCATTATTTCATTTGCTTATTATGCATAGAGAAATCATCTGGTGGTTTTTCTGTTGTTTGTTTTTTGTTTTTGCTGACTGCAAGGCTATGGAAGGGCTTTCCAGTGACACAAGCTGACTTTCTGAAACACAGATTCCTCATTACACTGCCCTAATCAGTACATCTTCAGGAGCACATGCAAAACCTCTGTGAGGGACACTGTCTCTGTCACGTAGAGCAAGGGTGATGGAAGCGAGGCTTTCCGTGGGCATTATGCACCGAACAAAGAAACCACTTTGGTTTGGGCTTTTGTTTCCTGTTTATGCAAACCATTCTTGTCTTTGTAGAAATTTATCATCTCGAACAGAAAAACAAGAAGGTAGTTTCTGGAGAGGCAGGAATAAATCAAAACCCCATCACTGAAGGATTGCTCCGAGCAGGAAATGCTCAGAAGGAGTGGCCAGGGATCGGCCTTTGTTGGGGTCAGTGCTCCTGCAAACACCATCACATCCTTGGGAATACGTTTACTGTGTGCCTCTTTAGGACATGCATTCTGCTGAGCCACTTTCTGCCAGTTTCTCCGTGTCTTTGTAGTGCAAAAATCTCTGCTGCACACTCGTCATCATGTGCTTGTGCTGGAATGCTGTCACTCTTCTGATCGTTTCTTCAAACACTTTCTTACCTCAGTTGCTCCAAAGCATTTTGCTCTTTGGGCTCTGCACTGACCAGAATGCCAGGTGACAAATGTCTGTCATCAGATGAGATTTCATACTGAAATCCTGGGAGGGATTTTACATATAGTAATGTATCTGTTGTTCTTCCCAGAGCAATTCTGGAGAGGCCCCATCTGTGAAGTGCAGTGCTTTCTGCTAACTGCTGGGGTATTCATCTGTGTGCATTAACCTTAGGGAGGGTGATGTGTGGGCTGAGATGCCTCTGAAGGAAATAATTCCATCTCAGAGTTTTGTTGGCATCCAAAGCAGCGAAAACAAATGGCTGGCTAAGAAGAAAAAAAGCACAAAATCAATTCCAAGGAACCCAGACCAATACCCCTACCCCTATGCATCCAAAAGATCTCAGCTGATTTCCATCAGCACTTGCTGGGGTAAGCTTAGAACCTAAATAGTTGTGCTGCCTGTGGACTGCTGTAGGATGCCAAGAAATCAGGTGGGATTAGTGATACAGGTCATGGAGCTCAGGTGGGGATTTGGAAATAACCACATGCTGTGCACAGTGCTGTAAAACCTCTGCAAAATCTGATGTAGCAATGGAGAACATAGCCAGATTGTGTTACAGCAGCTTTAGTCCTTTGCTTCCTCTCAAAAATACAGGTTAGGGGAAACTTGGTTTGGTTTGAGCTTACAGAATTCATCTGCAGCATCAGTGCTGTGCCACAGCAGTAGGCTGACGTTGTGCTGGTGGAGGAAGCACAGCCTGATGGGAAGAAAGGAATAACAGGGTTCAAGCACAGAATGTGTTATTTGGAAGCAGCAGAGGATAAGGTATGGCTGATTGCTTTTCAAGTGTTTTCCTGCCATGTTTTTTCAGGAATTGCCTTACTTCTGCCTGCCAGTGGTACTACAGAGGTAAGCTGTGTAAGCTGGGCCGTGACTTACATAACACTGCCACTGAAGATACATGGGAACCTAAAAATAAAGCTGCTCCTCGGGGTGTTTTTGCTCTTTATTTTGTGAGAGCTGCGTTTTCTTGAGGCCAGTGCTGGCTGTAACCAGCAAAGAAATGAGCAGACTGGAACCAAAGCAGTAACAGCACGCTAGCTGTGGTGTAATACCATTTTGTGTGGAAATGGCACAGCAGCACATGTACAGAACAGCTTTTGTAAATCGTACAGGGGAAGGAGCGTACAGGATACGGGTCTGCAGTGGCAGTCAATGCAGAAGCCTTGCAGGCAGCTTTGTACTCACACCCCCTGTATTTTCATAAGGGTTGTTATGATGTCTTCAACAGCCCTGTGTGCTGTTAGTGATAATCAGTCCAGGTGTGTGGGAGGAATGAGGGTGTGAGCAGTGGGCTGGGAGCTGTGCAGAGCATCCAGAGCAGCCTGAGGCCTTTCCTCGGGGCTGGGGTCTGTCTCAGGCCCCTGGGGGCACCTGCACTGTTTGTGGCAAAGCTGTTGCGTGGTCTGTCCCAAAGCATGAGGAGACTGAGGCAGCTTGAAGAATTCTGTGGGAAGTTTCTGTGCTTAATATAGTAAGGAGCACACCTTTTTAGGTCATAGAGTGTCTGTTAAATCATAGAATCCCCAAAGTTGGAAAAGGCCCCCAAGGTTACCCAGCCCAACCACCCACCTACCACACCAGTATTATGCACTGAACCACGTCCCTCAGTGCCACATCCACACCTTCCTCCGACACTTCCAGGGTTGGTGACTCCCTGGTCAGCCCATTCCAGTGCCTGACCACTCTTTCAGAGAAGGCATTTTTGCTAACATCCAACCTTCCCCTCCCCTGGTGCAGTGCAAGGCCATCGCCTCTCATCCCATCACCAGTTAGATGGGAGCCAAGGGTGGCCCCCACCTCACCGCAGCGCCCCTGAGGAGTTATGGAGCAATGAGGTCTCCCCTGAGCCTCCTCTGCTCCAGGCTGAGCAGTCCCAGCTCCCTCAGCCACTCCTCATAAGACCTGTGCTCCACACCCCGCATCAGCTTCATTGCCTTTCTAATATGTATGTTAATTATGCCTCACTCATCCGTCAGAGCCAGACGAGAACACTGAGGTTTGAAGAAAGTTATCTCTGACAGAATTGGTTGCTATTGGAGTCTTTTCTTTTAAAGATGATGATGATGATGATTAGTTACAGCGTTCATAATTAACCAATTAACTGTAGTGCTTTGTGTGTTGGTGAGCTTGTGTTACTGTTAGTCATTCACCAGTGGCCAATTCTAGGGCTCGGTTTCTTCTGAAGTGGTTTTATGATGCAGGAAATGATCAAAATCTGGAAGGAAATTGGATTGGGTGCCTGCAGTACTCGAGCTTCTTCTCCAGGTGGTGACAGTGTGCAGCAGATGTGATGCAGAGTTAAATGCAGAACAGCAGAACTCAGTGGGATTTTGGGCAACTTGAGTCCAAGACTTCATGCTCAGCAGAGATGCTGAATTCAGCTGGGTTTGGCCCCTGTGAAGTTGCTGTGCTGGTGGTGATTGGCCAAGGAGTAGGTATGGAAAGGTAGGATGGGGAAATTGCTTACCCTGTGTTGTACTTTGAAGTCTCATTTCTTACGTTATTTCAAGTACAGCAAGATAAGAACTGAAGAAATATGCTGCAACCCAAAAATAGAAGAAAAAAGAGATGAGCTGCCTTTCCATATGATGTGAAAAATATAAGCCTAGAGGGGAAAGAAGCACCTTATAAGCACATTTCTGATTTTTGTCTATATTTAAAAATATTTAAATCGCAGAATGGTTGAGGTTGGAAGGGACCTCTGAATGTCATCTGCTCCAAAAGGTAAATTACTCGTGTAAATCGCATCCTGTTCTCCTGTGCTAAACCGGGACCAATCGCTCCCATTGAACATGCTTCCTGTCTCTCAAAAGCCTGTGCTGCATTTCCATAGAGCATGAATGCACCTGGAAAAGGAGGTCAGCTCTGTTCCTCACAGCATTCTATGTATTCTGTGGGATAAACAATTTTTAATTACATCGTGCTGTTTCTGGACAGTGCATGTGGTAGTGTAGTTTCATACAACAGAATTAGTATGATTGACCTGAGCTTCTTCACACTGAGAAAGATATGAGTGTTGACTGGGAACAGTCTTAAAGGATTTCAACTGTTGAGTGATTTTTGTTTGCCTTCTCTTCAATGGGCTTCCCTTGAAATCTTATCTGCTGCATTTAAGCATTGCTCAGTCCTGGTGTTAAGCTCTGGATTTCATGGCCTGCAGAGCCAGGAGCCCCTCCTGACAGGATCTGAAAAAGCTGCAATGTTGTGTTGTGATACACTTCTTACAGTGTCTGCTGTACTTCGCAGGTATCTCCTGAAAAAGTTCTCTGTGGTTTCCATCTGCTTGGGTTTGGCAAGGTGGTGGGCGGGGGATGTGTGCCTCGTGTGGGAAGGAGAAAAGTCTGGTTCTGCAGTCCTTGGTGCTCCCCTGCATCCCCTGACCCGCTCCAGCAGTAGGTCAGTGTCTGCACGCCTCGTGCTGCACGGGTCATTTGTCACCTGGTTATCACTGAGTTGTTTTCTCAGCTAAGTGCATACAGGTAAGTGTACAGCTGCCTGTATTTAGACGTTGCCTGGTGCTGTTAGGTAGGTAAGTTTTTATATGTTGATGTTTTCTAGAAATCCTGAATACAATAAATGCAATTTATGTTTCAGATAGTTGGTACAGAGGAATTTTAAAAAGAAACATAACATTGGGTTAATCTGATCTTCAGTTGAGAAATTAAAATACTTATGTTTTCACGTTGTAACTTCATAGTGTGTCTTTTTGTGCACAATTTATGTTTTTGTAATACAACGTTTTCCTTAGTTTGCATTTATTAGGTTTGTTGGCTTTTCCTCTGCTTACAGCATCCCCTTTTAGTTTGACTTGCACGTGGAGCCCGCTGGTTCTTTGCAGCTGATGCTGAAGGCTGTGCTGCAGGCTTTGCCTGGAGGAACTCGCTCGCAGCAGAGGTAGCTGGAGGCACACAGAAAAGGCCCTTAATGATTCAGTTATAATTATACACCTCTATCCAGAATGAAGTAATACAGCATGAAATGTATCTAGAATGGAAAGAAATGAGTCACCATTAATTAGCAAAAGACAATGAAGCTTCTGAAATATTATGTTCAAACTTCGTCCTCCCAAGAATGTAAAATAAATGGAGATTATGGAAATACAGCTGATAGAAAAGCTGAATCAGACAAGAATTTGACACAACTTTCTTTTATCTTTAAACTTCTGACTAATGATGACTTCACCTGAAAGGAAAGATCAAAACCTGCCTGTTTTGTTCCCTGGAGAACCGCCTTCCTGTGTGCAGCGGATCGCTGGCTCTCATCATCACTCGGGTGCTGGGCTGCTCTGTGCTGCCCTGACAGCAACACCGCTGTTTGAAGCATCAATGTGAAGGTGTGTAGAATAAAGCAGAGCTCTGCCCTGCAGCGTGGGACCTGCACTGGCTGTGACACGTGCCCGTGTGCTGCTTCAGTGCTGCCTGAGCTCTGGAGCGTGGTATGACAGGATGTGTGCATCCCGCTGCCAGCATCCAGGCCTGCCAGTGCCACTGTGCCCTCCTGGGCCTTGCATGAGCATCAAGAGACAGAGGACTAAGTTGTGAGCTCCTTTCAGTAGAAGGAGTCCAGTGTTGCATTGGATGAGAGATTAAGGAATGGTAAGAATGAGATTATTTGGGTTGTGCTGGGATGCACATAGGAACATACTTCCCCGTGTCATGCTGTGTCTGTTTAGCAGCCCGGCTGCTCTTGCAGCTCTGCTCCTGCATGCTGCATGGCTGGGAGAGTAGCATTCCATGCGCTGTGCATTGTTCCCCAGCCAAACTCAACAAAGTCCACTTATAAATCACATTTCTAAATACTTGTGACCAAGCTATGAGATCAGCTCATTAGCAACACTGTTATCTCTGGTCTGTTATGAATGGTTCTTCTGATTGGTGAGGCTTCCTTGAGATTCAACTGCTTCAGTTGTTGAGACATAAGAAACCTGTTTGTTCTGTTGGTGCTAGTCCTTCAGCATTGGATTTGCTTGTCTTCACTGGCTGTGGTTGGTGCCAGGTGGTGATGCGAGGTGAGCCATGCGAGGCAGCCCTTGGGGACTCATGTCACCTGCCTGCCTCTGCCTGTCGGTGCTGGAGGCTGTTGTACCGTCATAGCACCATGGAATCGTTTGAGTTGGAAGAGACCCTCAAAGGCCATCTGGTCCCACTCCCTGCAATGAACAGGACACCCACAGCTCCACCAGGTGCTCAGAGCTCCATCCCTGACCTTGGGTGTCTGCAGGGATGGGGCACCACTGCCTCTCTGGGAGCTCTGTGCCACTGCTCCACCATCACTAGCGTGACGAACTTCTTCCTTATAACCAATATAAATCTCCCCTCTTATGGCTTGAAAACATTTCCTCTTGTCCTATGTCAATAGACCCTGCTAGAGTCTGTCTACTTCTTTCTTTTAGCTCCTGGTCTGTAGGTTTTGGGCTGTGAATTTGTTCCTCTAATTGATCCGTAATGCATAAAGCAGTATGTGAATCCTGACTGGTGCACAGTGCATTTTGTTTGGTATCCAGGCACCAGAACCAAAGGCTCTTGGCCAAGCTGGAGCTTACAGCCTTGCAGTTGAACAGTGAATGTGGTGAGCTTTACCTCTCTGCATTTTCTTAGGGGAACAGCAGTTAAAAACAAGTGTGTGCTGTAAACCTTACATTGTTTGAGAGATAAGCTGTACATGGATTGAAACTCAATATAGTAACCCTAGATCACTTGGGTGCGAGCTGGGACACTGTTTTCTCAGTCAACTACGGCAGATTGAAGAACCTGAAAGAGTTAAGAGTAAAGTACCAGAATAGAGCAGTTTCAGATGTTTTTGGGTCCTGTTCAGCTGATGCAGGTGAGGCTGGTAATGGAGAATTGTTTGCTTGTGGGAATGATTTAAATCCTTTATCTGAAAGGAGGAGGGGGTTTGTCCAGGGCTAAGCATGCAGCGTTGGCCCGTTCCCATTGCCTGTGTTGGAGCAGGGATAGGCCAGAAAACTGAACTGTAATTTTTCTTTGCCCTGCCTTCTTTTGCTCTACAGCCACTACAGAGGTTTCTGCCTTTGAAGAATAAGCTTACGTGCTCAATTCACTTGTGAAGCATCAATCTGTAGCTCTGAAATCAGAAAATAATCTGAAGTAATGCAGATTGTTCTGACATATGTGATTACTCACTAGGGATAATATAGAAGGCAGTTAAAAGTTCTCTGAGATATATTCTAAATCAAGCGCAAAGTTGCTAAGGAAGTTACTGTTATGAGTGCCATATTTTACATCATTCCCCAGGGGTTTATAATTCGTAAATGTATCTCCTCATGTGTGGCTCCTGGGAGGTAACAACAAAAAGACTTACAAGGAAAAATAGCGTCGTAGTGCCACAAGAAGCTGTACTTTCTGCTTGACTATGGAAAAGTTCAAGGAGCTCGGATCCATGCTGTCTCAGTCTTCCCATTGCATGGCTTCCTGTGGCAAAAAACGTGCAAGGCATGGGGCTGACTGCTCTGCTGATGTGTCCATCCACCTTCTGAACTCGCCGAGTGCTGCTGCTCAGGTGGTGCAGGGACTGCTTGACCTAGAGGAGCAGTTCTGTGTGTGCAGACGTGCTGCCGAGGGCTCTCCAGGTGTCTCTTAGAGGTAGAGTTGGTTTATCTGTGCCCCACCTGAAATGGATCCTGGACCTTCCTCACCTTGCGAGAGGTGCGAGGTGTTGTAAAGACTTAAGAACTTACAAAATCGTATTACCAGAACTGCAGCACTTGGGTGCTAAAGCAAAAAGCAACAGACAAGCTGCCCGCTAATTGAGGACTGATCTGCTCTAATGCAACTGGATGCTAATTAATTGGGAAGAGCTCAGGAGGCCTTCAGGGTAGAGCGGGTCCTGCTCAGCCCTTGGGAAGCGCCTGGACGTGCGTAATTTCTTTGTGCGGCTGTCCAGACTCTCTAAAATAAGGACAGACTTTTCTAGTTGCTTCTTTCTCTTGCAGTTGGCTCAGCTCTTGCTCTGCAAACGTAAGTGTTGCTAGGTGCTGTGGTTCTGTCTTCTGTGGCCATTTATAGCGCTCCAAAACGTCACTTCCAAGGTCTGTGCAAGAATTACTGGTGTCAGCCCCGCGGAAGAATTCAAAGGCCCCTAAATCTGTGGGAATGGAGGTACAGAGTGGATGATTTTAAACTATTGAATACACCAAAAACTGATCTTCCAGTGATAATATAAATTGCAGCGAATTGTAATTATTATTTTTGCCCCTTCAACGTGGGGAACTTGTCTTGCAAACCAGTAATTAGTGATGTATTTCTGCCTCTCGTTCAGCATTTCAATTTTGGAAACATTCAGGAAAACACAAGAAAAATCCTCAAACATGTCATTTAAAGTTTTCTGTCACGGAGCTATTGAGAGACCATCTTTTAGAGGCTGAGCTTGTGAGCCAGCAGGCGTTGCAACTGAGTGACGGCAAGGAGTGAGTGTGAGCTTTGTACTTAAAAAGATGAAAAGAAATCAAAACAAAACCCAAACCATAAAACCTCCCACTTGTGGGCCCAGAAGACGGGTTCCTGTGCTGGGCTTCTGTGAAGGACATTATTAAGGGAGGGCTGGAGCAGTTTATTGAATGCAGCTTCCAGATGATGTTTTTGCTGTGACATTTATACTGTTATTAAGGACTGGGTTGCCTCTGCTTTCTTTGGCAGTGTGGCTGCTGTGCTGTTGGGGCTCTCCTCTTCCTTCTTGTAGGAAGTTGTGGCTGATGGAGCGCATCTCAAATTAGGGTGGTGAATTCTTCTTATTCAGCCTAAATGACTATTTTAAAGCATCAGATTTTGGTGCGGCGGTTTAAAAATGTCAATCACAGGTATATGTTTAAGTAGAGCACATCATCAGCTTTGCTGCTTCTTTGAATGGAGCAAGCAGCAAAATATGGATTAGGAGGGGTAGAGTGAACTAGCATGGGTTAAGATGGGTAGAATTAAGCAATGTAACATTTGGCCCTAATGCAGTCAGTACTGGAATAGACACAGCATGCATCTTGGTTGTGGAGGAAGGGAGGTAGGAAGGCACACTCTATCACCTGCCCTTGTGTCGGTCTCATCCTCTCATCCTCTTTCTCCTTAGGACTGCATTCACCTCTCTGAGCCTTGGAGCTCTTCTTAAGCACTGCATCTCCTGCCCTCCTCCAGCCCATCCCTGCCCTGTGCTTTGGGCAGAAATCTTAGGGCTCTGATATGGGTGAGAGGCTGGGGGTTGTGCTGTCACCCTGCTTTCAGAAATAACTGGTCTAATTTATGTTTTTAGAATGGCTTTATTGGTAATAGCGTTAGCATTATCCTTTTGGGATGCTTTGGTGATGTGTAGGGATGCAACAATGACCTGGGTAAGAGAGGAGCTTCCCAACTGCTGGTATCTCAATGGGCTTCCACAGAGCGTGCCTTACGGGAGAACTATCCCACTGCTACTGACTGCAAACGCTGTCAAAAGTCACCTAACCAAAAGTCAGCTCTTCCCTTCCCCCTGAAGCATGCAGGACATCTCACAATCACTTCTTCCCTGGTGTTTTATTTTATCTTGGCAACTCTGACATAGAAACAGGTAAAGAACAGTGCTAGCATAAAAAAAATGTATGTTTTCTTGTTGCTTAGCAATTGTGCATCCTCTCAGCAGGATGTGGTGGGGAGCCTGTGATGGGGAGTTGTGTGCTTTCCACCTATATCAGTTATTCTATTAAAAATATTAAACTCTTCTGCCATTCTGGGAAGGTTGTATGAAAAAGCATCCCAATAAACTTTGGAAAATTCCTTAATTTCCTCTGTTCTTCCAAGCTCTTTCTTTTTCCTTTCACCACTTTCTTTAATCATCTTTTCTGCCTCTGTCACTCTTCCTCTGTATGACCAGTCGCTTTTCTGATCAGAAATTCCTTGTTGCTCATGGACTGCCTATCTCAACACACACACTGGTCTCCAAGGGCAGGCAGCTCTTTGTGTTATGTCCTCCTGTGTCACACTGCATGAGTTCAGGCATCAGCAAGGTGCCTGTTGGCCATTTTCACTTGTATGGGGGGGACCTGCAGGGAGCTGAGCCTTGTACCTGGCTGTTCTGTCTGCCCTCGTTCCCTGTTGCTGACTGTAACCTCAGCAAGTACAGTCATTTTTCACAACTACTGCCAACTTTATTCTTATATGTGCCAGTTACTTCAGGTCTCTTGAGATGTTCTCACCTCTTCTTGGCTTTCCTGAAGGCAGGCAGCCTGTCTCGATGGGATTCCCGTACTGATGTTGGCAGTGACAGCACAGACACTGGCTGTGTGCAGTGTGTGCCAGCGTGAAGGATGGCAGCCCACACAGTGAGCTCAGCTAACCAGCAGGTCCCAGTGCTGCCGAGCCCTGCGACATCCCCAGCAGAAGGCACGTGCTGTGCTCGTGGTGAGCTTTCAGAACACTCCTGGTTATTTGTTCATCCTTTATGCGTGTATGAGGGGTTACCTCTGCTCGTACTCTCCTTTTCCCACCTTGCTAGCTTAGTCTTTCTTGTTTTCCTTCACTCCATCAGCGGCCTTGGCACACTGTACTGCAGTGTTCTCTGTAGGGTTGGTACTTCATTACTAATTGATGGTGTCCAGATAATGAGAAGCACTTCCTAAATGGACACTGCTTTTGAAAGAGCTCTGGGTTCAGGTAGGGAAGTACAAACTTGGTATGAGGAGCATGCTGTGGTGCAGCATGCTTTATTGCAGAGTGCTTCTGAAGGATGGGTTCCCCTTTTTTCTCCTTGCTATTTTAGCAGCTTAATGAAAAGGCACAGAAATACTGTCTCTCTAACATAGGATATATTCTCATTTCAGAGTAATCTCATTTTGGTTCCCAGTGAGTTAGAAGATTCTTTTTTTCTTGTCTGGAATTCCAGATTTTAAGCATTTGCATGGCTTTTATTTCTCATCCAGATTGCTTTCAGGCTTCCCTTTGTCTTTCCCTGGCTGTCAGTACAGTGGAGATGAAGCACAACGTATCGCAGTCTAACACGTCATAGCTCCTGAAGCATTAAATGTTCCTGTTCAGCTACTGTGTAAACCTCTAAGCATCAGATAACACTGCAGTTTGCAGTGTCCTTAGGTTATGCTCAGGGAGATCTTTCTACTTCTTTTTTCTAGTGACCGTGAATGGTGAGTAGCTCAGTGGGCACGGTGTCTGGTACCTGGCCTCTCTTATAGGGAAGCCCTATAGAGAGCCTTCTGCTTGATGTTGTGGAAGGCATGCAGATGTTTTTGCAGACTGTTTTTGGATATGACTGAAGGGAACCCTGGAACTGCAGGTGATCAGCTGTGTAACTGATGGCACACTGTGCAGTCAGCCTGTGTGCACGCATCGGAGGGCTGCACCCCCTTCTGCCTGGGGTTCTTTTTCCTTTCTCCTCCTCCTTTATGAAGAATCACTATATTTACATTTAAGGCTCTCCTGGTTCTGACCAGTTGCAAAGATGCTCTGCCACTCTCTCTCTGTCAACATCTCATCTTTAACTTCCTTGCACCTTGGGCTCGTGGTTGTTTTGTTGTTGTTTTTGTTTTTGCCTTACAAGTACAAAAGTTGGTTTTGTGCTGTTTATATCCAGAACAGATTTTGTTAGTTTCGAAATCCCTACATGGCTTAAATTTTTTGGAATGAACGTGCCCTGTCCAGGCAGCCCCTGCTCGCCACGCACTGCAGGCTGGGTGGCTGCTGGTGCTGAGCTGCCCCTCGGCCATAGACGGGATGCCAGCGCACAGCACCGCTCTCAGCTACGTCTGTGCAGCTACATCTGCACTGCATGCATTCTCACAGCCTTTGTTCTTGCAGAATGTTATTTGTTGCTTCTCCTCCGTTCTTCCCCCCCTGCCTTCGCCCTGTTTTAGACCTTTACTTGCTGTGTGCATTTCTCAGTGTCAGTGCTGGAGCCACGGCTCTGGGTCCCTCTGGCTGTACCCAACAGCAGCTGCGCAGCCCCCAGCTTAGGCTTTAGCACTGCATGGGAATCCGACCCGCTCCTAGTGCAGGATGGAGCTGAACAGAAGCCACTTGTCAAAATAATATCAAGCCAATAACACGCCATGGGTGGAGCTACTGCGGTAATGGCTAAAACTAAATCTGAATGGAGACCTTTTTGTTCGGCATCCTGGGTCTGAATGAATGGCGTTACCTGGCTCGCGGCAGACGCGGGAACCCCTTGATTTGCTCGGCACCCACGCGATGCGGCATTGCTCTGTAGCGCAGGTGTGCGGGGCCGGAGCGTTCTGTGGAAGGGGTTGATCAGCAGAAGGTCCTGATGAATTTTTCATGAGCGGGCACGCGGCTGAATGAATGCAGCGAGTGTCGGCGTGCAGCTCGCGGCCGGCCCCGTCTGCAAGGAGGCTGCTGCCACACAAACACGCTGGCGCATTTTCAGGGGGAACGCTGGGCTGATAAAGGCTTTTCTGACAGCGCTGGCTTGCTGTCCTCCCCTTTCTGCTGCTGTTGCTCCGGGCAGCCTTCGCGTTTGGAAGGCAGCCTGGTGAATGAGTGGGATAAGCTCTGCCGATTTATCAACGTTTTTAATCTGCGGCGATGCCTGCGTGATGCGTTTTTGTTCTGCTTTCTGAATGGTGAGAGCTCGCATAACGTCTGAACTATGACGGCAAAAGATTCTTCCAGGGAACTCGCTACTCCAGAGTCGGAGATTTACATCAGGACTTTCAAAGAACAGATGCATTTAGAACTCGAGCTTCCCAAGCTGCCTGGGAACAGACCTACGTCTCCAAAAATCTCTCCCCGCAGCTCTCCAAGGAACTCTCCGTGCTTTTTCAGAAAGTTGCTGGTGAACAAAAGCATCCGCCAGCGCCGGCGCTTCACGGTGGCACATACGTGGTAAGCTCTGCTCGGCACCGGGGGGGGTGACAAAGCCACAAAGGTAGCTGTGTTTTGGGCTGAAAAACGCGTTGGGATTCATTCACAGCGAGAGTTGGATGAATAGAGCAGGAGGCAGCCCAAATGTGTATGAGGCAGTGCCTCTGCGATTGGCATTCAGCTGCTGCTCCCCAGCATACATCCAGCCCATTATTCCCCTGCGAGGCGGCTGATCACCAAACAAAGAGGCAGCCAGCAACTTTCCCGGGCGTTGCTGCTGCCACCGGGGATGGATTTTGGATCCCCCAAGGCGTGCTCTGCTTTTGCACCCGTAAATGACAGCTCAACACAGGGCAGGCTGGGAAGGGTCCTCCGGGGGCTAAATCCTGAAAAGGGCTTTAACTTGATGCCGAGGGCCTTCTGGCCATTGTTCCCAGCTTCAGATATCCCTTCTTTCAGCCATTTTTCACAGAAATTCTGGCTAAGAGCTGTCTTTTCCTTCCAGTTGCTAACCCCCAGCAGCCCATTTGCGTGCCACTGCAATTCACGGTGAGCTGCCTCTGGCCATCAGTTCTGCAGGCTGAACCATGCTGTAAACAGAGATCCAACGCACAGCTCTGGAAAACCAGTGACAGTCGTGTTGGTTTGTTTTCTAGATGGTGGACCTTGGGCAGCCCAACCTTTTTAATTCCCCACCTGTCTGTAAATATACGATGGGTAGCTGTGGGACTCGCACCAAAAACTTTCATTAACACAGGCATCTTCAAAGTGTGCCCATACAGCCATGTTAATGGCCTTCCTGTTCTGCAGGGAGAACAGAGGAGGGAGGGCTGGGCTGTCCCTTGAGATCCATGTGGGCCGGGTGCTTGGCACACCTGAAACAGCCTGATACCATTGCTGTATCTGCTGCTTTTGGAAGCAGAATGTTTCCAACTGGGACCACTCTGCAACGCTCTGTGTGTTCCTCAGCTTCCTGCAGCCTTTTAATTGGATATAGGCAGCAGTGTTTAGGTTTGTACGCGTGGATTCCTCCAGCAGCCGTCATCTCTCACTGCACGGTACTGGGGGGTGCTGCCCATCCTGCCCTGCTGGCTTGGCCTGAGAAACCGGGCTGCTGGCAGTTATTGGGGCACCCAGTGGGGTGTCTGCTGTCTGGGGAGGGCAGTGAGTCTGTGTGCACACACACGCTTGGGAACGTAGCTGATAATCTCTTGGATCAGTGGAGGTGGGGTTATTCCGAGTTTGCTGTTTAACAGAAGGGTGGAAGGTTCTCGTGCTCCTTCTGTTGGAGTTTTTAGAATCAGGTTCTGAGTTGCACATGCAGCTTTTAACATTATAGAAGGAAACTGCTGCAGAAATGATGAAAGTTGTCTTGGCAGGGAAAGGTTTCCAACGTGTTCGGGTTTGTGTGCGGGCTGAACACAGTTGGGGCACAGCAAACTCGAGCATACTGTCAGCTTGCCTTAGCATCTTATGAAACAGGAGCATTGACTGTGTAAGTGTGATGCAGTGTTTGTTAGATTGTCTGGAGAGCTGTGCTGCATGTGTGCTGTGAGCAGGGCGCTTCCAGCAGGGTGGCTGCATCTGCTCATTAGCTGCAAATCTGTTGTGCAGAGCAGAGCATCCATCACCTGTGCTGCACAGGAAGGCTGTTTATGTAAGGTCCCCTTGTGCAGAGCGAGGACATGTGGCTGGATGGGAAGGGCCTCAGAAGTAATGCAAACCATGCAATGATTAAAAGGGAATTAATCCATCCTTCTGCAAATCACATAATCTTTAACTTTCATAGTGTGGTGAACTTCTTCTGTATGGGGATTAGTGGCATGGTAAATGATGATGCTTCACCACCTTTATCCGCACTGCTAATCTCATTACTTGACGAATCTCTGTTCACTCTTCTATGCTCTTTATTTTCAGTTTTCTGTCTTAATTGCTCTGTTCCTTTGCTTTTTAATCCATCGTCCTTTCTAGGCGTTCTCCTTTTCTAACTAAATGCGTTTCAACTTTTTTCTCCTGGTTCTACTGATGAAATCTGTCATCACCATTCTTCTCCTGTATCCAATCACTTTTCAGCAGCAAACAGAAAAACAAGGCCATTATTCAAACACTTCTGTTCTGGGAATGTTCCCCTCAGGACTCAGTTGTCACGACAGTACATGACCAACATGTCAGCTCAGTGCCCTTCACCATCTGCCAGCCGTCCCTGCCTGCCTGCAATCCTCCCATCACGTGCCATGGCTGCCACTGCTGTGCCCAGTCTGTACGTACCTCCTCCATAGAACCTAACAGTACAGAAAGTGTTAAGCCTGCACTCTTTTTCCTCTGCCAGAATCCACAGGTCTCATTCTTCCGTCCAGCACTTTTGTCCTGAAGATGTTGAAACCCCCATCCCATTTCTTCCTTTCTGCAGCCAGCCCTGGTACCAGTTGAGTTTGGCTTTTGGGGGGAGAAGAGCAGGCAGCAGCAGAGCTGGGTTGCTACGTGGCAGCAGCCCTCTGAATGCAGAACATGCAGGGCAGCCCACTTGGAGTGCTTCCTGTAGAGAGGGGAAAAGCGTCTCCAGGAGATGGGGATGTGCTCTGGGCTCAGCATGCCCTGTCTCACAGCATCCTGCCCTGAGCCCTGTCTTCTTCTCATCTGCCATCTTACTTCCATCAGAGCTGTTACCATCACTGTGGGCTGTCAAGCAAGGCTCTTTGCAGCAGTGCCCTGCAAGATCCAAAGTGTCTTCTAAAAGGCAGAAGCTCTTTTCCAGTGTTCTCTGCTGCTTTTAATTGAGTTTTCTTTAAATATTTATCTTCAATTTTATACTGTTTATACAATATAGATCATTTAGCTGATGACTGTACGTTATTAAACTATGTTCTGATGAGAAATAACGTTTTAATGAAGTGTTTTCTTAGAGTATAATGTTTACTGTCAAATTAATTTCTATCCCCCTTTTCAGTGGTGTGGTGAGTTTGGGTGAGTTCTTTGTTGGTAGCAGTTAGCTACGGAGTAAAGAATGCACAAGGTAGGATGGAAATGGCACAATAGGAAGTCTTGCTTTGTTTTTTTTTTCCTTTTGGTTATCCTTCAACGCAATTGAAGTACCAACACGTCTGCTTTCTGAGGCATACTGCAAAATGTGAATCATACGCTAGCCTTATTTTTTTTTTTTTTTTGAAAACATGATCTATTTTCATTGCAAAATAATCTTCTGCGGTGGAATTTATTAAGTTAAATAGTATGGCCCAATCCAGTCAGAGGGGTAGCATTTGAGCTCGTTCCAAGCCTGGTGAATAACAACTGATCTGTTTAATTACTCGGAGCTGCACGACTTACTGTAGGCACATCACAGCTATCAAGAGACGTAACGCTTTGTTTTGCTTTCTGAGCACCGAGCTTCTGGAACCAACTAATAAAGCCTGAACTAGTGGCAACCAACACTGCAACAGTAGTTCAGAAAATTCCCGTTTTGGAGACAGTCTGTATACTTGAAATTGCTGAGGATGACAAGCATTTATGAGACTCATGGATCTCCTCAGTCATTTCTTCACAGAATCCCAGGCTGGTTTGGGTTGGAAAGGAGCTCAGAGCACCCCCTGTCCCACCTCCTGCCAGGGGCAGGGCCAGCTCCCGTAGCCCAGGTGCCCAGGGTCCCATCCACAGCCTTGGGCATCTCCGGAGGTGGGAGGCCCGCGGCTCTCTGGGCAGCAGGGCTGGGGTCTCATTGCCCCCATGGTGAAGTATTTCCTCCTAGTGTCCTCAGGACCCTCCCAGAGCTGCTTTTGGGAAGAATAAAAGGGGCCTCAGCACGAGTCCTGTTCTAGGCTGAATTAGGAACCTTCTTTTGTTTTGGAGGCAAAGGTGGTTGGTCTCACCATAGCCCGTTTCCATCTGGAAGCAGCATATGATATGATTTTGAATGCATTTCAGCTTTGCTGTATACGTAGCAGGATGCATTTCCCTAGTTCCAGAGTTGAATAGCGTGCTTGTCTTTACTTCTTGAACAGATCTGGTTTTGTTTTTCACTGGCTGTTGATACAGCTTCAAGCCTCTGTTCATTTGAAGAAATAGGCAGAGGAATAGGCAGATTATTCTCTTGCTCACTGGGTACTGGAAGTTACTCTGTTATCTGCTGAAACTCCAAGGAGAGAAAAACTGAATCAAGGAGGGAAAAGGGTGGGGAAGAACAGGAGGTTCTCTTCTTTTTATTTCTGGCTGAATGCATTTTTCCTCACGTCCCAAGAGAAGTTCCTGAGCATCAGCCACAGAGTGGCAGGGAAGGTTCCAAAGGACATGGAAGTGAGGAGGGCTCATGGAGCAACAGCCATGAGCACACACACCAAACCCAGACCCTCTGGGTAGTCCTTAAACTGCCCTGGCAGCCTGCATTGCCTTGGAGCCTTGCTTCTTGGTGCTGGAGCTGGTTTCCAGTAGTGACTGATAAAGCACTCATATCTGCCACATCGTTTGTGCCCTGTGGGTGAGCTTCACTGCACAGCCATACGTTCTCTGGTTTGTCATTGCTTTTTATCTTTTTCAGCCTTTTGTCTGTCTGTTTGTTTCTGAATAACCCCAGCTGGCTCTCAGAAATGATTTCTCTGTGTTTCACTTCTGTTACCCTACATATCTTACTGGAACTTCACACTGATTCCATAACAGTGGCATGTTCCTTTGTCACCCAGGGCAGGTTTGGGGGTAGTGTAACAGATAAGGTTGTAGGTTCTTCTGTAATTATCGTAGCACGAGGTTTTTGCAACAGTCAAGTGGAAAATGCTCCTGGCAGAGGTGAATTACAGCCGTGTCACAGAGAACGCTCTGCTGGTGCTGTGATGGGCAGATTTGCAAACATGGATTTGGAGAGGCAGAAAGAGGAGAAGAGATTGGGGAAGTTAAAACGTGAAAATTAGGGCTGCTCTCGGTCTCCTAACGGAGGACGTGAGCGAGATACAGAAGTAAACAAGCTGAACTCTGCTGAAGGGGTGTGATGACTTTTAGCAGGCATCGTGCCGTTCTGCACAGCATGAGCGTGTTTGCATCCATGTTCATTATGCCTTCGCATTCACTGCTTGCCTTTTCCACGCTGCTGTCTGGTGTGACAGAAAGCACAGTGCTTTGCGAATCAGTGGGCAGCAATGCTTGACATCTGTGAGTCTGTACAACATAAGGCTATAATATCAGGCTGTAACTGATAGTAAATATTGAAGGCTATAACTTAACTGATAGTAAATACAGTGTAATGCACTGGCACGGCGGCACAAGCAGAATGCGAAGCTGAAATGAGAAGGCTGATGCTAGAGCAGCTGGTAGAGTTTGGGGTAAAATATTGCCCAGGTAGTAGTTTCACTTTCCAAGAAATGCCTGCAGAGGTGGAGTCTCTGCGTTCAGACCAGGCTGTGTCACTGGGAAGCGCTGTAAGAAAGAACAAGTTCAAATTTCTGGGAGGTTTTTGTTCTTTCAGCACTGTGTTTTTGTTCTTTCAGGGAGTAGGTATGGCTGAGGAACACACCAGGCATTAAGCAATGCAAGAATAAGGCTGGAGAAACAGCAGTGTGTTTAGCAATGTATTTATTTATTTTTGTTGTTGAAATGAGCTGTTTTTGTTGTGGGCGACAGGCCGTACCTCCTGATGGCCACATCTGTCCTCGTGCTGTGTTACCCTGCGGTGTGCTCCTGCCTGTTCCACTTTCCACATCACTGCAGTAGGGTGCCTAAGCAGGAATCAATGGGGCCTGACCCAGATTGCTTTGGTGTTTTGACTTTCCAACACAGTGGGAAAGTGTGGAAGAACTCAAAGTGAGCAGGATGGTGAGGGGCTGGAGGGAGGTAGGGGGGGAGGAGGAAGGACATTGAGGGAGGAGGAGGGGACAGGCACTGTGGATGTGGTTCTTTTGTTGCTGCAATGATTTGTTGTGCTGGGAGGCTGCCTGCTTTGCTACCATCTAGAACTCGTTCTACTAGAAAAAGAAAGCTTTTATGGGTAAAATTAGGATGCCTGCACTCACTGTGACTGAATTACCTTTCTGTGGTCAATAGAACATTGTGTAGAGCCCTTCTGCTTTTCTCTCTAAACAAGAAAGCTGCATTTTATCATGATGGAGCAATTAACTGCAGCTTTCTCCACAATAAGTTGCAATGCTACGAAAGAAAAGCATGTGCCTGTCAGTTAATGGAATTAAATGGGAACCAGGTTATCAATTTGGGGGGAATAAATCTGTGCTCTTGTGGTGAAAGAGCTCTTGTTGCACTCAGCAGCTCCGTGTGCAGCTCAGTCACCGGGCGCTTGGTACCCCAGTGCAACATGGGCAGCCCTCAGGAAAGGAGAGCCTTCTTCTGAGTACAGATGTGCAACAGGTAGATCTGTATGTTTGTGTACTGAATAATTACCATTCCGTTGCATTGCACGTTTGTCTTGTTAATAAAGTCTGTGCAGTAATTTGTATTCTGTTTTATTGATTTCTGACCTGGGTAGCTGTCTAGACCTTGGAATGGAAAGCGAGCATGTAGCACCACCTGAAAGCATGCCTCCCCAAAGGAAACAAAAGGAGAAATTAATCTCATTTTATCAGTGAAGGAAAACAGGAATCAAGAGGTATTTCTCTCAGCTCAGATGCGGCTCTTACCCTGGTACAGGTTGTCCGAGTGCATCCAATTACAACAAAAAGCGCTTAATGAATGGTCTCCTTTTATAATGCTGGCATGTAGTCTTTACCCTGGTCTCACAGTATTTACTGTATGGTTTTGAAATGCACAGAATGCAGTCTGAAAGCAAGTGCTTGCTCCTTGTCAGTACATAAAGAACCAGGTAAAGAGCCCTCGGTGTGAATTGGAAACATTCTGTGCTGCTCCTTCATTTCAAACAGCTTTAATGAACCCCGCTGACATTGTGCATATGCAGGTAATGACCGCATAATGATGGACAACTTCATTAGGTTGGAGGGAAAGTTTTCTTTCATAACAGTAATGCAGAATTAGCTCTTCCATTTTATTGGGTTTGTTATTACCAAGATAATTGGAGGACCTGAATCTGCAGGGAGCCTGCTGCATTCTGGAGCTCGTGCCACAGGAGGGGTCTGCATCCATTGCAAGTTGCTGCAATTGCTGTCCATCAGCAGCAGCTCGTGCTGTCCTGTCACTGTGAGAGCAGCTGCTGGGACCAGAGCCCAGCGTGGCTGAACAAGGCAAGGCTTCGGGGCGCTGCCCCATGCTTCCACCTCTGACCGTCGCCTCTGAACGCTGCCTTCGTGTTCCGGCCTCGGGGAAGTTTTGTCTGCTCCTCTCAGGTGAGGACCAGATGTTAGTGAGCTGCACGTTTATTGCCTGCGGGCCTTTCGTCTGGGAGTGATGGTGCCTGGTGCATACACTGCCAGCCTCCAAATGGCGCATAAGGCAGCCATCTACGTTTCAGAAATGCAGATTTCTGGGAGCATGCAGGAGCCAGGTGAGTGACAGATTAGTCAGACTTCAGTGCCAGCTTTCACAATCTTTATTAGATCATCTGTGAGAGAATTGAGTGCTTCTTTCCTGGAGACTTGAAAACAGGTATGCAGACTATTACTGTTTAAATGTTGCAGAAAGCAAGATGGGGGGAGTGATTTACCTGCCTAAGAAAGTAAAATCTAGTAGTTGCCTATCCTGATGCTATTCATACAACACTGCAGAATGTAAGAGATAATAAATAAATAATATTAATAATAATAAGAGATAATAAATAAATGATGTTCATGACATAATACGTTTCTTCCTAGCCCTTCCTCATCTTCAGGAGCCTAAATTTTATCCTGAAAAGTCAAGTTCCTGTGAATTTTCCTACCAATATCATTTGGTTCTGAGATACTTACTGTACTCTGGCAGAAGTATTTGCTTGTAACATGAAGACACGTGAAGCTCAGCTGCAGCCTAGGGCTGCCATAGCCTTACAGAAGCACCTGTGGCCAGCAGCCCAGTGTTGCTGCTCTTCCTTGGTGCTTGCTCTACCACCTGGAGTCTTCTCTGCCCAGCATCACAGATGTAGTACACAGTACTGATGCTTTCCTATGAATAAGCTAAAAGCACAAAGATGGTAATGTGATCGTTTGACTTGGATATCTCTGTCTGTGTTGTCATCTGTTGTTGCAGTGTCACGTAGCCTTAGTTTAGTACATTCTTCTCATCTGGGCATATACATCTCCTTACCCCACAGCCTGGAATGTATTCCTGTTCCTACCAAGGACTGCTCATGTGCAGCTTTCGCAGAAGCAGAAGTAGCAGCATAATGACCATCAGTATGAGTACACTGAGTTAGAGCAGCATTTCCTCTCTGCCATAAAACCGAGCTGTTTTTATACACCACAGATGGAGACACCTCTCTGCTGCTGGAAAAATGGCATGGCGCTCAGCGTGGGGTTTGCATGGCTTGTACTAATGGCTGAGTGGTTGGGAGTCCTACTGTAGGAATTGTGACACAGGCGTGGGATTGGTTGAAGATCTAATTCCTGGACATTAACGAGTGCTCATTTAAGAGGTTCTCAGCCCATTTACCTTGTTCCTCCTCTCTCAAACAAGTTAGATGGGAGGAAATTGGAATATTTGTATAAAGAACAGATGAGGCGGATAATCCTAGGGAGGCTCGTTTTTCATCAGCATTCAGTTGTTATAACAATGAGTACATTCACAGTGTATACAAGGGCTTGGATTTCCAAGAGCTGTCACAACTGCAGAGCTTTTAGCACCTTTATTGTGTGTCCTGGTGACATGCTGTGCAGGCTGAGCGGTATCCCCGCTGCGTCCCCTCCATCAGCGCAGTGCCTTTCCCTGTGGTTACTACTGATGTGATTTACTTTGGGATGGCGTATTTGCTTCTGTCCTCATCTCAGTTTCCCAAATTCTGTTTTTTTTTGGGGGGAGGTGACATGTGCAATCACAGGATACCATGGCTGGAAGAACACGTGCTTCCCAGTTTGAAGCATGCTGTCCCTCTGCACGGGTTGCAGATGGGGCATGGTGGTCTACTGTCAGGTCAAGTGGACAGTGCTCTCTGCTTTAGTGTTTCTTAGGTGGTTGGCTTAAGGAGGATAAATTTCAGAGCAAGTGCACCAAACTGATCACTGTAGATTGATGATGGCAACCCCCAGACGCCTGTAGCTTTTGAGGCTGGGTAAAGCTCCCTTCTCCTTTAGTCATTGTGCCCTTCTAAATCCAGCCAAGGTTTGCATTGTCAGATGGGATCCCCTTAACAAACTGCACTGGGAGCTGTTGGAGGCCAGGAACATGAAAGCAATTGGCTCTTGCATTGTCCCTCTGGTATTTGTAGGCTGGCTTGCGTCAGGCGGTTGGTGACATTGCTACTTGCTTTCCAGCAGTTTGTCATTACACTGAGCCAGCGTTCATTGAACATATCCATCTTGGGGTCGCATAGTTGTTACAGGGCAGCCCTTTTTTCCATGATGCTGAGCTCCTTCAGCTCCGGATGATGTAATAACAAGGAAAAAACAAACGAGAAAAGACGGTGCAGCATAGAGAAGGTGATGCCAGAAGATGCAGACTGAAAGAGCAGACGCAATGAGAAGCCCACGCTTCCTTACAAGCATGACTTTGAGATAGGCTTTTCTGGAATGCAGTGTCTTGGCAATGTCAGTATGTCTAGAGTCTATTATCAGCTGCTGTCTTAACTTACAAAAGGGTTAATCAGTCACCTCTATACACATACTGATGTTTTCTTGCACTCTTCTGCCTATGAGAGAAGCACCTTCCTAAATCACCAAGACCTAAGCTCTGCCTTGCTCTGTAATGAGAATGAAGAGAATCTGCAGTACCGTCATTGAAGATTGTCTCCGTAAGGAAAAAACATTAATCTCTAAATGTCAGGTGTTGCTATTTTTACTGCATATCCCCCCCCAAAAAGCTCTTGTGTTGCTGTGTGCATTCCGGATTGCAGCACACAGCATGCCCACCATAGACAATCGGTACCGTTTGTCTTGTGCTCTTATAGGGAAGGAAGCATTTGTAGAAAGTCAGAAATGCCTTCTGGTTGTCAGCCTTTTGTGGATGGAATCTGAGTCTTCTTCAGTGGTGCTTGGAAAGCATCAGGGGTTTTTTAAGAGCAGACCATTTATTTCGGGTTACAGTTCCACTTATTGGAATCATGTAAAGTAGAGCTCCATGCAAGGCCAAGTGAGAAACATCAGGGCTTTGCTCTGTGGGACAGAGGTATTTTCTGATAGGTTGTTTTGTTGTCTTCTGAGCATATTTATATTGTTTGGATTTGCATTCTATTACCCACTAACACTGTTTGGCAGCATATTCCCTTTGTAGTGTACTTGCTCAAAATTGCCTCCAGCTGTGCTTGAGAAATGGATTTGGTTGGAATGCTTGGTTAAAATAATTCAGAATAAGCTAAAAGGCCTTACACTGATGTTAATTCACAAAGTGAAATTTGAAAAATGGTATAAATTAAGATCATGGACCTACAGTAGACACAGAAGCTGGCCCTGTTGGCCTGGGCCAGCCGTGCTGGGGAGGAGATGGAGAGGAAAGAGACTTTCTGCTCGAGTCTCAAGGCATCTTGGGGAAATCTGAGGAAATTCAGCGGTGCTAAAAAGATGCCTAGGCTTCCTGCATAGTGTACACAGTTCCCTTTGGAGCACACAGCGGGGTCACGCACCGTTTCCCATTCAGAGCTGTGTCAGAACGTTTCCATCGGTCTCGGTGTGCATCGCACTCTGACTCGCTCCCACCCACCCCCCCCTCCAAGGTCCGGCCTGGCCTTGTGCTCAGTTTTTCTGTTAGTGGACTGCTTCTCATTTGTTACGTAAGTCCCAAGAGAGCAGTCACACTGAGAAACCCTGGTCTTGCTTCTGTGCAGCAGGGATGGAGATGAGATCAGACAACAAGGCAGGCGCGAGACAGCCAAGCACAGTTGAGGGGTGTGCTGGCAACTTTGTGGGGAAGGAGTGAGGAAACGAGCTCCGGATTATATAGGATTGAAAACTCATTTAAAGGTACATGCCTGACAATGTAATGCAAGCAATCAGGAATCTTGGAGTGGTGTAACGTGCCCATCACACAGATCAAAATTCAGGAAGCCAGGAGCGTGAGGTGCTGAGGTTGTCCCTGAGAAGTGGTTGGGCACTGCGAAGTGCTCCAGGCTGAGGGGGCTCCCCAGGGAGGGGACGTTCAGGGCCGTTGCGCTGTGGGTTTGCGTCCAGGCATCAGCTGTTGGGTTTTCTTTCCATAGCATTTAACACTGAACAAATAGGTGCTGTATTTCACTGCTAAAAATCTAATTTCTGAGTTGGTAAAGATGAAATAGCTCTCCTAAGGAAGGTCTCGGTTAGTATCCGATTTCTCTTGTTATCGTCACATTAAGGCCAAGAAAAACAAATTCTAATTACTTCTGGACTTCAGGGAGAATATTTCCCGTGTAATAAACACCACAGGTTTGCTCATTCAAATGTAGCGGGGTGGAAACTGATTTCCTGGGGAAAGAGCAAGTGCTCATTGTGGGTGAGTGGCAGCAGTCATTGTCAAATCCAGATGATTTTCTTTTTGAACGGAAAGGTCCTGCCTAGCAGTGATACAAACTTGAAATGGCATTGCCTGAGGCAAATAATACCCTGTCCAATGCGTTTGATTTTGTAAAGATAACAAGCTGAGTTACATTTCTGCTTTCAGTAATATTAATGGTTCAAGGAAAAGGACTATCAGAAACCAAAACAGATGATGAAATCCGCCCTTTGTTCTGGCATCACTTAAGGCAAAAGCTAGCGGTGCCTTGAGGAAATCTCTGCAAAAAGTGGTATTTAGTGGTTTATGAAGAAAAATAGAATTTGTAATGTATTTTTGCGAGATTTACAGCTGCTGGGGATTTTGGTGGAGCATTTGGTTAAATATGTAATGAATAATTCAGAGCGACTGATTTATGAACCCTGTCAGATAGCCTCGCAGCCAACTTCCAGGGCCTCAGACAAAGACTGCAGGCACACAGCGCTGGGTGAGGCAGCGGCCGCCGGGATGTCAGCAGTGTGGGATGGGCAGGACAGGAAGATCTCCCTCCAGCAGCCTCCAAGCCATTGCGGGGGCAGAAGGGAGGCGGTGGGCAGCCGTGGTGTGAGGGCCGCGCTGGGCTCTGCTGAGCTACTGCAGAAATGGGAAGCCGAGGAAGGGGGAGGTTTCCCTGATGAGCCCGCAGTCTTAATTAACCAGGCTTAAGAAAAACAATTACCACAGATGAGGCTTAAAAGGAGATAAGAGAGATAAAAGTGCATCTCAAACGGGGAGAACGCAAGCAGAGATTTGAATGTTGGAGGGCGCCGTGCCTCTGCCTGGACAGCAGGCGCCAACACAGGTTCCTTTCTGTGCTGCCAGTGGCCTATTTCCATACGGGATCTCTTGATCTACGTTTGCAGAAACGTAAATTTGCAAGCTGAGCGCAGCGTTTCAGAGGCTTAGAAGCACATCTCTTTGCAGCGTGTGCTCTTCGCCTTTCCACGCAGATGCATTTTGAAGGAACTTCGGGTTTGAAGTTACACAGCAACCTCTGGAAAATGGCACTATGTCACCACTGGAAATAAGTGCACGTATTTATCCCACGTTCCCCGCTTGCCATGAAGGCCCTGTGCTGGGCATCCTGGGCTGTAACCAGTGAGTGGAGACCAGCAGATGAGGGGCGGGCTGCTCGCAGACATCACTGCTCCGTTTGTGTTGGTGGAAGGAAGCAGCAGTGATCTGTGGGCGTAACAGAGCTGCCCAGTGCTGCTCAGCCAGCCCTTCCTTGGGCACCCGCCTCCTCACAGTTGTTGTGCAAGAGGCAATGGGGGGATAGCCTTGATGTCACCTGCTCTGTCGTGGTGCTGGGTGTGCTGGGGGCTGGGAACCGGGGGACAGCAGCAGTGAGACTTTGGGAAAGTTGGAACGTGGATCTCTGCAGCTTCTTGCTGCTGAATGGGATTTGACTTCACGCACCGAAGTTAAATGGATGCGATAACTCCGGCTGGTTTTGTCACCAATAATTCCTGCCTGAAGCAGGATATTAAAAAGGACAAATGAATTAAAAACAAAACTGCTACTGACGGTGCATTTTTATTTCACTCTCTTAATGTTAAATTAATTGTTGACAGGGATTATTTAGGCAGAATGGGCTTGTGCTATAGTTTAAATTAAGCCATTGTGTTGTTACTTAGCATGCAGAAAAGAACCTTCCAAATTTTGAAAAGGTCGCAGCTGTTAATCATCTCAGGAAGGCAATAAAATATTCCAGTAATGACTCAACTGAAAGGAACAGGCGAGATGTGGAGCTCAGCGGTGCGTGCGGCTGGCCGCGAGGTGCGGCGGGGCTGCGGCTGCTGGGGAGCGCGTGCAGCTGATAGCTGCCTCTGATTAATTCCTCTTGTCAGCCCTGGTGGCAGAGGTTCCCAGCTAGCCGTGCTCACTGCGAAGGAATGCAGTCTTTGGGGGGGCTGTTTTCAGCTCTTTGCTTGAAGAATTGTAGATCCCGCCTGGGTCGGATGTCGGATTCCTTGGGCTGCCAGCAGGTCGGTGGCTGCGGCGTGGGAAAAGCCATCCAGCAACCTTCTCTACACCTGCCTAACATCCTTATGTTAAATGGGAGGAACAGGTACAGCGCAAGTGAAAGAATTAACGAGCTCTCAAGTGATTCAGAAGTCTTTTTCTTTTCTTTGGTTAGCCAAGTCCTCCTTCCCCCTCATCCCTTAAAGCTGGTGGGTCCTTACTGAAGAGGAACACCTTCAGGTTATGGAGCACAGTAGCAGAATGGCTTTGATTCTTCCATTTATCCCATTTTTCATGCTTTTATCTGTTACCACTGTGATATGTTTTTCACTGCTTGTGTTAATACCAGGAAATGGATGTTGACAGCCAGTGTGTGTTAGCTGTAACATGCCTGAAAGATGGCTGTCTTCTGATTGTAGCCATTCTTGATATTAATCCCGGTGGACCTTTTACGTTCTCTTTGTATTTCCTTTCAGAACCATCATTTCTCTGCAGCACACACTGCCAGTTCATGTGTTGGCATTCGATTTGTTTTCCCTTGCCTGGAGTATCCCTATCCACAGTCATTTTTACTGACAAGTGAGTGGATTCCTCATGTTTTAGGCAAATGAACTAAGTAATCCAGAATCACCCGAGCGCCCAGCTGCTCCCGCATCTCTCAGGCCAGTGTGTTTTCCTGCACAGTTTGCTTTGCCGTGGCTTCTGTCAACCACAGCATCTTTTTTTTTTCCCAGCTTTTATTGGTCTGCACTTTGCAGAGAGCGCACAAATGGGCATTGAAGCTGAGGTGGAATATAATGGCTTCCCACCTCGGACCTTGCCTTTACTTTTTGGAAACAGGGTGGGCATTCTCTTATCTTTAAATATTTTAAAGACACTGGATGGCTTATTTAGTTGTTAAAACATGTTGTTTTTATTCCGCGGCCATAATCCTTCCCTGAACTGGTGGGGCTGGGCTGTTTTCATTGGTGTGCCGTGCGTGGGCCTCCTGCTTGGATTTGCATTCTGTGCAGAAGATTAATTTCTAGGTCATCAAATTTGAGTCTTCTGAGGACAGACCATGAGGAATTCTCCGTGCTGCGTGGTTCTGAGTTGCCGGTCACACAAAAAGTGCCTTATCCAGATGGCAGCTCCCCTTACCCCTCCCATTGTGAAGCCACAGTACGTAAGTGCAGGCTGCTTGGGGCTGAGCTCTGCTGTTTTTGCCCGGTGTCCCCATGGGCGCACGGTGCCTTGCAGCATGCCCAGAGGCACACAGCGGGTGGCAGAGGCTGTTCTCTCTCCCAGGAGTTACCAGACAGCCTGAAGCACGGCCTTCTGGAGCCCAGTCTGTGTAACGTGTGACTTCAGTGGACGTCCTGGGGTGTCTGGTCTGCTCGCAGGCTGTGCCCGCTCCCCGCTGGACCCCTCCTGATGGGAGAGGGGAGTTCTGCATGGGCTGTGCTGGAAGGTGGGAGTCAGAACTGCCCTCCTCTTCTCTAGGTACCACAGCCCCGAGCAGCACCACTGCTTCCCATCAGACCGTCAGTGCTGCTGCTGGGCCGCGTGGGGCCCAGGCCCTCCCCGGGATGTGATTTTTAGGGTTGCGGTGATTTGTCCACAGATTCTCCTGTAGCTGGGAGAAGTCCCTGCGTGTGAGAGTCAGCGCAGCTCCGGGACACGTGCATCTGCAGGAGCATGTGTTGTGACAGCTCCCATATGTTGCCACCTACACGAGGAAATGTGATTTCTGCCTCATCAGCCTTAATCCTTCCTGGGAGAGAACGCAGGCGTTTCGCAGGGCGCTTGACTGTTGACCAGCCTTCCACCATCATTGCTCCAGGTCCCGCACGTCGTTTCTAGAGCCCGTTAATCTGTTTGCAGCCCTGAAGTCCCTTGCTGCTCCCCGTACATCAGCACTGTGAAATGATTTCCCTGCGCGTTGTCCATGAGCACGTAACCCGTGTTGTTCTGTGCCAGGAGGAGCGCTGTGATGGGAGCTGCATGGGGGGCAGCAGCCATCCCGCTGTGAGTACACGAGCTCTCCCTCAACCAGCCTCTTTCCCCCGTGTGGAAGGTGCTGTGTGGCTGACACTGGGAGATTATCCCAAAGCACAAATCAGATCTGTAAGAAGAGATTAAATTTACATTTTTTTTTGTTAAGCTGGATTCGGCCCAGGTTGGTCGGTTAGTTTCTGTGCCAGTATTGCAAGGCACCATGCTGCAGTTGGAGCAGCAGTAGACAAAATCCAGTGAATTCACCAGTTGCTCTTTAGGCTTATTTAATATTTTTAATTGGTCTTTTGTCCCTTAATAAGCTGTCTGTTGTCCTGCGGATCAGGCTGTTAAGTAGGGCAGTGGGTATACTTTATTCCCATATATAAACAACCAAGGTTAAACCTGCAGTTGCTGATGGAACATCACTGGAAATTGTGGAGCCAGATTTCATCAGAGTTTTGAAAAGCAACTTGCTTTTCAGTGAAAGTAGTCCTCCAGTTCCCGTGTTAATATCTGAGGGTTGAAAATACTGCTGAGTGTCCGCATGGAGTGAAAGGGAAAACTGTTCCACGGTTTTGTCAAAATAACTGGAAGTTTGGCCAGTCCAAAATTGGAATGGCTACATGACCGTGGGAAGCTGATGATCTCTGGTAAAATGAGGCTGAAAAAACAGAAGGTCACACCATAAACCACAGTTCTGTGCTCTGCTTCCAGCACAAATTAGGCGATGTGCGGCATTGTTTCGCTAGGACTGCTTTCAGTGCCCATTGCTCTGCCTCTAACTAAGCACAGTGTGCAGGGAAACGTGCCATTTTCATGATGTATTTCCTCTGTCTTTTGTTCTTTCTGAGGTTCATACTCATCCCATGAGTTCTTCCATGAATTCTAAGTAGCAGGTAGTCATGAAGGTAAATGGTACAAGTTGCAGATACAGGTGATTCCTATCTGGTTTAGTGCACGTCGTGGTCAGGGTGTATGGGCATTGGGTGCACCTACCTTGTTGGCCTTCAGCCCAAACCATGGAAAGAGCTTTAATGGTGGCATCACCACCAATGGTAATTTCCACCTGGCTCCACTCGTGCATGGTGAGAAAAGAGGAGAGGATGTGAGTGCGTTGGGATGCCTGGCCTCGGCTGCTGCCCCATGCCCAGCAATGGGGGAGGGCACGCACTGTGTCCTCTGTGCTGCCTGGCTCACCTCACAGACGTGCCATTGCTGTGATGGCAGAGCCAGTGCCACCCTGTGTCACCTTCACGGACCAAGGGGAAACTGGTGTAATACAGTGAGCCTCCTTCTGCACCCTGCAGCTGAGGGGCATTCTGGAAACCGAGGGTCACAAGGGGTTTCTTTCTTTAATTTAAACATCTTCCTGCCTGGTCCACCGTTAAATGGGGAGGTTGGTGGCCCTGCATGTGGCAGGGGGTTGGAGATTCGTGATCCTTGAGGTCCCTTCCAACCCTGGCCATTCTGTGATTCCTGGGTGGCTTCTTTCCCTTGGAGAGGTGTGACTGTTGTGATGCTTTCCTGGAGGAATTTCAGAGCCCCAAATGAGCAAATAGCATCCCAATAGAGTGCACTCGTGTTGCAGCTTGTTTCCTTGAGGAAGTCTGCGTAACACAAATGGTAATTCATTAATCTGGATGCATTTTCCCGTAATCGTTAAATTAGTTTTAGACACTTTTTAACCAATTTCATGGTGCTGATCTGCGTGTCAGATCCGTGTGTAGACATTGAGGTTTGAAGAATGCTTCCACTGAAAAGCCTGTACTTGTGTTGAAAGCTTTAATATTGAATTATTGATGTTAGGCCAGGAGTGGATAGGTATGTTTGCCTCCAGCACTAGAAGCGTATTGTTTAGTGCACTGTAATCTTTTACAGTAACAATTCTCTGTTTCTTGCAATGCATATCTCTCTTTGGCTGACCGAGCAATGTTTTTTGCTCATCATCTCTATATCCAGAAAGGCAAATCAGACATTATAGAAGCCTGGGAAACATGCCAGGAGGTCAACGAGTCACTTGCTTTTTCACATCTTACCTTCATGAGGTCTTACAGAATTCTACTTTGAAAAAGTGGGACAGACAGAAGCAAGGTAAGACATTACTTAAAAAGGTGCTGCTTTCTGTGGTTACTCTCAAGCACTTTTTGTTAATTACACAAAAAGTTCTGGGAGAAGGAAGCTTGCTGGAGATAGGGCAAGAAATAATGGGCGAGTTCTGAGCGAGGGAGGTTATGTGAGCACAGGCATTCTGGAAAGCTTTGTGGGAAGAAGGGGAAGAGCTGAGCCTTTGCTTGGGAAAGCTGTGTGGTCTCCACCGCTGGGACACCTGAATTTCCTGCTGGATGGGATGGAGCTGGACAGTTTGGGATTTCCTGAACACTTTCAGCTACGAGAAGAGACCAGGCGACTTCTTGAAATGCCTCCCAGATCTGTTCTCTGCTCATGAAAGTGGTGTGTTAGATATTATGGAGAGCCTCTGTGACAGCATAGAAAGATCTTCTCTGCCTCTGTAATGCATACTGTAAAATTACAGGAGCGAGCATAGAAACCATTTATTTTTTGGAAGTACTGCTGTTGTGCCCTGCTCCAAGGGCTGTTCTGTTCATGCATGAACTGAATGCAGATCTTGCTGTGCTACACAGACCCACGAGGATTGCCTGGTAGCAGCCCTGCTGTGTAGCACTGCTCTGCACGGCGCATCTTCCTGGGAGCCTCCTGGCTTCTTGTGTGGAGTACAGTGCTGTTAATGTCTGTTAGGCATAAGGGCTGGATCTACAACATAAGCAGTGCAGGGAGGGAGAAGGATCGTAACATTCTCGTTGTTGCTAATACCTGTGTCCTTTTCCCTGCTGCACTATTGGTCTTGCAGTTCCTCACTGCAATTAAAGTCTCTCTCTGTGCTTCTGACGAAGGCATAAGTCCCCTCGTGCACATGTCTGGTGCTGTGAGCTGTAGGTCAGAGTGGAAAATAATTGCTGGAAAGATTGATGCCTGCAGTTGCATAAGAGCCCAGCACATGCGTCCCGTCCGCCTGCCCCAGCTCTGGTGCTCAGCGTGCCATGGGCACTGCCAGGGCAACCTCCTGTCCTCAGCACGGCCCTGTCGGGCTGCAGGGCGCACCCTGGTCCGCCATGTCTCTCGGTGGGCTCGTTCCATGCATTGAATGTTTGCCTCTCTATGCAGAGGTACGGCCGTGGTCTCTCCTGCCTCCCTTCTCCGAGTCGTTGCCATCCATAGTGCTGCAGAAGCTGGGTTCCAGCAGCAGCTCCTCCACTCGCTCACTGCCCTCCGGGTGACTGCAGGGGTGGCTGTTGGTGTGGTAGAGCTCTGCCCGTGTTGGTGAGCGATGCTGTGCTCAGTAAGAGCAAATCCAGAAGAAGACAGTGAGGACCCACACCACAGTTCTGAGGGCAGGGTGCAGGCTGCCTGCAGGAGCCGTGAGCCCCAGCAGTGCCCTGCCAGCTTGCTTTCCCCTGCAGGGACCCATTTTGGGAACGGCAAGACCTGCAAGTTCCTTGCATGGCACAGAGCGTGGATAACCAGTGCGAGGCATTGCCTGTGTGCTGCCATCTCAAATATGATAAAAGAGAGAAATAGAAGGGGAGTTTGTCTGCTGCAAGTGCACGCTACCTAGTTACTATGGCAGTTAATCAAGGGACCATGGAAACAATGCAGCTGATGTTCTGTGGCTGCTTCTGCTGCTCCCACCTTTAAACTGGGTCAGCCAGAGGAGTAGGGAGCAGCGCTGCTGGGTGGGGGCCTGGGTGTGATTGTGGGCTTTGTGTTTGCAGAAGGGAAGGAGAGAAGGTGGTGAGGCAGCAAGGGATCTTACTGGTAATGTGTGGTGTAGCACTTGGGAAAACAAAACAAAAGGATCCCCAGATCAGGGAATCTTCCTGTCGGTCTCTAGGCTGCATCCACGTTGCTTATGTAACAGGAACAATTTCTTTTTCGATGTCCAAACACTGCCCAGGTTTGCTCAGTGCCTACATGTCTTCCTTACTGAGGGATAAATCTGTGTACCATTAATCTGATTCTTGGTCCTCTTCTTGTCTTACATAACAGAATGAACGACAGCTGCCAATGTTGGCCAGGTTAATTATACCTCTGTGGATAATCCCTCACTCTATTTGGTTCCAGCTGTTCTGGATGGAGCTGGATGTACCTACCCAGGGTTTGAAATGCAGCAATGCTGCGTCTTTAATCAGCATTCATTTTGTTTGTCACGCATCTCGCCCTGGCACCTGGCAGCGTGGATGGAAGCACTCATGTCCCAGCCCCAGCAGTGTAATTCTGTTGTATTTTTAACTTCAGGAGGGCTCATGCAGTGAGTGCAGCTGGGCCGTCCTTCTTTTGTGTTAGCAACTCTCTTGTTCTGCGTCTTCTATTAGGAGCATTATTTGGTGTCACTTAGGAGGAAGTTAATAGCTGCTGTGCTTTGTGTGACACGTGGCATATTCACTTGCTGCAGATTTTGTTCTGTGAGATAAAGTCATGCAATTTTCTCTTTAAAAAAAATAATAAAAAAAATTGAATATAATTTCTATTAATTAAGTGCGTTACGAATGTTACCTAACATTCTCAGGGATTAAAACGAAGATTACTTCTTGTCACTGTCAGCATCCCTTCCTACGTGCCTCTAAATACCATTTCTGTTATGGGGAGCGTTACGGTTGCTGATGCACTGTAGTCTGAGCTCCCCTTGCAGGGCCACCCAGAGGGCTGTGGGAGTCCTTCCTGCACCCCCACTGCCCCTTCCAGGCATGGACGTGTCCCCTTCCTGCTGTGCTCTGTGGTGGCGTTGCTGGTGGTGAATGGAAGCCCTGGCTTTTAAACTGGGCGCCATATGGAGTAAAGTTTAATGCAGTCGGATCAAGAGCAGCGGGGAACAATTGCCAGTTTCTGTGAGTTCCCAACAACGAGGAGTAACTCATGGGGTTTATTTATTTTGGATAATGAGATATGACTTTTTTCCTTAGCATTGGGGTAGATTCTCCATTTCTGCGTGTCCCCTTCTTCATTAAGCAATAATGCAGGGAGAGTGCTTAAGACTCCTAAACCCACTGCACACAAAGAAGGATTTTTACTCTGTTTGTAATGCTTCAGAAGAGACATCACTGGGAGTTTTGACCTTTAAATGTATTCTTTGGTGCTTTTTGATATTTAAATTGAAACAGTATTGTTCCTTTCCTCCTCTCTTCCCTTTAGAGTAGCTCTGTAAGGTCCTGCAATGACAACTTGCACGGCTTCAGCTTTTAGGTCTCCCAGAGTCAAGGCTGCCATTGCTGCCGAAATAAGGGAGTGTGCAAACCATGATGGCAGCAGGCAGGCAGGGCTGGGTGTGCAGCACCGCTAAGTCCAGGAGCTGGGATAACAGGGATGGAGAGATCTGGGCCAGCAGCACTGCTGGGAGCTGCACTTGGCTCAAATGAGAGGGGATGTAGTGGTGCTGGATGGGAGCAGCACACTGAGCTTCCTGTGGTGAGGTGCTGGAACACGCGGCCCAGAGAGGCAGTGGATGCCCCATCCCTGGGGGTGTTCAAGACCAGGTTGGATGGGGCCCTCGGCAGCCTGGTCTGGTATTGGATATGGAGGTTGGTGGCCCTGCCTGCAGCAGGGGAGCTTCATGATCCTTGAGGTCCCTTCCAACGCAAGCCATTCTGTGCTTCCTGGGCCAGCACTAAGCAGCTACTAGCATGCAGGTCCTTGGGAGGGTGTGCATGCCATAGGAGATAGATGCTGCTCTCTGCTCAGCAGTCCAGGGTGGGCAGCGTGCAGACAGAGCATCCCTGCGGCTGTGGGACCTGGAGCAGCAGACACTAATAAAGGAGAATAAATGCCTGCCAAGAAAAAAAAAACAACAAAAAAACGCATGCTGCTCCAGGCGGAATTTTCCATTCTGCCGAGCAGTTTGGTGTTTGTGTGCTCAGACTTTCAAGTCACTTGAGCGAAATAGCAGAAGTTGTTCCAGCACTGCGGGCAGCAGCAGTTCCTCCTTGTCAGTCAGCAGAAGTCAGAGGATTGCAGCAGGGCTGAGCGCCCATTTCGGGCAGGTGTTCTCTCTGTGTGTTTCGGTAGGGCTGTTCAGGAATGGAGTGAGGAATGTGGAAGCTTTATCAATGTTTGGGCTTCAGGGAATCTCCTTCTCTTGGTCGGAGCTGCCGTGGCACACAGGGCACTCTGCCACGTCGCCGTGCTGGCATTTAGTGGCTGTCAGTCATGCATTATTTTAAGAATAGTGGTGGAGAAAAAAATGGTAGTCAGAGAGTGGGTAAGCAGCCATTATGTCAAGAAAAGGTTTGAAATACTACAGGTTTAATTACTGCCTTCTACCATGAAAGACACAGGTGGGAGTCATTAGCTTGAAAAAAAGGAACCCTAAACCAACTCACCCCAAGGCAACTTCTTCAGTTCTGATTTGAAAATAGATAACAGTGACATTGCAGGAGTGTTGGGTTAACACTAAAAATGAGAAAATTGCAGAATGAGACGGAGATTGACCAGAGTGATCTTCTTTCCAGGATGGACCAATGGGTAGCAGAGAAAGGGGATGTATTTTGAAATTCAAATTGAGATTTGAACAGGGTGTAGCTGGAAGCAAATACTGGAAAGAAGATGTGCTGCAGAGCCCAGCTGAGGAGATTTCCACTTCAGTCAGGCTTGACAATCACGGAACGGCCAGGGTTGGAAGGGACCTCAAGGATGATGAATCTCCAACCCCCTGCCACACACAGGGCCACCAACCTCCACATTTAATACTAGACCAGGCTGCCCAGGGCCCCATCCAACCTGGCCTTGAACACCTCCAGGGATGGACGGGGCATCCACAGCCTCTCTGGGCAGCTGTTCCAGCACCTCACCACTCTTTGTGTAAAGAATTTCCCCCTGATGTCCAACCTCAGTCTCCTCTCCCTCAACTTCAAACCATTTCCCCTCGTCCTGCAGTTATCTACCCTTTCCAAGAGTTGACTCCCCTCCTCTCTGTAGGCTCCCTTCAGGTATTGAAAGGCTGCAATGAGGTCACCCCACAGCCTTCTCCAGGCTGAACAAGCCCAGCTCCCTCAGCCCGTCTTTGTAGGGGAGGTGCTCCAGTCCCCTGATCATCTTTGTGGCAAAGTTTGCTTAACTCTGCTCAGAATCCACGGTGTGGTTCTTCAGAAGGGCTCCAAGACCCTTCCTAGAGCTGTTGGTCTCGGAGGTGACCATCAGCCTGAGCAGGCAGCCCTGCTTGCATGTCCTTTGTTGCATGGAGCGTGGACTTTGGGAAGCTGCACCATGGCAAGCACAGCTCATCGCTAGCAGAGGGGCCTGCAGGAGTGCTGACTAACTTTTGTAATAAACAAAGACCATTAAAATATAATGAGGGTGACGAAGCAGCGCAGGCGTTGTTACACGTTGCTGCGTGTGCTGCACGTTCACCCCTGCTCCGCGCCCGTGCCGCCGAGATCCCAGCTGCCCGCACCCCCCCAGCCGTCCTGGTGCTGGCGGCGGCACAGGGTCACCTCGGGCTGGCGGTGCCCGGCGGCTGCGGTGTCCGTGGGGAGAGGAGGGAGCGATGCTTCGTGCGGCACCGCCGTAACCATGACACTACGGACGTCATCCGGCGAAAATAGCAGTCGGGGCGGCTGCGGAACAAAGCTGCAGCAGCTCCGCTGCTCTGCGCGAGGGTCCTCAGCGGGGTGATGCCGTGTGCCTGCGGCTCATTTGCATAGAGATTAACGACCCGCTCTAAACTGCTTTCTGGCTTTTTCATCGTCAAGAAATAATAGCAGAATTGCAAACGCCGCGGTGCGCTGAGGGCTGTGCCGTGGTGTTGAACTGAGCGTGGAACCACAGCGTTGCCGCGTATCGCTAAGTGGAGGGGACCCACGAGGAGCACTGAGTCCAACACCTGCATAGCAACACCCAAGCCCAGCTCTGTGGCAGAGCGGTGTCCCAGCGCTCACTGAGCTCCGGCGGTCAGGGCTGACCCACTGCCCTGGGAGTGGTGCTGTGCCCGCTGCTCCCTGGGGCTCAGCCTTTCCCTCATCCCCCGACCCTCCCTGTGCCATTCCCTAGGGCCCTGTGGCGCTGAGCTCTGCTCTGTGTTGCTCCTGCACTCCCTGTGAGGTTGTGGGGCCGCCGTGAGGAGCTGTAGGGCCACAAGGAGCTGTAGGGTGGCCACGGGGAGCTGCAGGCCTCAGTTAGAGCTGGAGATCTACCGTGATGCCTCTACCCATGGAAGGCTGCAGATGCACAGCCTGGCTGCCGAGCGCCTGGTGGAGCACCTGGGTTGCACTGAGGGGATCCTGCATTTTCCTCCTGTGCCGGCGTGGTGTTTGATTGCAGTAACTCACCGTTGGATTTGTGGTTTGCTTGCGTTGGTGCCGAGGCCTGCCAGCTCCGTTTCAGTTTCCCCCCTGAGTGCTGTGGCAAAAGGACAGGATTACAGGGAGCCGTCGCATCCGTAATGCAAGGAAAGCAAATCCATCCTTTGTTTCTAACGAAGTTGCTTGAGACGGGCATGAGGGTCGTGAGCAGGAAACGGCATTAAGGAGAGGGGAAGGCCATGTGCACTGCGACTGATGGCAGCAGCCTGCAGGTCCGTGGGGCCTGTGGTCCTCGTGCTGGGAATGGGTTTTGCCAGGAAAATTCGAGTTTACTGATGATTAACAAAATCAGCGAGCAGAAAGATGAATTGCTGTTTTGGACGTTTGAACTCCTTTTCGAAAGGAATGAGTTATTTATATTCGTACATAAATAGTATTAGTGGAGCTCTCTCCTGCCTTAAATAAATTGTCAGAGAGTAAAGCTGATGCTAAGCAATTTTGTCTCTGGTATTAAAAATGAGCTACAATGTTATGAATAATCTTCAGACCTTTATTTGTACTGCTTGGAGAAGTTGAGGAAAATTTCACTTGACTTCAGGGAATAAATGCAACAGAAATGTTAGAGCACTTGTTTTTCTCTCATTCCCTTGGGCTTTTCGAGCCTAGAAGCCGGACATAATTTTTGCATGAGACATTCAGGGCCATGTAATGATTTACGAGTTCTCCTTTAAGCTTACGGTGCACTTTCTTCCACTGACGGTATGTTAAAAAAAAATAAAATAAATAAAAAAGGTGATGGAGTTCAAACAGTGTTCCTTCTTCCAGGAGGGCTCTCTCAGCTGAAGGCAGATTTGGGAGCAGCGTTTCCCAGCTCGTGGAGGTCTCCTGGGCTGGCTGCTGAGGTTCAGAGCTGGCTCTCTGGTGGGTGATGGCTCTGACTCATCTCCAGCCTTAGCCTACTCACACCGCATAGCGAAACGTTCTTCAAAGGAAGGAGAGCTGGAAAAAGTTTTCACTCCTGGCAACACCCACAACAAGAACTTGAGTCAATATCTTCAACGCAAAGTAACTGACATGAAAGGAATCCAAGTGCTTTATTTTATTTGGCAAAAGACATTTCAGCCGGAGAAGAGAGGTGAATCCCTCGACTAACGGCACAACCGAGACAGCCAAAAACAATCCGTCATCTCCCTGCATCAAAGGCACTGCCAGTGCTCTCCTTCTGCTTCCTCAGATCAAAGTTGCCTGTATCCATAAATTACCTTTATTCAAAATTGCTGATGGGTTTTCCATCAACTCCTTCTCACTGTGAGATCTCAAAGGTGTTCAGCACAAAGTGCAGGGGGAAGCAGTGAGAGGGGGCTGAGCACAGCAGGTAGCTTGGAGGTAATGCATCCAGCACAAACAAAGGGATATTCTGGCACTGTCCTGTGCTCTGACCCACAGGCGCCAGCAGAACTGAACCTCAGTGTTCTGTGTAAGTCCTGGGCTGCTCAAATGCCTTTTGATTTTTTGAGACCTTTGCCATAAATAAGTCAGGCAGGATACCATAAAATGGATACCACAGAATGGCTTGGGTTCATAGGGATCTTAAGACCCATCCAGTCCCAACCCTCTGCCACAGGCAGAGCTGCCACCCACTAGAGCAGGGTGCCAAGGGTTAGAATGAGACTGCATTTTTTCAGTGCCCTTACATATCTGTAATCTTTTCAGACTCCCACTGACTATGAAAGTGCTCATTGCCAGCTGTGGGGCCTGGTAGTTTCCTTCCTGTGGAAATCAGTATGGTTACAAGCTGGTAAGCAGGCTGGTATTTTATTTTATTTTATTTTATTTTTTAAGTACATACATATAAATAAAATACAAACTACAGAATTGTCAAACAATTCAAGTATTTCCACTCTGCCCCCTACCAAGCTGCAACCGCTTCCGCAGTAGTTCTCAATCATAGAAGCAATTGAGAAAAAAACAACAACTGTGTACTGTATTTTAGCGTGGTATCTTGAGAGAGCAGCTCATAAAAAGTGCATGAAGTTAGTCATGAAAAAGGCCCATCGCTTCCTTCTGCCCACACACTCCTCAGTCCAGCACCGCACTGCAGCAGCAGCCCCGGGTCAGCCCTTACAGCTGCTGATGGATCACACCTGGCAGCTCAGCCCGGGGGCTCTTCGATGACATCCTGCTGAAGCCACTCACCTGTTGGTGAAGCAGCACCAGCTTTTTGTGGGCTGTCACGACTTTCCCTTCAAATTTTCCCTTCCATTGCCCGCTGCTGCCACCTCTGCCAGCGGTGACACCAGAAGAGGGACCGACGCCGCTCCTTGCGTTGGTTTGCATTGGTTTCAAACCTCTGGGCTGCTCCGGGGGATCTTCACGTAGTGCAGAACGTCACGGGAACAAATAGTTCATTTCTGCTTTGAACCAGCTTTGTTTTTCTCCTTTTCCATTTCTTTTCCTCTTCGTTTTGGCGAGGCCCGGCTCCCCGTGCCATGGCCGGCCCTCTCCCTTTCAGTGACAGGTTTGGGAAGTGCTGACAGCTCGCACTGCCATGGGAACAGCACTTGCTTTTTAATCTGCTGTAATCAAGCACATAATCAGCATAATTAATTTCTATACCGTTACTCTCCTTGCTTCAATTGCAAAACTACCAGAAATTGCTAAATTGATCCTAATTTGGGGGGAGTGTTTTCCCTAAGTATTTTAGGTAATTTCCTTTTTTGCTGGCTGTTAATTGCTAATTATTGTATTGATGAACTCTGTTTTACCTCGTGTTACCTTTGCTCAGCTGCTCTGAGATGTTTCTGTGTAGATGTATGAGTTTGGAGTGGCAGCTCTTTCTTTGCAGAAAGGCGGCACGACTCTTGGTTCCGTGCTCTGATCCTGGAAGGACACCGTTGCCATGGCAGGGGTGGGGTGGGTTGGCTTCCAACCCCAACCATTCCGTGATCCTGTGCTTTTTGCTGAATGGTGATGACCATTTCCGCGGTTATTTCTGCAGGTGACGATGCAGATGAAGGTCCTGGCAATGCCCGGCCTTTCTGCTTGATGCCCATCAGGTGGGAGGCTCAGGATGTAGCCCCTCCTGCCCAGCACGCTGCATGCCAGGTGCTCTTTGCCCATTTCTCCTCTTCCTGATGCTCTGGGCTGTAGGCCGATAGGGTGCCACTGTGGGACTGATTCCAGTGATTTGGCATCCTCATCTTGAAGTTCCTGGTGGAACTTCACCTGAGCTGAGCTCCAGCTGCACTGATTTAGCACAACAGCTCAAGTTCTTTTCATTGAGATGAAGGTACGTGTTCTGCTGTCACTCCTGCAGTCTGTGTTTCCCAAGTAGTTTTGTTTTTGCTTTTCTACGTTCCTTTTATATAGGAAAGGGGGATTATTATCATTGCAATTACCATGGAGACAATTACCATAAAGTATTGATCGACCAAGATAGATTAGTGAGCACAAAAGGATAGAGGCTGTCTCTATGGAAACATGGATGTTTAGAGAATTGTTTTTTCGCAGGGAAATAACTATTGTTTCTTTCTCTCAAACAAGCTTCTGGGTTAAAATCACTTTGTAGTTTTAATTATAATTGCTTGTGTTTTAATCTGAAATAGTCTTTTCTATTAAAAAAAACACAACACAACGACTTACTAAAGAGCTGCATCATTTGCACAGTTTTCCTTAACAGCAAAGACTAACTGAAACATATCCTTAACTGTTGATGACAAAGGGGCAAACAGGATAGGCTGTTCACTTGCAGAAGTTGACAAGTAGCAGTCGTGTGTAGTGGATCATCTCTGAAGGAGAAACCCGTTGCCATTTGGGGAGTGGCGTGGCCAGGTTGGCACAAACATGCACTCATGGCCATCCTGGTGCCCTGCAGGAGGGGTCTGCTGCCACCAAAATGAGCCCAGGAAGTTTCTGTCACTGTTTTGTTTAATACAGTTTGGACTCTTTCAGATGGAAAGGTACATCGCCGTTGTCTTGAAAATACACAGCGCTGATGGGGCTGCAAGTTGCTGAGTCATTTCTTAAATTCTTCTATCGAAATGAGCTGAGATTGTTGTCCTTCATTGGTCTGCAGTTGGTTTAGATGCTCGAACTTCTAACAGCAACACTCTCTTTTGGCACTGAACAGTTTCATTAAGCAGTGTTCTGTGTCTCAGGACACAACGGAGCTGTTGTGAAGAGGAATTCCTGAGCATCTCTGAGGGGAAAGAAAACAAGGCAGGTGAAGTAGGGCTTGGGGAAGTACTGAGGCAACTGCATAAATGCGTGTGCTTGGTGCTGTGAGCTGGAGGAGCATCTGAAACAGGTGGTAGAGGAGGGAAGAAGGAGAAGATTTGGAAGGACGATCTGATAAACAAGCAAACTGTGATTTTATGCTTCTTCATTTATTTGTTGCCCTAAGCATTGGGAAGATGCTATTCCTTCCCTTCCCTTTCAGAGGAAAGCAGCCCAAGTGAGTGAGGAAGTCAGTATTGCTTTTACAGGAGTGATACAATAGCCATATTCTTTTTATTAAATGGAAAATGAAGCATATTGTTTGCCTGAGCTCTGCAGTTGGTTGCATCAAGCACTGCTTGATGGAACAGGAGAGGGGCCACCTGTGGCCACGGTCACCCTGTTGCTCCAGCTCTTTGCTATCCATATTGGAGAGGACTCTCGTGTTTAATGGGTATCTTTTGACTTGACCCAAAGCTGAGTGCTCAACGAGCTGATCTGTTCTTCTGTGATGCCGAGTGCCTGTTCCGCTGGAACGGATGGAGCAGAGCCGTTGTCTCTGGAGAGGTGGCCCCTCAGGTGTCACATTCCCCAGAACAGAAGTGTTTCTATCAGCTGCTGGCAGATGAGCTGAGCTGGCTGCAGGGCCCGAGCTGCACTGCTGTTACAGCTGTTAGCACCAGTGCCTTCGAGAAGGGGGTTTTCTTCTCCATTCCATTTGCATGGCGCCAGAAAATAGTGGCAGCTTGTGCTGCAAGTTGGAGGAGATGACAGCATTGGTTGGGCTTCCTGCATTGCACGGTCCTGCCAGAGGTGCAGGGCTCCTCACCTGTCCGCTCTGTTGTGCTTCCTTCTCCCACGTGCCAGGCACGTTCGTGGCATACAAGCAAAGGCAGTGATCCAGAGTAGGCTTTTTTTGTGTGCGTGCTAATCTGTAATTAAGAAAGTAATGGCATCCTATGCTTATGTGTTGCTGAGTCTTCATTATGAACAGTGTAATTAAAGGCACGAGATAGTTCTGTGTCAGATTGTGATCTTTACAAATAATTAGCTCCAGGGGCACTGGCAGTTTGTGACATTTCGTGCCTTGATGTACTGCTTGCATTAATTTCTCCAGTTGCTGGCAGAGGTGTACCAGCATAACCGTATGTGGTATTTATGCCATTGCATGGAGAGCGGAGATTTTCAGCCTTGTAATAAAAACATGAATGCATATACAGCACCTTTCTTCAAGGGAAATCCCGTGTGTCATCTAGATGTGAATCACCATAATTTAACATAAAACACACAGAAGGAGTACATCAAGAAAAGAGCAGTAGCCGGGCTGCTGCTGGGTGGTGAGATCCAGTGCTGGAACAAACACAGCATGCAGGTGGAAAAAGGTACAGTCTCACTGCAGTTGAATAATACGGGGCTCAGTTCAGCTTCCAGCTAAGCACCTTGTTTCTCCATTAACTGGTCTCGAAAGAAGTAAGATGTAAACGATCCCTTATGCAGTAAGAGATCCATTTGTTTACTCCTTATTTAGCAGGAGAGGAGAGCTGGAAGGGCTGTGTGGACACTGCCACTCGCGTGCCCCAGTGCAAGTTTTATTTCTGTTGTAAAATGTGTTTGATATAGAGATTGTATTGTAAGTAACCAGATTGTGTATTTGCAGTGCTGGTTGCCTGGAAAGTCCTGAAGTTATTTGGCAGCAGCGCCTATTGGAAGTGCAGGTATGAGTGCTGGAGCCAAGGAGAAATGCTAAGCCATTTGCTGCCCTTTGATCGGGTTAATCCATACATAGAACCACAGACCCACTCTGGTTGGAGAAGCCCTCTGAGCATCCCAAGACCAGCCCACCCCCCCATGCCCACATCCCTCAGTGCCACATCCCCACAGCTCTGGGACACCCCCAGGGATGGTGACCCCCCACCCCTGGCATCCTGTGCCAATGCCTGATAGCTCCTTGGAACAGGAATTTTTCCCAGTACCCACCCTGACCCTCCCTTTAGGGTCTTCCCACAGAGAGGTGGAATGTGGTGCAGATGAGAGTCCTGCCTACGCAGGATTCCTGCCTACAAAGGCTTTCACTGGGGAAATCTTTGTTGCAAATTAAATGTGAGACTGGAAAATATTTTTAATGGTTTAAGAGCTAACGTTAAAAACTTTCTTCAAACTCATCAGAAATAGGGATGATGATGCAACAGCAGAATTCAAGGGAAAAATGAGGTCAAAGAAAAAATGCTGAGCAGATTATTTTCATCAGCTTTGGCCAGGGAGTGGACAGTCTTTCTCAATTTCCTCTTATTTTTCTGAGCTGAATGTGTATTCTAGCAGTTGACAGTACTTGTCAGCACACACCGAAAATACACGCTCTGTAGGATCCTCCCTTCCAGAAGGCCGTGGGTCAGCACGCACCAGGGTGTGTGGTCCAGGTGAGCTGCATTCGAACAGCTTTGTCTTCCAGCTGTCCTGCTAGCAACAGGCTTCTCTGCTGGGTGCTTTGCCTCCCAAGCGTGGGGGCACTGATGTGTTGTTGGAGGGCCCGTTGGTTTGTTGGAAGCCCAGCTCAGCAGGGCTGGCTCTTGGGGCTCCTCGCTCGGGGTGCTGGCGAGGTGCTGGGTTGCTCAGCTTCTACACAGGGCCTTCCTCACCCCTGTGACCGCACCAAGAAATCAAGCGTGGAAGGCAGAAGTTGCCCAAGCAGACAGACTGGAAAGGAGGGCTGGTTTGGGGTTTTCTCTGTTTCTGGCCGTTGTCTGCTTCAGCATTGGCAGATGGGGCATCTGGGGCATCTGGGGCAGCACATCGGTGTGGGAAGGGGCACGTGGGGCTGGGTCTGCTCAGACATCAGCACTTGGGAGCTTTCCTTTGTTCAGTTCCATCCATCTTGCCACTTCCAGAGTGCCACGATTCCTTTGTAGCTTCCTTTTTAAACTCAAACGCAGTCTAGCCCAGACCTCGCTGACAGACACTGCTCCACATTCTGCTCTCCACTGCTCATTGTGTTTATATCCCCATTATTTCTAGCTGTGTACACACAAAAACAATATTATTCCTATTTGCACTGTCACAAAAACATTTTCTTTCTGTGCTGTGTCTCTGAGAGGTCTGGTTCCCTTTGCTAGCGCAAGAGATGTTAAATATTTAGTGTTACGTTAAACATTCCATCAATTAAACCTCACACGGCTTGAACAGAGCTTGCAGAAAACGTCAGCATGAAAGAAAATAAGGCCAGGAGAGAGGAAAAAGAGGGGTTAGGCAAAAGCACGGCGTCCTTGTCTGCCACAAAGCAATGCAAAACAGGCACAGACCTGCAGGTGAGGTGCGGGTTGAACGGAGCTTCAGGCGCCTGGCTGTGCTGCTGGGTCTGTCTCACCTTCCCCAAAGGCAGCCTGCTGGTCTCCTGCTTGTTTTTCCTCGGCTAGCTCTTTTTCTAGGCACTTTCTGGCTTTTTGTTCTGCTTTTGTATCTTTAGGTATTGGATAGCGATAGGACGAGGGGGGTGGTTTTAACTGAGCCAGGGGAGGTTTAGGTTGGATATGAGGAGGAAGTGGGTGGTGAGGCACTGGCACAGGCTGCCCAAGGAGGCTGTGGGTGCCCCATCCCTGCAGGCAGCCAAGGCCAGGCTGGATGTGGCTCTGGGCAGCCTGGGCTGCTGGTTGGGGACCTGCACACAGCAGGGGGTTGGAGCTGGATGAGCGCTGTGGGCCTTTGCAACCCAGGCCGTTCTGTGATTCTGTGAAATACTGTCAGATGGGTGGTTGGGCTGGATGGTCATGGAGGTCGTTTCCAACCTCGGTGGTTCACCTGCAAGGCCCAGCTGCTGCCAGGGGCCCCCACTCCGACCATCTGCATGTGAAACTGTCAGTGTCTGCTTCCATGTCAGTGGGAGTTGGGTTATTTTGGTGTTACTTCAGCAAGAAGACCTAAGAATTTACAGGCTGCTATCTGTTTGTGACAGCACATTGACACAGCCCAGGAAATGATGGGTAATTGCACACAGCATATGCAGCATTGTTTATACAAATTCCTGTGCTTACCCATCCCATATCCGCCCCTGAAATCCACAGCAAAAACACACCGTAACTGACAGCCTGTAAGCCTCGGTAAGGTTCTCAGTTTATTTCCTCTACTTTATTCTGGTTGAAAAGTGAGAGGGAGAGGAGGCAGAACCGCAGAAGGAAATACCAGGAGCATTGAATAACATCTATTGAGCTGCGGTGTGTAAGAGAGAAGTGGTACTGACATGGTTTGTGCCTGCTGTTTGTTTTCAGGAAAGTCACTGTGTAAATCAGGGATGTGTTTCAGCTGGGCCTCCTCGGAGCTTCGTTTCCTCTTCGCCTCTGCAGTTCAGCTCTTACCTATAAAAATGCGTTAGCCTTGAATTGTACAAATGTTTCTCTGTTATTGTTCTAACCAAAATGCAGCCTGCCTGAGGAAATGCATCCGCTCTTTTAGAACTCTGCGTAGTAGAGGTTTGAATTTCAGGTCTTAATTTGTTCTGTGAGAGCTATGGAGGGTCATCTTCATCAAACGAAAGTTTGCTCCTGTCAAATCTTTACTTTGTTTTTGATTGATCTTTTCCTTCTGTAGTTCAAACCCATCCATTTTTCTATGGCATCTACAGAAGGATCTCCCCCCTTCCCTGCGGAGACTATTGCTCAGCAAGTCCACAGGCTGTTACCGTGCAGGTGATGAGTAGCCCCAGGCTGCAGGCAGCAGCTCTGCTGGGTGCTGTGGGCATTGCTCAGAGGAGCTGCCCCTGTTTGCTGGGTGTCCCTGAGGCAGCAGTTCCTGGGCTCGTTCCTGTGAGAAGGACGTGGCAGTTCTTCACATCCCGGAGAAGTGGAGCAGATGGGAACGTTCCTGCACAGTCATCGGTATCACCTTCAGGTTCCAGGCACAGCAGGTTGGTGGTGGGAGCTGACCTGGGCTCCCTGCAGTCAGGACCATTTATAATTCATGCCAAAAAGCTTTCAAGATCTGATGTGAGTGCTGTGAGCATCCAGAGGGACTCTGCCTGTTCTCTTCATGGTAGACATAGATGGGACCCATGCACATCACAAAGGGTTCTACCTGCTGCAGAGGGGTAAGCAAAGGAAGGACAGATGACACTTTGCCCCAGTCAGCTTCATCAGCTATGACTGCCTAGTGCCCTCCAGACAAACCACATCCACCAAGGCCTCCTTGGTCAGTATTTTTTAAAGACTGTGTTTTTTAAGACGCGTCCTTTCCTCATGAAAAATGGATGTGTTTTGATAACATAAATTATCCCCATACTTCAGTTCGAATTAAAATCAATTGTGATGATAGAGTAAGTGTTTAGAAAGCCCATTGTTTGTTCATAAGGAGCTGATGGGAAAGATGAGTATACTTTTAAAAATAGCAACAATTTCTGGAATGAAAACTGAATTCCAAGCAGAGGCAAAGCGGCACGGATTTAGTCAACAGCCAGAACTTCTTGGAGCAGAGGTCATATTGTGGGAGATGCTGACGACTGTAAGGAGCACATGTTGGGGTGGGGGGCAGCCAGATGCTGGAACTGAGATGGACAGTGGGGTGTCACTGCCCCTGGGGGCTCAGAGCCAGCAGGCAAGCACTGAGCATCCTGCACAGCTGGACGTGCCTGCAGCAGCGCTTGGGTCAGCCACAGCTCCCTGATAACCCAGAGTACCTGAAGCTGGGATGCATGTGGTCCAAGCATGTGGTCCTCAGGGCACTTCCTTTCATATCAGCACGCTCAGGTATCTTAGGGCAAAGCATAGATGCAGCTCTGCAGTAGAAGCTCCCAGGGTGCCTCTCTCCAAAGCACATCCCGGTGTCCTGGCAGCCCTGGGTGCAACCAGGCACAGCAGGCAGGCTGGGCAACGTTCCTACTGTGGCATGTTAAGCTAGCTGGGCTTTTATATAGAATTACCATCTAGCACAGGAATATATAATTACTCAGAAGATCTTTCCAAATTACAAATGCTACCATCAAGATCTTTATTCAGGTGGTAACTGATACCTGCATGCAAAATGACAGAAAACAGAGAAATCTCATCGTCTTTAATCCTTCACTTTGATTCCTGGGTGCTCTCAGGGAAAGGGCTGTTCTGGAAGAAGCTGCACAACATGATCTGCTGACTCCTGTGCGTGGCACAGTGCTGCTGCTTCCCAGGTTAATGTGTAACCTGCAGCACTCGGGCTGTAGGGAAAATGAAGTGGTTTGCTTGGCTTGGAACCTAATGCTGTTATCTGAGCTGCTGCTAAAGGTATCAGACTGTGCTTCAGTGTTCTGCTTTTGTATTAGATTTGCTTCTACTAAGAGGGATATAAATACATTTTATAGGCCGATTCCTAGAAATTAATATCTTTTTAAGAGCCTCCTTTGTGTCACCTGGGCTGTGGTTCTTGTTAGAGTAACTGCTGGACTCAGGGCAGCGGGTTTATGGCCCCAGCAGTGGTTTGCCCAGCAGCTGTAACTCAGAGGGCACCGTTAGCTGGCAGCAGCCCTTTCTGCAATTAGCACATGCAGCAGTTGGGCTCCTGATTGCAGCTCAGCATTAGGACATCCTTCAGAGCAGCTTCCTTCTTGTCTGCAGGCAGCATCCTCGCATGTCCCCCCACCACCACTGCCCTTGCCAGCAGCCCTAGAGCAAACCAAACAGCTGGGAAAGGCCCCACCTCTGTTTTGCCCCAGGAAAAGGCAGAAGACACCAGGGCCCATGCAGTTGCACAGCTCACCATAGCAGTGCTGCAGGTGGATGGGTCGTGGGGGGCTCGGTTCTCTCCTGCTTGCGTGAGCTGGTGGGAAGGTTTGTCCCTGGCACCAAATGGCATCCAGAACTGCTGCTGGCCGTGCCATGCTTACCCCTCACCAAATCCTGTCAGAATTGGGCTGCAGATATGGAATTTTGGAAACCATCTCAAGGAAGGGTGTGCTTCCATAGCTGCACTGCCTGTTCTGCATATATGGTATAAAAATGAAATATAAGAGCAGGGAGCTGTGGGGTGCAAGCATTAGCATGTATTTGGAGGAAAAGATCCTGGACACATTTCATTGTTGTTTTTGAAACTTCTTCCTTCTCCTCAGGTCTTACATTTCCTTTCTACCAGTTACAGGTTAGCAGAATTTCAGTTTTTTAAATGTTTCATACCCTGTACCTTTCCGATTCCTTACCGAATGATAAGGGGCAGCATGCTATTTCCTTGTATTCATACACGTTGTGATTTAGGTTTTGACCCTCGAACGTTGAATGCTTTGGGTCAGGGCTGGCACGGAACTCCGTGGATGCACCTGGGTGGTATGGAGAGCCATGGTTTGGTCTGCATCACCTAACACAGTGCCAGAGACAGTGTGGTGCTGTGATGGAAAAGTACTTACAGTGCATACGTACTGAGGTGAAACCAGTTGTACTCTCTCTTCTGGAAGCTCCTTGGCATGCATTGAGGCTGGAGAGCTCGCTTTGGCAACTGAGTTTCCGATGTCTCTGTCGCTGCAGTATAAATTCCAATGCAGGTCACCTGTTCATTTTGTTTCATGTCTCTTTTGACTGGAATAAAGGGCAAGGCAGACATCAGCTGGGTGGGATTTGTACAGAGCCAGCTCAGGGTTTCAGCACAGCCCCTGGGTGAGCAGTGCAGCGCTGTGCTTTTATCCATGCAGTCTGTCCCAGTGGGGATGCAGATCTCATTGCTTCCTGGCCAGAATCCCACCAAAGCCCTCAAGCCCCTTCCAGCAGCAAATCCAGCATTCGGCAGCCACCGCTGTGCTCATTCAGAGAGATCTTTTTGGAGACATTTTATTTACCAGCTGCATTAAAACACCCACGTGGGTATCGCTGCGGGTTCCTCGGTGAACACTGTATTTAAAGTCTTTCGGTTGCAGCTGCTTGTCGGGGAGGCATGCAGCTCATTCTCAGCCATGGATTCTGCTGCCAGGCTGTGGCAGCCACTTTGCCCAAGCTGTGGAGCAGTAGGCAGGGGCTGGGCGATGAGGGGGTTGTGGCTGTCCCTGGACAGTGGCTGCTGCCAGCTGTGCCCAGTGGCCGTTCTGGGGCTGTGAGAGGGACGCACCAGGTGCTTTGGCACTGGTGAATGTAAGAGGGGAGCAGGACAAGCACTGGTCCCCATTGATGAGTAATTCAGAATCTATTTTAAACTGCATCCACTGGTAGACCAAAATGTTGTTTGATGGGAACGCTGCCCCATGACTTGTTTCCCTGGCCTGACTCTTGGTGCTGGAGGGCTCTGCTGGGGGCTTTGGCCCCAGAGCCGGAGTCGAACGAACCCTCTGGGCTTGTGACAGTAGAGCTGCTTGGTGGGTGAGTGGTTTAGCATCACTGCCACTGAGCGGGCCTGGAGCCCAGCAGGGCACTGGTGGCACAGTCACATCCTGCAGCAACTCCAGGGCTGGGCTGGTGGTTCTTGCGGCCTCTGGGAAGTTTTCCAGCCACTGCTGTCCCTCCAAGGCACCAACGGTTCTCCCTGCTCATCTCCTGCTTTTTTGCAGCAGCATCCTTTGAGTTAGCTCTGTGCCATGCACAGGGCAAGAGCAAAGCGACCTCCTTAGCGTACCCACAAATTAGTGCATCTCCCCCATTTTCTCTAACAACTTGATGAGCAGCACTACGTCTTTTTCACCCAGCTACCCCTGGATGCTACTTTTACAATATAGCAGTGCCTGTATATTTAGTAAAACTTCTAAGGACTTCTGTCCTTGCTTCTTTGTGAGGAGTGGTGGAGCATAGATCTACAGTTTGGCTCTCTTTGTTACCTCGCATTGTCCAGGCCTTTCCTTACAGCCCCAAGCCAGAGGTGGCCAGATGTGTCACTTCAGCTTTGGTTTCTGCTGCTGTATTTTTGTTGCAGTAACAAAGAGAACAACAACAACAACAACAAAATGGTGGTAGCATGGAGAAAATCCTTTCTTTGTAAGATGCCGTGTTCTGACCATTGGATTTACTCATGAGGCGTCAGATGCAACAACCAAAGCCAGAACAAATTGTTTCACAGGTTTGCAAGCTTTAATTTGATTCCCTTTTTGCAATGGCTTAATGCACTGTATCCTTGCTCGAGTGGAGTTCACTTTTCGACTTATGGGATCCGTGTGTGCTCATGAAAAATAAACACAAACTGTGAAAGAGCTCTGAATTGTTCAGAATAATAATGCAATGCCATGAATACAAAAGCAGCAGGGACATTTGGGAAAGTTTAAGGACGGTGACACGTTATTTCAGCGTGCTGGAGGGTGCTGTGAAGCACTGCTCCTTTTCAGTCCAGAAGGGTACATTTGTTGGCTGCCCAGGACAACATGTTTTGAATACATGCTGAGAAAGTCTTTGGTTGTTTAGATCCTATCTCGCTGCATATCACTGCTCCAGGGGTGGCCATGCATGGGGCACATGCTGGGCTCATTAACAGGGCTCTCAAAGAATTGCTTATCCCATGTTGTAATTTGAGTTTCACAGGCTCATAGAAACACCGGCGTTGGAAAAGACCTTCAAGACCAGTCCAACCATCCATCTAGCATCAATGTAACCCTGCTAAACTGTGCCACATCTACACGTTGGTGAATGATGTGACCTTGCTTCTCATGGTGCGTCAGACAGATGTGGTCATTGCTCTTGGAGGGTTGGCACTCTGATCCCTGACCTGCCCCCAGCTAAACAGGTTGGCCGGTGGCTTTGTGCCCTGTCTATTTGAAGAGCACTTCTCCTGCTGAGGCTAGGCCAGATGGATACAGGGGGAGAGCCCTTAAAGCCTGTGACTTCTCCATCATTTCTTTTCCAACTGTCTCAACTAATGTCAGCATCCTCCTTGGCGAATCTCCCATCCAAACCAGGTGTTTGGTGCTGGCTCTGTGCAGCCCAGTGAGGACATGGAGCTGTACTGAGCAGACCCATCCTTGCCTTCCATCAGCTCATCTCCTCGTGCAGTCCTGGGTGTTCTGCATCTTACAGCTGTTCTTGCCTGTATCATGTAAAGCTTATTGCAGGTATGAAAGCACTGTTTAATTCTTATTTTATCCCACACCTTCCAATGCACGTTAATGAGTAGTTTACGTATTACTCTGCTGTAATGAAAAAGACCTCTACTCTGTTCTAAAGAGTAGATTCTAATTTTAAAGTTACATGTTTGTTGCTGCTGTCATTTTGATGCTTTCCCAGTATGTGATTTTCATTCTTTTTATTAGCTCGTGTTTGAAATAATGAACGTCGGTGCCAATAAATCATCACAAACAACAGAAATAGGAGTTACAATTTGTTGTTGCACTCTATTGACTGAAGATGTTTTCGAGATGAAACTTACATCTACTTGTAAGTGTTGGTGGGCCCACCCCACAGCTTGGCCATGGGTTTGTGGGGCCGCTTTCCCACGTGCTGGGAGCAGTGCCATGCCTGCGGAGAGCTGGGGAACGTTTGGGTCCAACCCAGGCTGGGCTGGGAGCTCAGGCTGGTGGTCAGGCAGCCAGTGGTGGTTCAGGATAGATGCAAAATGGAATGTTAGGTGAATGGATGAGCTCGGTGTTGAAAGGGACGTTGCATGTTGGCAGGTTCATATGGATTGTTTTCTTGGAGTTGGTTCTTCCCCGTTTGCATGCTTTTTAGGACCTGTCCTTAGTTATTGTTTCGACATTTGTATTATCTTTCAGTATTAGAGCGCTGCAGTTTGGCAGCATTCTGTGTATCCTTAATCTTTAGCCTTGTGAAATTTGTAATTAATTCCTAATGAACTTCATAACTAACTACCCAGACAATTAGGGAAAATAGGGTTTCAAAATGATTAGCACGAGTATGGTGGCATGGAAGGGTCTGTTCTGTGCGAGCAATACTCTTAATGAACTCGGAATATTAACAACTATTTCCATAGATGCTGTGTGCCCCATTCAGCTGGTAAGGTGTATTTCCACAGACCCTTGTGCCCCATTCAGCTGGTAGGGTGTTGGAGCAACGTAACCACCTGCACTGAATTATTTGTTAGCAAAGCTTGAATTTGGCTTTGTGGTTGCCCTCCGTCAGCTCCCCCGCCACTGCTGCTATGCCAGCCTCTCACTTGTAGCTCTTCCAGGAGAGGTCTCCAGGTGTTCTGAAGAGCTCTCCTGGAAGGTGAAGGCACTTCCATCTGATACAGGAAGGGTTAAATGCTGGTGCATTGCTTGGTGGGACCCCAGTCTGGGCAATGAGGCGAGTGTTTGTCTGCATGTTTGCTTTAGCAGAAATGACATTCACCTCCTTTGTGTCTGATTCGATTAACTAGATACAATTTTCAGCCAATATCAGACATAACAGCTTTCAGTTGCTCTTCAAATGAAACGAATCTATGGTTCACTGGTCTAGAATTCATTTCATCCCCTGTTTATGTCCAAACAGAGCAATACAGAAGACTGATCCATTCCAGATGTGCTTCTCGCACGATAGGCTTTGAGAAACCTCAGCTTGGGGCCAAGTTTCCATTCTCCACATCTCAGGAACAGACACGGCTTATAACAGACCACTCACCTCTGTGAATGCTGGTTTTGTGTTTTGAAGCCGTGTAGGTTTTCATTAATTCATGTCTGAGATGTTGGTGGGGGTTTTGATGGACGGCAGGCCAGGATGCTCATTGCCTTCACAGTGGCACAGCAGTGGGAGCTGCTGTGACATGGGCTGGTCTGGCTCCTTGTGCTCCAGACGAGGGGTGGTTCTCACATCCCTGATGCCCTCCACATGACTGGGTATGGATGATGAAGTGTGTTCTGCCTTCTGTGTGACCCACAGCATTGCAGAACAGGATCCCGTGTACCCTAGAGATTGGAAGTGAGTTAAAAAAGCCATGAAGAACAGGATTAAGGAGATTAGAAATAGTGGATCCCTCTGTTGTCAGCCAGCAGCACTGCGGTACTCTGCCTCGTGCCTCACCTGGAGCACTGTGTGCAATTTGGCTTCCAGGGTATAAAAAAGACATCAGGCTCCCAGAGGATGGGTTGCCTCTTTTAGGGCTTTGACCACATTGTTTGGTGCCATCTTACGGAGGTCTCAGCGTAGGACTGGTGTCACTGTAGGCTATGGGAGCCTGTGGGAAGCAGCCAGGTGTTGGTGCAGAACATCTTTTAGGTTGTTAGAGTAGTATGGCTCGGTTGAGGTTGGACCTGGTGATCATGAAGGTCTTTACCAAGCTGAGCAATTCTGGGATGTGGTTCGTGGGCTCTTGGTGCTGTTGGTCCCTGGGCCTCAATTAAGGGGGGTGGGGGTGTGAGGGGGGTGGTTTGGGTTCTGTGCTGTTCCCATCCAGATTGCCAAGTCAGGAGAAGCCCAAAGATGAGCCTGTCCAAGGAAGCCCTGTGTTGGTGGCATTCCAGCGCTCCCAGCAGCCTCGTGAGCAGTGAGAGACCAGCCCACGTGTGAACTGGGTGACTGAGTTTGGGAGATTTCCAGAGGGCAACTGGGAAGAAAATTCCCTTCCCTGTGATTTATCTCTGTTTGCCCAAGTGATGCAGCTCAGACGTGTCCCAACATTTCCCTTCGTTGCCAATCACTTCATTGTGGAAAAAGCCCCACGGTGCGGCGTTCAATCAAAAAGACACGATGGTCATAGAATAAATCCTTCTTGTTCTAAAACATTTATACAAGGGAAAGGAAAATCTATCCGAAGTGAGAGAATCTCCAGAGAATGGCCAACAAAAGCCAGGCACTGAGAGCTGCTGCTCAGTGTGTGTGCAGAACACGGGGCTTTGCTTTCGTCAGCCTTGCCATTATTTATCTGCTCCCCCCTGAGCCTGGTAGAATTGAACAGAAGTAATGTTTGGGTGTGCTGTACTCTGCTCAGTGTATAGTAAAATGGACTTCGTAATGCCTGAAATCAGCAGTAGAATTATAGAATGATAGAAAGATCCAGGTTTATAGAAGGTGATTATCCTTTGAAACTTCTTTGTAGGAAATGTAGTAACTTCACAGTGGAATTTAATACCTCATTACGAATGATATATAAATTTCAGGTTGGATATCACAAAAAGTCCCTTCTCCAAAGAGTGGTCGGGTGCTGCCATGGGAGCAGGGAGTCACCGACCTGGGGGTGCTGAAGGAAGGTGTGGATGTGGCACTGAGGGACGTGGTTCAGTGGGAGATACTGGTGGAAGGTGGACGGCTGGACTGGGTGATGCTGGGGGTCTTTTCCGGCATCAGTTTCTTTTTGGAATCCTTTCTGTGATTCTTCAGCTACCTTTTCACATAATTTTATCGTAAAACTCATTGGCAGCATCAGTCCTTGATGGTAAAACTCAGCCCTTGAGGCTGCATGGTTACAGCGAGTGCAACAGCACCCAGTGCTTGGGTGGCTGTTCATGGCTCTGAAGTTTCCTAAATGAGTGTTACTTATTGTTCCGTTGGTGTTTGGCACTGAGAGGCTTTCTGTTCATCCCGGTGTATGGTGTGGCTCAATCAAAGCCTACCAAATTCTGTTAAATGAGCAAGTAATTATATTTCTCAGTGCGGTTCAGTGGATTTATTGTTTTGGCTGATGTGAAGACTTATTACTCCCATAATTGAGATAAGTGCATTTTCATTGTGTTCTATTGCTAATAAAATAGTTGTGATTTAACATCTTGCTGGCTTAGAACAGCTAGACCTTGTGCCTAATTACAGACTTTTCTTTTGCTTAAGATTCTATGCAACGGAGGTTGAAAGGGTTTGTTTCCAAGGAAACAAATGCACTGCACTTTCATCACATAAAATGTTTCCTGACAGAAAATTCCATAAGCAGGCTCCCAGGAGCTGCAAGTGGCACAAGGTAACTGCGGCAGATCCGGAGCACATCTCCAGCTGCTGTGGGCTGACCCCTCTGCTGCCACCCCCACATTGCTGCTTGGCTGTGCTGGGAAGCAGCAGTGGCACAACACCAATGCTGGCATCACTGCTGGAGTTTGTCAGCGTGCTTCAGTGGCGTTTCTTACTGCTTGTGCATTGCACGTGCTTCTGCAGTAATAGCAGTGTGCTAGAAGCTCCCTTTATGGCTAAAAAAATACACCTACTCTTTTGTGTTACAGCTCTACATTTGCACATTGCTGTTAGTTTTCATACCGGGGTGATAAGGAAACTCCTTTGGCACAGCTCAGACATTTCACTGAGTTTTGGCAGAGCAGTGCTTTGGGAGAGGCGTGCAGGGCTGCAGCACACTGCCTTTGCCCAGGGCTGTGCGTCCCCGATGCTTTCCCACTGCTGCTGATGACGGCAGAGGCAGTGTTACCTGGGCAGGCTTCTTGTGCTGCTGTGTTACATAAAGCTTGTTCGGTGCCATCTGCCCGCTGGGCTGCTGAGAGTGCTCTCGTATAGCCCACAGGGTTGGCTCTGACGTGGAAAGCGCTCTGCTTGGTAGCAAAAGGAGATTTTTATCCCTCAAGTTCTGTCAGTGTGTGCCTTCCTCAAATTGGGGTCAACTCAGTCGATAGCTCAGAAGGCAGAAATGGCAGAGGCTGCTCATAAGAAGTCCTTTTCCCTGTGCTTCTTCAGGTGGTTGTTCTGCTTTCTGCAGAGCTGACTGCCACCACCCATCCCCTGGTGCAGGGGGAGGAGTTGTGGTTTGGGGCTCCGACCTCCGGGGCCGCGTTCAATAACCTGCACACAGTGACTGCATCAGCCCTATGGGACACATCCTGTGCTCTGTCTTGTTCCATCTGCACACAGTCCAGAAGAATCACAGAATCACAGAACGGCCTGGGCTGCAAAGGCCCACAGCTCACCCAGCTCCAACCCCTGCTGTGTGCAGGTCGCCAACCAGCAGCCCAGGCTGCCCAGAGCCACATCCAGCCTGGCCTTGGATGCCTGCAGGGATGGGGCACCCACAGCCTCCTTGGGCAGCCTGTGCCATATTGCCACCCTTGGGTGCATGGTTCTTCAGTGCAGGTACATTTCCTCTCCAAACATAACTCTGTAAGTTCTGCATGTACTTCATGGTGCGCTGTGCTCTGGTACAATGATGGCACATCCGCTGTGTTTGCAAATCATTTAGGAATTATTGTCCTGGTTTGCACAAAATCAGTGCACCGAAGTCTTCCGACTTGGACTAATTAGGTAGGGATATGCATGTTATCCTGCTGCTGGAGGTTCAAATGAGAGTGATTTCAATATGAAAAACCTGCAGTTGTCACTATGAGATACTTCTTTGTTAAGAAGATGTATCACTGAAGGGGAACTTTCAATACTCTGAGGAGGTGAGTTATTCAACAAAATCATAACATTGATAACTCAACGTCTGCAAACCAACTCAGAAGGGGTCGGAGAAACTGAAGATTCGCTGCAGTTGGAAGTTCAAAATATTGTATTGTCTTCTTTGGAGTGACTGTGCAAAGGTAGGGATTATGACATACAGAACTGGGCTCCTGGCAGAAGGTTTGGGCCAAGGGGGGCAGCTTCTGCTCCCATGGAACAGCCATGGGGTGAGAGGAGACGGCCTCACGCTGTGCCAGAGAAGGGGCAGGCTGGGTGCTGGGGACATCTCTGCTCCAAAGAGCGCTCAGCACCGCACAGCTGCCCAGGGGTGGGGGGTCAGCATCCCTGGGGGTGCTGAGAGCTGTGGGGATGTGGCACTGAGGGACGTGGGCAGTGGGCACGGGGTGGGCTGGGGGAGCTGAGAGCTTTTCCATCCCGAGTGGCTCTGTGGTTCTGTGATTTCACTGGTGATACCACGCTCTGCTAGGCATTTTTTTTTCCCTGTCATGAAGTCAAGTGAAAATAGAAAATATTTTAAAGCATTTTCATGCAGATGGATTTGTACTCCGAGGAAAGTGAGAGCATGACGGGAGCTCACAGTGTGGAAGGGGAGCAGAAAGGAGCAATCTGAGTGCTGGAGGAAAGTGCTGCGTTCCCTTGTCTGCTGTCAGGAAATAGCTCCTTAAGTACTGCACTCCCAAATTGGCGTCTGCTTGTTTTAACACAGACTGCTGTTAGGTAAAAATACCCCTCCTGCACTCAAGCAGCTAGGAGAGCTAATGCTCTTGAAAACTACAGCTTAAAGGGTTGCAGACAAAAAGAGACAAAAAGAACACGTTGAGGGTAAGAAGTCATAATATTATGACCTATGTTAAAGACGCAATTACGTTCTTCACACCTACCTCTGTGCAGCAGGTGAGGCACACAGCAGCCAGCCAGGCACCGGGCTGGGGCTGCCTGGCCCTGGGTGCAGTGAGCCGAGGTCACAGAGTCACAGAACGGCCTGGGTTGCAAAGGCCCACAGCGCTCATCCAGCTCCAACCCCTGCTGTGTGCAGGTCGCCAACCAGCAGCCCAGGCTGCCCAGAGCCGCATCCAGCCTGGCCTTGGATGCCTGCAGGGATGGGGCACCCACAGCCTCCTTGGGCAGCCTGTTCCAAGCAGGGACCCTGGAGATGTGGCACCGAGGGAGGCGGTCGGTGGAGGGGGTTGTTGGTGGGCTGGGGATCTTAGGGAGTCTCTCCAGCCTTCTTGGCTCTGTGGTTCTGCGATGTCTGACACATTGCTGTCCAACTACTCCGTATAACTCAACTCCTAGGGCCGCCGTGTTTCCAAGTGACAATATTACAGTCTGCAAACAATTAGAGAACTTTTTCTCCACCTCTTTGTTGAATCTCATCTCGAAAACAACCATCAGTGCTTCCTTACCAACTGAGGCAGTGCAGCAAGCCTATCTCAGAAGAACTGGAGCATTGAGAGCTCATGCAGCTCACATTAGGCATAAAGCTCATTTCGAAAAATTTGTGGTGGTTTCTGTTTCAATCAGATAAACGATTATTGGTTCTGGTTCAGTCCCTTCGCCTCCTGCCATGGGAACGCGCGTCCCCTGCAGCATCTCTTCCACAAATTGGTTTCAGCAATCTTCAGAGTTTGGAAGTAGCCAAACCGGAACATGAAATTAAAGCCCCCTAAAGGTACAATAAAACAGTAGATCAAAATATGAGCCGGTTGGAAACCTGCCCAGCGTGTGTACTTCTGCTACACACAGCGTGCCCATAGCCTTAAGGTCCTGGTGTGCTGTTACCAAAGATGTGTGCTCTGAGGAGGTTGTCCTGCCAGGACCTGCCTGGGAGATGCTTGGTGCCAGGACCCCCCACAGATGGCTGCAAAGCTGGCAGTGCTGTGCTCGTGGCCGTGCTGCTGTTGTCAGTTCCTCATGTTGTTTCCTACTGAAAACATCTCGGAATGGCTCGCTGCAAAGATGCAGGAAGGATCAGCTCTCAGTGAGCTCATTTTCCAGCTTATGCGTTCAGGAAATGTGGCACCGAGGGATGTGGTTAGTGGGCATGGAGGTGGGTTTGGTGGGTTTAGAGGTCTGTTCCAGTCTTTATGAATCTATGATCCCGTGTTTTATTATTGCATTGCTTAAGTATATTTTTCAGCCTTAGCCAGAGGACGCAGGTAGTTAAGGCAGTGGTAAGGTAGTGCCCTGGCTGCCTGCTTCACAGCAAGAAGGAAATTAGAGTTGCAAATTGGAATGTCATCATCGTGAATCAGTGTGGCCAGAAAAAAAGGCAATGAATGGAAGGCCTCTGCGTGGCCGAGCACTTGGCTGGGTGTGCAGGCAATTGCATCACTTGCAAATCAATAGATAGCTTTGTACTCTTCAAGTCGGCCCCAGTAGGTGCGTGTGCTGAGCAGAACTCTGTAAACATTCGTGGAAGGGTCGATGCTGCTCTGCCAGACAGCTCCTGGAGTCCCAGGAAGCTGCACTGGGTGGGAAGCTGGATTCTGAGTTACATCCCCTGCCCCATACGTGTGTCCATCCATCCATCTCAGTGTTCTTCTGTCCGTCTGTCCATCCAGCCAGCCATTTGCCCATCTGCCCATCCACGTGTCTGTCTGTCCGTCCATCCATCCATCCGTGTGTCCGTCTCTACATCTGTCCATCCATCTGTATGTCCGTCCATATGTCTGTCTGTCCAACCATCCACCCATCCATCCTTCCATCTATGTGCTCATCTTTACCTCCACCTGTCCAAATGATTCTCAGCCTTTCAGATTACAGGCTGGCATGTTTGCATATTACCCTGGTTGTTCCGCTGGTAGTCATGAGGAGGAAGACAGAATTTTCCTCTCGGTGTGTTTAGTATCTTATTTATTTCTCCGGGGTGAAAACCCCAGTGTGCTCTTGAAGGGTACATGGCCTTTAATCTGGGAAGAGGTGCCACGGGACGTGCTCACAAATGTGCTGCACTTCTGCTTTGTCTCCAGATATCGAAAATACCAGGTGGTTTCTTTCAGGCTCTGCCTGGTACTTTCTGGGCGCAGAGAGCATTCCTGAAGCTTTGCAGCAATCTGTTGTTGGTTGGGAGAATGAAGGTAAAATGTGCTGGCGGACCTGGAGTGCTCTAGGCCAGCATGATAAGTGTTCCAGGGGCACAGTGGAGTTATCCACATCACGTCGGGGATGCTCAAGGAGGGGAAGGGCTGGAAATGTGACGTGAGATGCCATAAAAATGGGAGCAGGGATGGAAGATGCAGCAGCTCAGCGTGGTGGGATAGAAAAAGAGCACATGGGAACTTCTGCCACCAAGTGAGCAGTGAATTCATTTTGTCTTTTTTCCAGAAGTAGTGGGAGTCATGCTGCAGGCCAGCGTGGTGGGCTGGAGTCTGGCAGGATCTGAAATCTCACCAGAGGCGTTACTGTGTGTTATTTATAACGGAGCTGTTGGGCCCCAAAGCCCCACGGTGCTGACGTGAACGCTGGGAACAGCCCCAGCTTGGGTTCAGCTCGTTAAGTGGGCTGCATTTCTCTTATTTAATGGTAAATTAGATTTCAGCCTGCCCCACGGCTGTGGTTGTTTCATGGAACCTCTGCAGTGCTTTCAGCGTGTGAGGTGATCAGTGTGCTTGTGATGGATGAAGCGTGTTTAGAACAGGCTCACAACGCACGGGGGGTTGTGACCCACCGCTTGGACACAGTGCCTGCAGGCTGTGCTGCACCCATTGCCTCCACGGCAAGGACCCTTCCTTTGGGATGTCAGAGGGAAAACTCCTGTTAGGGAACCCAGTGAGGGGATGTGCTGTGTGTCCCTTGGTGCCGCCCACCCCGCAGGCTGCGTGCTGCCCGCTTGGCAGAGCACAGCACCTTCCCCAGCTACCTGCCATCCCCCAGCCCTCCCTGCCCCCCGCGTCCCCTCTGTGCCCAGCACCCCTCACGCCAGGGCCGTCGCTGCTCACATCCCCAGCAGCTCCCAGCCCCGCGCGCCGGATGCTCAGCGGCGGAGCTTCAATGTCAATCCTGTAAAATTCCATTTTACGCAGAGACTCAAAAATCTGCTCTTGCTCAAAGCCTCTGGATGCGGCTGCGGCTGCAGACGTACCTGCTTGGAGCATTTTCCTAGAAGCAGATGCAGGGAGCGGGGCTCCGCTCTGAGCACAGATGCGTCCCCGAGTGACGGAGCGAAGCAGAGCGTGCCGCTGCCCGTGCCAAGGGCAGCTGGGCGCTGCTGGGGCACTGGGAGCCGTCCTCAGGGCTCACCCTTTGTTGCCTTTGCTAAGCCAGGCCTTTGTCACAGAGGAGCGATCTTGTCACGGGAGGTGGGAGCATCGGAAACTTGGGCTCAGCGGCGTCTGAGTGAGCGATGAGTGTGACCTGGGGAGGATAAACAGGAACGTGGGGATGTCTCTGGAGTTTGGAGAACACCCGCTGCTGCTTTTTTTTTTTTCCCCCCCTCTGTGTCAGTGTCACTGGAAGGGATGATACAAATGAGAGCAGGAAGCTGCAGTTTGGGTTCTGCCAGAAATAGATCTTTTTTCTTCTGATAGAGACGAAGAACTATGGGAGTCTGGAGAGGCTGTTCCGCGGCACCCTCACGGTCTGCTTGCCAAGTCGTTTGTATTCGTGTGCGAAGTGACATGCACCCTGAAATGGGAGTTGACACGTAATCAGAAAGAATAAAAACTCGTGGAGGTATCTGCGTGCTGCTGATACAAGTTCAGCACGAGGGGAGCTGGGGGTGAGCACAGAATGTGCTGAGCGCGCTCAGGCGACAGGGAGAGAAACACCAGCGTGGAAGATGTTGAATGTTAATATTGCACGTAGTCGCCGTCATTCGTGGATTTGGTGAGTGTTCCTTGTTCTGTTCTGCCTGGATCAGGCAGTTCTGGTGGGCAGGAGGGCTCAGAAGTGTGCAGCCCTGCATTTGGGAGCGTGCAGCCGTGCGTTCGGAATTGTGCAGTTCTGTGTGTGCTGAGCGCAGGCGTTGGCTGCACTCACACCTTCCCCGAGTTGTACGTCTCCGCGCTGCTCAGAGCGTTTCCTTTGGCTCTCTCAGCGCTGACACCCCAATTTCTTAGAATCACAGGACGGCCTGGGTTGCAAAGGAGCACAGTGCTCATCCAGTTCCAACCCCCTGCTGTGTGCAGGGTCGCCAACCAGGAGACCGGGCTGCCCAGAGCCACCAGGGATGGGGCACCCACAGCCTCCTTGGGCACTCTGATTTGGTGGGGATGGGCATGGGGGGGCTGGGGCTGTGCTCCCAGGGCTGCACTTCGTCCTGCTTTCTGTTCCCCAACACACTTTGCTTTTGCAGCCAAGGGTCTGGTTTTGGAGGTGAGGTGTGAAGTTGGCGAGTGCTGTGATCTGTGTGTCCTTACAGTGCAGGTAATCAGTGTGGTCTCTGTGTCGCCCTGTGACAATATAGGGCACGTGGAGAATTCAACATGCTGGAGATTCGGAGATGATATTTTCAATCCTCATTAAAAACATACTCTGTTCTTACATAGGATGAATTTGCACTATTCATATCATTGCTGATAATGAGTTCAGCTACTGTCCCTTCTGCTTCAGGCACTTTGATGAAGCTATAGCTCATTACTTGTGTGTATTAATAAGAGTAGCAAGGCTCTGAACAGTGCCTTCAAACCCAAGAGCCATTTGCTAACAGGTGGGCGTGCAAGGGAGCAAGCAGCTTCTATGTGTTGCAGAGTGGTCGTGAAAAACAGTAGCACTGGAAATGCTCACATTGGAAATGTTCAACATCTCCTTTTGTTTTACCTGCTCTGGTTTCTTGTGGGAGGACACTGCAGGTGCTGCTGGAGGACAACTTGGGCAGCCTGGGGTCCGTACCGTGTGGGGCTCAGCTCATGCGTTTAGGACAAGAGGTGATGGCCTCAGGTTGCTGCAGAGGGAGGTCAGGCTGGATGTTAAGAGAAATCCCCAAAGAGCGCTCAGCACCGCGCAGCTGCACAGGGGTGGGGGGTCAGCATCCCTGGGGGTGTTCAGAGCCGTGGGGATGTGGCACTGAGGGACGTGGGCAGTGGGCTGGGGGTGGATTGGGAATCCTGGAAGGTTTTTTCAACCCGAATGATTCTATGATTCTGTGATCTTGGTGTTACCCTCAGTTGGTGCTTATGGCAGGACTCAGCTGCCCCTTGCTCATGGCTGCCCCTGTCTGCCCACCCCAGTGAGATGCAGGGGGCTGGGTGGGCTCAGAGCCCTCGGTACTGCCTGGGTTAGCCCTGTCCACTGATGGGGAGACCACTTCTCCTGTAGGATGCCTGCTTCTGTGGGGCTCCAGATACCCATAGGTATGGCTTTCTTTTTCCTTTTTTTTTTTTTTGTCTTGGTGTATGAAGTCCCTGGCCTCCAATGGAAAGGTGGGATCCTCAACCAGCAGTTGAGTTGTACGCACAGAGTGTTTGCGAAAAGTAGATCAGGAATCTGTAGGCACAGTTTAGAAGGAGAAAGTCAAATATTTTTCTTAGCCTCACAAACGGCTGTAGGAAGCATAAAGCACGCATTGTTAGAATGTGTCGTCAGTGAAGACAATGCCTGGCTGAAGCGTGATCTTTAACAATGAGATAATTGTGATTTAATTGGCTCTGAGCGATGCAAGGAGAGACAAACGCGTGCCTTCGCTGTTTGAAAGCCTGGGGGAAGGGTTCTGTGGGGCTGCTGGGCATCCTGGAGCCATCTCCATCGCTGCTGACCGCGTTCCCCAGGCTCCAAATGAAACAATCTCCCTTTCTTTTGGTGGGACGCTCCTTTGAGCCAAGCTCCCATGTGCATAGGTCCATTTACACACCCGTAACAAAGTACAAAGCCCCAGTTCCCATCCAGCTCCATGTTGCAGTGTTTAGGGGCAGGTTGGCCTCTGGGCACTGAGGCTGCTCTGCCTCACAGGGCTCTGCTGAATCTTCCCCCCTCCCATGGAGATGCCAGCTGAAGGTTGGTGGCCCACGTGTGCCCTGCTGTGTATGGTGGTGTGATGGTGATGTGCTCAGTGGGCATGGTGGCAATGGGTTGATGGTTGGACGTGGTCATCCTAGAGGTCTCTTCCAACCTGAATGATCCTGTGGTGGTTTTGGAGCAGCAGGCTGAGCGTTGCAAGGGGAGGCTGGAATTTAGGCCAAAAAATGAGAAGCTTCCTCCCATTGTGTGCAGCAACAGAGGCGCCTCCAGAAGGAACACTGGGGCTGTTGGAGTGCCGGGACTGGATTGTGTGCCGTCCCACCTTGGGTCCTTCTTGAGCTTGCCTTCATGTCCCACTGTTAGACTGACAGTGATTGTTACAGCTCTGTGTAGGGTAAGTGCTAGGATAAGGATAACGGGTGCTGCTGGCCTGGATATCATCACAGCTCGATGGGGTGCTGAGTGCCGTGCTGTGCTCCTGTTCTGCACAGTGGTGTCACACCAGTATGGTGTGGGCTGTCAGACTGGGGCAGCGCCTGCAGGACACAGCTGCAACAAAATGAGGGCAGGAAGGCACAGATAGGTTGGGCTGCTGGTTTTCTGCTGAGCTTTTGGGATCCTTGTCTTCGTTCGCTTCTCGTCTCATTTTATACGCATTCATATTTTCATTTCTGTGCCTAAGGGCGAGTGCTTTAAGGGAAGCAGGAGCGCTGTAGTGGGGGGATTGTAAAGACACGAGCAGGAGCTTTGTGGGACAGGAATGGCATTTCTGAGAAGCCCCTGCTGTGCCCTTGGTCAGCGTGGGCCTTGAGAACATGGCTGCATTCTTTCCTTTCTATTTCCATATCCCTCATGTAGTTGGTATTTAGTTGAGTAGAAGTGCAGCTATGATAAACAGGAGGAATCGCCTGTGATAAACTGGACAGGCCACAGAGATGCCAAAGAGCAGCCCGGTGCGAATGCAACAGGAGGCGATGCCTTTTACTAGCAGAGGGATAATTAGCACGACTGTTAATTATGAATCCATGCCAGCCAAGTGCAGATTCCAAGCCTGCTCTTTTCCATGGTGTTGTTCACCAAAGCAGAGAAGGGCCCAGCACATCCCTTCAGAGCGCCTGTAGCTGTGAGAAATGGTTATCCCCGTTATTGACTTCTGCAAAAAGAGGTTTATGCAGGAAATCCAATAACGCCTGAGAAACAAGAATCTGCATTCCCAAGCCTGCTAAAAGACAAGGGTAGAAACAGCACCCAGAGCTTCACATGGGCAGCAGTGCATGCTCCTGCCATGCCCACGCCAGCAGAGCGGCCGATGCTGTGCTGGTTGTTGCATCTCTGGAACATCACAAAGGCTTTGTGCTGGAAGGAGATGCGTTTCCCTTTTCTTTCTGATTCCGTGTTTGCCTGAGCAGCTGGCACAAAGCTGGTGCTGTGCTGCAGGTGTGGGAGGCCCTCATCAGCTGCCCCTGGGCTGTCCAGAGAGCTGCTGCTGCTTGCTGCTCCTCAGCGCGCTGCAGTGAATGCAGTGCTGCATGCTGTGCCCCCACACTGACCAGTCAGCAGGGGAGAAATACCATCTTCCCTCGGTCTTCTTGGAAGTTTTCTCTAGGAATGTTTCTCTCCCAAAAGCTGGAGGACCTGCAGCACACCTGGGCTTCCCTGCAGGAAGGTGGTAGGTGTGGGCTGGTGCCACGGCAGCAGACAGAGTGAATCCCAGGCCTGGTTCTGTTATACTGGGGTGTTAGGGGCTGTGGGTAGATGTGGAGGGTTGAGATAAACTGGCAGAGTGAGCAAATGCAGTGCTTGAGGACACGTGGCTGGTGGGCACGGTGTGGGTGGGTTGGGGCTGGACTCGGGGAAGTCTTTTCCCACCTCAGTGATTCTGTGATTTAAGCAAAGCACTTTCAAGGGCTGGGGTGTAGAAAAAGCAGGGGAAAAAAAGTGCAAATACAGCACGTTTATTGGAAACGATTAAGATCAGCTTGAAAAGCCAAATCAGGAGGACGTTTCCCACTTCCCGTGCCTACCTGTGCCACCTGCACGAGCCCCAGTGCTCCCTGCTCCACCATCACAACCACGAGCAAAGGGCAGCATTTGTGCTTGGTGGGTTTGGAATATCCCTCCATTGAAGGAAAAAACAAAAAAAAGACAAATATTTCAGAGCTCGCCACAGTTATCTCACTTGTCATCCGCTGGGAAGGTTCTCGGTCGGTGTCTCGTTGCCGTGCTGCATATGGTTTTATTTAACCTTTTTGTTAATGATCTGGAAAACGAAACAAACAGCGAGCTAATTAAATGAAGGGATGCTGCTAAAGCGAGAAGTGTTGCCAAGCCAGCAAGGAGAGAGAAGCAGGGGATAAACAGTGTTGGGATCGCACGGCAGAGGGACACAGAGGGACACGGAGGGACACAGAGGGGCACAGAGGGACACGGAGGGCTCCAGGGGCACTCTGCAAATCCGTGGTGCTGTGAAGGAGCCAGGGAGGGAATGCCAACAGCGAGCAGTGTGACACTGGCTGGGCTGAGCTGAGAACGTCTTGGAGCTGAAGAGCAGCAGGACGCAGTGGGTTCAAGGGCTGGTGAATGGAGCCGGGTGGTGGCACCTCCTCACTGCTGTGCCAGAGCTGGGGGGAGCCAGTGGTGTGGGCACAGAGGGGCACCTGGGGCAGAGAGCTTCTGCAGGAGGCTGAGGGGTGGTGGTGGGCTGCTAACTGCTTCCTTGTGCTGTTGTGGGAATAGGCAGTGAATTTGACGTGGAAAAAATGTGAGAAAGTGATGTCAGTTGTAAGCTTTGTTCATTTTCCAGTGCAGGAGGAGGGGGAGAATTTCAGCTAAGAAGTAAACTTCCATGGTCCTGATGTTCCTTCCGTTAAGAACTTTGTGAGATGAGGGATGTGTCTGCGGTCAGAGGTGTGTGTGGTACAAAGGGAGGATGGGGGTCAGGGGGTCCCTGCGGAGTGTCAGCCCTGTGAGGCATCCCACAGACCTGCACAGCCCCCAGGCCTGCTGCTGCTTGCCAGGAATCCCAAACCAGCCCTGCTGAGGTGCAACGCAGAAGCACAACCCCACCCTGTGCTGTATGCCAGCATGTATGTATCTGCAGAGCAAACCATTGCTGTTTGCAGCGGGTTTCTTGAGGCTCCAAGTAGCAAAACATTTCAGCTTCTCCATCTGCTTGTCGCACACCTGGCTTGGGCTCCATCGAGCTGGCGCACGGTTGGTTTTGGTTCAGCTGCATCTCTCACATCTGCCATTAGCAGGTGACCCCTGTCTTCTCCATGAGCTGCATCAGATGCTGTGCTCACATCTTGCTGGAGGCACCAGTTTGATGCCTGCAGGCAGCAGTGGGAGCTGCATCAGGCTGCTGGCCATAGGCTGCGCTCGGTGTGCAGGTGCCACTTCTCCTGGCGGAGGGGAGATTTGAGCAGCTTTTGTTTTTACCATCTGACCACACGAATCCTGAAACCCCGAATCTGTTTCGTTTAATAGTGGGTCCCTGGTGGCTAATTCTGCATGCAGCGCACAGAGCAGCGTGACTATTCTGGGATGGGATCCCAGTGACAGCGGTGAGTCATCGGCCGCAGCAGCGGCGATGATACCAGGAGCTATTTATTGCTGCTCTCCGGGCTGCGAGTTCTGCTCAGCTCCGAGTTCGGCTGGAAATTATGTAATTATTCCTCCTGGATGGTTTTTCTGATTGGTTTGTAATTACAAAACATTCTCTGTGTTTGAAAATTAAGACCTCGGAATGACTTGGTGCAAGAACGAAGAGATGAAATCCTCCTTGGCTTATGGATTGTTTTCCCTTATCAGTTAATCAGACAGCTTTCTGGATGGCACAGTACGAACTTCTCTGCAAAACAGTGTAGCATGTGATTCCCCGTTTCAGCCCGTTCATAAGCAAAGATTTGGGGTAGAATCATCACAGCACCGAGCTGCTGCTGGCTTCCTCGACTGCCCTGAGCCAGGAGCTGCTCTGCTGCTGCTTCCCACAAGGAGCAGAGCCTGCAGGGTGGGGGCCAGCAGGAACCTGCCCAGAAAATGGGGAGGGGGTGGCTGAGCCCCCTGTGCTGAAGCGCTGCCCTGAGGCTGAGCTCGGGTTTAGCTGCAGAGCCAGAGAGGAGGTATTTCTCCGATCTCATCTCTCTTTAGAAGGACAAAGTCAGTTCTGTCCTTCTGTTTGTAATCTGTTCCTCGGAACTGCGCTGTGAACTCAGCACAGGATTTCAAAAGTTACAGGAAAGGCAAGTAAGCAGGGCTCTGGAAAGCTCTAAATCAGATGTCACTGTTCCATTCCTTACGTCAGTCCGTGATTTTTACACTAGCCATACATCATTTTATTTCGGCCTTTATTCTGTGCTGCATTTTGACTTTCCAGTCTGATTTATCTCCCTTCCTTAGCATAAGAATGGACGTCCAAGGATGGTTTAGCAGCTGATTTGGGAGGAGATGTAACCTGGAGATACAAAGGCAGTGGTGATGTGGGTCTGTCGGGGGCACCGTTCCCGGTGGATGGCAGTAAGACAAGTGATGTTCCTCCGTGTCCCAGCCCTGTACCCAGCTGTGGGAGCCGCTCCTGTCCCTGCCACTGCGGCTGGCATTGTATCTCTCTGGACACCTTTTGGCAACAGGCATTTTTTAAAGGCCTTGTTTTTTTGGCTTTGGGATTTTATTTTTGTACAGCTAGATGTGGCGCTCACAGTCATGGGGTGCTGCAAACTCAGCGATGTCTGCTTAGTTGCTGCCAACTTTGGCTGGATGTTAGGAGCTGCTCCTTGGTTGGGCGCTCAGGCGTTGGGGGCTTTTCTTTTTTTTTTTTTTCTTTTATTTTTTTTTTTGTTCCGTGAGTTTTTTTGACACCACTGGGAGCAGTGTGAGCTCAGCTAAGCCGAATGGCTTCTTCCTCGAACAGTCCTGTTTGGAAACCGGGCTTAGGCTGCTGCCGAGGGGGACATTGAGGGATCACAAGGCGCTGGGGCTGGCTGGGCTTTGAGGTCCCTTCCGACCCAACTGCTCTGTCCCCAGGCCCAGCTGGGTAGGCACACATGGAGGACGCTGCTGCTGTGTCTGCGGTGGCGTGGGTGCGTGGAAGGGCATCCTTGAAAGCCTAGAGAAGGAATACGAGCTGAATGGAGAGGCAGCTGCGAGGGAAGTTCTGAAGTGGGTGTCGAACGCCCTAGTTTCGCTGCCATCACAAAAGGCTGCCTGCTGCTTTTTCATCTGTAAAGACGGCGAATTGTTTGGAGTGGGTCCTGCAGAACACGCTGACCCCTTTTGCCTTGCTGCAGCGGCACTGCGTAGTGCTTTCACAGCTGTGCTGCGGGATCTCCGCCTCCCGCAGGTGTCCCAGCCGGCAGAGCAAGCCCTGCTAAGAGCCGGCTGATGGCTGGTGCCGTGTTATGCGTTCGTTTCAGACTGGAGGTGTTATGGGGTCGATTCTGAGAAAGAAAAATAGATCTGTTCTCTGGAGGAACCAAAGGAAATTGCCAAAGCTGTAACAAAAGCATTACCTTCAGTCAGGTTTGATGTTGGTGTAACAGCACAGGGAAGGGTAAGTGACGTGCTGAACAACAAACCTACCTGCTAAGGCAGCCCTGGCAGTGCCCTGTAAGCAAATCCATGCTGTGGGGAGAAGCTGTGCAGCCATCCAACCCCCCAGCAGGAGTCCTGCATGGTGCGGGGTGGGCGCAGCAGCCTCACATCTCTGAGCCACGTAACCGCCTTCACGTGGCTGCTGGTCTCCTCTGTTATTAAAAAAGAAAAGGGAAAGCTCTCATGGGCGTGCATGAGGATTTATATAATGGGTTGCAAGGGTTCCATCAAAGCCATTGTGCTCTGTCTTGTGAGTATCTATTTAATCAGTGGTTTAAAAAGAGCTCTTATTTGTGCTAAGTGATTCCCCTTTCTTAGGCTGCAGTGAGAATTTCGGGCTCTTGTGATGAGTGAGGTCAGCTCCTCTGGGCCTGAATGCCGCCCTTGAGCAGTCCCTGTGCTGTTCCAGTGCTCAGAGGAGCCTTTGGGTGGTGCTTGGAGAGCCTGGGAAGGGGCACTGCCTGCGCAGTTACCTCTGTGACAAGCCACTGTGCTTTATTAACTGCTTTCTTGAACTGAAGTGAAGGGAGAAGAGTCGTTCTGGCTTTGCCTGTACCGCTGCTGGTGTGAGCATGAAGGTAGGCAGCATTGCAGTGGTTTCAGTGTGCAGCTAGTTAGCAGCACAGGAAGTTGGCAGGTAGACGAAGCCGTGGAGAGCCATGCTTGCAGCATCTCAGTATTTCTTACAACAGTAGGCTGACAGCCTGGGAGTGCTCTGGAAGGTGTTGAAGCCACGACGAGCAGGCTGTGTTCCTGCAAATGCCAGCAATAAATCCCTGCTCTGACGTCAGGCGCCGTGCAGAAGGTCTCAGCGTGACACAGGCCGCTTTCTGCTCCATCCCTGCGGCTGTGCGTGCTGGGCAGCCTCCCTTGACCATTTAAAGTAGCAAGAGATGAAAACCACGGCGTGTTTAGAGGTGTCTCTGCTGGGAACAGCAGGGCCTGACACGTCCGTTTGTTCCCTGCTGCGTCTCCCAGCGCCCTGCTATCTCGCTCGCCCTTCACATGATTTGGCACCAGGCCCTCCATATCTGCCTGCTATCTGATGTTCCCGGTCAGATGCTCCGCGTGCTGACGCCGGGTTATTAATACCTCTGCTGCCATTTGCTCTGGCTGGCCGCTCTGAGGGGATACCCACGACTTCCTCCCACCCGCTGCCTGTGATCTTCATCTTTCCCAGACGCTCCCTGGGGCTGGCAGACGGCTGCTCGCCCCGTGACTGATTGCTTTCCTGGCCACCGTCCAGCTCCGGGCGCATAAACACGCTCAGAGGAAGGCTCAGCGCTGGCAGGTTCCTTACTCAGGAGGAGAAACAAACCCCCTTTCTGCTGGAGTTCACCAAGAGCAAGAAGCGAGGGGCAGAGTTTCAGAAATGGGCTGGGATAATCAGAGGGCTGCTCACTTCAGCCCCGCACTTCCATTTAAAATACACAGCCAGCAGCAGTCTGGCACGTGCAGATGTTCTGCTGCTGCATGGAGAGTGCTGCCTGCCTGCATTGCCTGCATTGCCTGCATTGCCTGCCTGCACTGCCTGTCTTCTGCCTGTCTGCCTGCATTGCCCGCCTCCCTTTCTTGCCCAGACTTTAGCACTCATTCTAGATGTTTTCTCTCCTGTGTTCCATCAGTGAAGCCAAACCATTCTTTTTCTCCACTCCAGTAACTCATCTGTGCTGGCTATCTTCTGGTTTTGCACACAGTTTCTCAGTTTCTTTCTAGATGGCCCATTACTTGACCTTGATGGCTTCCACCAACGTGTCCCCCATTAGCTCAGGACAACCCTTCCTGAATGCAGTAAACTCTCAGGATGCTTAAATTCTATTAGCTGAAGAATGAAGCATTTATGAAGATGGCTTGAGCCTGAAGCACAGTCAGATATGGTGTTTTTGTGCCATGCCTACACTTTTATGCTTGTTCACACTGGAAACTTCATCTCCTGCATTATTAGATGACAATTGGAGGTAGCAAGCACTATTTTTTCCTAATCCCTCAGTATTTGTGGCTGTGTTGCTGCACTGTTTGCCATTACTGGCCTTGATGCCCTATAGCTGCATTCAGTATCTCCAGCATGCAGGACCTGTTTTCCTCTGTGCTCCCAGGCCTGTTTGAGCAGCACAGCATTGTGATTTGAAGTGACTCTGGAATAGTGTCTCCAGCAAGTAATTGTCAGTATGAGGCAGGGCTTCAAAGGAATTGCTAATTAAGATCAAACTGAGCCCTCCAGCAAGTCTGGGGAAGATTTGCTTGTCCAGAGAGAGCGACAGTGTTATAAGTGATATTTGGGGTGCCAGCAGCATGCTATGGCTTTCACAGCAGAGCAGCTCCGTGCCAGGGGCTGTGTGGGTCTGAGCAGGTGCAGCTGGAGGCAGCGTGGGGTCGCAGATGGCTCTGCTGGTGATCCCACTTGCCCATCCGGAGTCACAGAACCTTGGAGTCATTCAGGTTGGAGAAGACCTCCGTGATCACCAAGTCCAACCCTCAGCCCATCCCAGCCGTGCCCACTAACTGTGTCCTTGCTGGAGTGTATGACTTCAAGCACAGATTTCCCTTTTCTACCCTTCCGTTGGCCTTTTCCCCCTTTTCAAGCATCCTGAGGAAGGAGCAGTGCATGCTAAAGCCACAGGCTGGAGGAAAGCCTACGTGTTTGATCATGGCAAGGGATTTATTGTATCTGGTGAGACCACTCAAAGGAGCATGGCTGTGGCAGGGCTGCGATGCTTGCAGGTGCTCTGTGTGCTGCACTGGCACCATCCCTCACCTCTGTGGGCTTCATCCCATGGAGCACACGTGGAAGCAGGGATCAGCCCACAGCATGCGTATGGAGTGGAATGGAGTGGAGTAGAATGAAGTGCAGTAGAGCGGAGTAGAAATGGAGTGGAAGGGAATGGAGTGGAATGAAATGGAATTGAGTGGAATGGAAGGGAGTGGAATGGAGTAGAGTGGAGTGGAAGAGAATGGAGTGCCATGGAATGGAGTGGAATGAAGTATCTCTATTGGAAGGGACTCTCTTCGAAGATCATTGAGTCCCAGCTGCCTGACCACCTCTGGGCTAACCAGAAGTTTAAGTATATTATTGACGGTGTCATCCAAAGCCCCTTCAACACCGGCAGGGGCATCACCCACCTCTCTAGGAAGCCTGTTTTGGTCTTTAAGCACCCTGATGGTGAAACAGGTTTTCCATCTGCTCTGAACCTCCCCCAGTGCAGTGAGGAGCTCAGTGGTGGATGTGGCCATTAGCTGTGCACAGTCTTTTGCTGTTGCTGGAAGAGAACAGGAGTGCATGCGATTGGAAGACGTGAAGCAAGTAAAATCTTGCTGAAATGTAACCAACCAGATTAATTATATTTGGGAGGGCTGAGCATCCCAAGGATTCAATGATCTGAATACCATCTTAGAACATTTCATTGTCTTTTTGCTGGCAGGAACGCCGGCACCAATTATAGAAATAAATCAAAAAATCAGGTCAAATAATTATTTTATGAGCCAAGTGAAAGGGCTGGGTGCATCTCTTAATGCCGGGGTGCTTTGGGGAAGAAAGAGAAAAGCCCTTCAGGAGTAACATTGCTTCCTGTGCAAGGAGGGGCCGCGCACACAGCCGTGGTGCACACACTCGCGTGGTAGGCGCACGCACCAGCCGCGTACACCTGTTGTGTGCACACCCACCTGTGTTTCCAGGCCGCGGTAGTGGAGGCAGGGGTGTACCTGCTGTGTGGGACTACGCCTCGTGTTCTGCAGGGATTAACAGCGGCAGAGATAAAGCAGCCCGGGATGTGCACTCGGAGGAATAACAACTGGGTTTTGAAATTCAGGATTGCTTCTCCGGGGGACTTTGCCAACTGTGTGGCATTAACTTGTTACAGGATAACGTCAAGCAACTTATCTGCACTAAACATGAAAAGGATGAGGGCTGTTGGAGGCTCTGTGCTAGAAGAAAGCCTGGGCTCCTTTCCACCTCCCTCCTGTGCTTCTCAGTGGCTGTGGCAGCCCAGCAGGGGCTGCGGTGCTGGGCATGGGGCAGCTCTGCAGGACGCACTGCTCCCTGCCTGCACAGCCTGCAGGCCTGGGTTCAGTGGTTTCAAGTCCTTTCTGCCCATGAAAGTCTATGAAGGATCTGTTCGAGAAACCGGCAAGCTGCTGTGATAATGGGAAACGGGTGCAGAAAATCAGATAGCAGTGAGAAGCAGTTGTGCTCGTGCAGATTTTGGTGTAACAAAGTGCATCTTTCTCATTGCCAGCGGTTTTTAGAATGTGGCCGAATGGCTGTGTGAGGAACGGGGCGGTACAGATCATGAGAGGGACCGTGTGATCAGCAGAGTGTGCCCAAACACCACCAGGAGCACAGCTGTGTGCTGCTGCAGCCACAGCCCTCGTGTTGTGCGTGGAAGAGTGGGAACATGGAGATGCCACATCTGGACAAGAATCATCGAATCACAGAATCACAGAACGGCCTGGGCTGCAAAGGCCCACAGCTCACCCAGCCCCAACCCCCTGCTGTGTGCAGGTCCCCAACCAGCAGCCCAGGCTGCCCAGAGCCACATCCAGCCTGGCCTTGGATGCCTGCAGGGATGGGGCACCCACAGCCTCCTTGGGCAAAGCACAACGCCCTGCCTGGTTCAGCGGGCTTCAGCCCCATGCTCTGTTTTCTATGGATCTGGTGGATCTGGTTTGCACTGACTACTTATGGAACCACAAGGGTTGGTAAAGACCATTACCATCACCTCATCCACCTGCTAAGCGACTCAGACTCATCTTTGCTGTCAGACTGCAGAACTTGGGCAGCCAGAGTTGCTGTCGGTCATTTCGTCTGTTTTCTAGATGAATGCATGAAGCCAGGCTGTGCTAAGCATGATGTCCTCCTGGCACGTTGTTGCCTGTTCCCTCCATTCATCTGCACTGCAATGAAATCTTTTGCAGGTGCCCCTCGGGTGCACAGGCAGCGAGCTGCAGCTAAATCCTGCCACCTGCTGCCCTGCTCTGCCCTGCATCCCCTTCTGCTCTGCTTCTTAAGGACTGCAGCGGGAGGACGAGAGGGGCTGCTTTCCCCGAGTCCTGCTGGAGAAGTCTGGAATATCTGCGTCATCAGAGTTAATTTTCTCAATAGTGATGGATTAATTATCAGCCTGTGGTTGTAGATATGGCAGTTTCAGAGCTGAGTTTCTTCTTGTGGCTGGAAATAAAGTGTACTCGAGCTGTTGGTGAAAGAGCAGATAACAAGGAGGAAAGGAATGTAATTGGGCCCTTACCAGGTTCAAGCACTGAGCAGTTGGGTGGGTGGATGCTACAGAGCAGCACAGTGTGTGCAGGGGTTGCCCTCCATGCACATTGTATCCCACCACTGCCCTGCCTTTGGATTCCAAGGAAGGGATCCATGTCCGCACTGGAAATCAGTGTTTTTAATTGCATTAGTTAAATGCATGTGCTTCCTAATTCTGGGAGAACCGTGTGCCGGAGCAGTTGGCATGGTAGCACCTGTGGCTGTGAGGACTGGACAAGTGCTCTGGGGACCCAATCTTTGCCTTTTCCTCCCCAGTAAGCCGGTTCTGGAGCCATCAGAAACACCTTCCTACCCCTTGAGCACAGAGGAATCAACTCATAAGCCAAGTTGCAAACAGCCACATGCAGCATACGATGTCTTATCTGATCACTTGCTCCTTGAGTCATCACTTGGTAATGCAAAAGGTGCTTGGTGTGGCTGAGCAGCAGAGCAGAGAACAACAGGTCTGTCTGCTGCTGCTTTCTGAGGGGTGTCACCTGCCGGAGAGCCCAGGGTGACCTCAGCCACGAGCAGCAGCCAAGCTGAGAAACCATAAGGAAGTGGGTGTAGAATGGAAACGGTGACAGACAGCCTGGGTCCTCTTCCAAACCTCTGTTTTACAGCACAGCTGTTTGATGTTCGCTCAGCTGAATTCTTGGGATGGCTGAGATGCGAAACGTGGTTGGATGCCCGCTCCTCACAAACCTCGTGGGATTCCAAAACCTTTCTCCAAAAGGGGAGGGGGACAGCGTGGCACTGCCAGTGTGCTCAGTGTGTATGGCTCCGTGGCACAGTGCCTTCTGTCCCCATGGCACTTGCAAGGATGTGGGTGAGGTTTGGCACGAGGCACAGCACTTGAGAGAGCCGTGCCAGGAGAGGATCAGGCTGGCTACTGGGAGAAATCTCTTCTCCAAAGAGCGCTCAGCACTGCACAGCTGCCCAGGGAGGTGGGGAGGTCACCATTCCTGGAGGTGTTCCAGAACCACGGGGATGCGGCACTGAGGGACGTGGGCAGAGGGCATGGGGGGTGGGCTGGTCACGGTGGGCTTGGGGATCTTGGAGGGTTTTTCCTGTACGAACAATTTTGTGGTTCTTTGCACTGAAAGCTGGCTGTTGGCAGGCATGTGTGACACAGTCTGTGCTTTGTTTGCAGCTTCGATGTGGAAAATGGCCCTTCTCCCGGCCGCAGCCCGCTGGACCCGCAGGCCAGCTCCTCCTCAGGGTTGGTGCTGCACACCACCTTCCCCGGGCACAGCCAGCGCCGGGAGTCCTTCCTCTACCGCTCAGACAGCGACTACGACTTGTCGCCAAAGACCATGTCCAGGAACTCCTCTCTCCCAAGCGAACAGTAAGCACAAACTCAGCTCACGTCATATTTGACGGTAGCAGAGGCTGAGGGCTCTGCATGTCTTCCTGCAATCCCCAGAAAGAGGTGTGTGTGGGCACTGCTCACATTTCACAGCCCAGCAGACAAGTGCTGCCGTGGTCTGTCCAGCCATGACTTCCTCATCCCCATCCCGTTCTGCAGACACTCCTCATTTTTGCTCCATAATCCAGTAGAAGAGCTTTCAGAGCCAGGGGGTGAAATACAAGAGGACCCCAATGCCACTGGAAGCTGGTGCCTGGGGTGCAAAGCAGTGGGCAGAGCTGGGCTGTACTCAGCACAGTGCTGCAGCAGGGTGTGCCCACAGTGCCCTCTGTGCTTGCTTTTCCCTGCATGTTCTCAGTGCCTGGTTGACATCCCCTCTGTTCTCAGGTAGGCAGCACACCTACCGCTGTTGCACTTCTCTGTCCTGTTTTCCATCGTGGGTCATTCCCTAGCACGGAGTGAAAAGTGCAGCAGAGAGGTTGATTTGAGAGGACCCCTCTCCCTCAAATGGAGCGCAAAGCCTCCATGAGTGCCCTGACTTTGCAGCCCTTTATTTTAAAAGGCGCAGTTCAAAGCTGAAAGTGACCATAAAAAATGCTCTTAAGCAAAAAAGTGTAGCTGCTGTAAAAGCCCTACCAGTTTTTTCCACGTAGCAGAAACCTGAATCTCAATGGGAGTTGTGGTGAAATCCCACAGGGGGAGCAGAGCATCCCTCCTACCCCAGTGCCCTGAGCCCAGGCTTCTTGTGTGAGCGCTTTGTGCAGCGCTGCCAAGAAATCCCTCCCAGTGCTGGTGATGCTGTCCTTCCCTCAGCTCTTCTGTTCAAATCTTCCACGATGAAAACATCCAGTGTTTGGATAATGTGAAGCACGGTGACACAAAAGCCAGGAAATTCAGAGCTGACCTTTACCCGGGCCACGATGGGTTTTTCCACCGCCATCCGAGCGCTTTGCCCTGGCTCTGAGTTTGCTGCCTGTCCCTGCGCTGTGCCAGCAGTGCCCACGGCCGTCCGCACGCACTGAGCATGCAGGGCATCCATCCGCGTGGGGATGGGTGTGCTGTTCTTCCACCCGGCCACGGTGACTTACAGCCACGTTCTCCATTCCCCCCCCAGGCACGGAGATGACCTGATCGTCACACCTTTCGCACAGGTGAGTTGGGAGCTTGCTGCCTCTTGCACGGGGCTGGCATGGAAAGGTTTGCCTTGAGAAGCGCTCACAAATCCCTTCTGCTCGCTCCAGGTGCTGGCCAGCTTGCGGAGCGTGAGGAACAACTTCACGCTGCTCACCAATTTGCACGGGACGGCCAACAAGTAAGCGGGGAGCCAGAGGGAGCGATGGGGGAGCGGGCGGCGATGGGGGAGCGGGCGGCCGGGGCGCGGGGCCGGCGCTGTCCCGGCTTCGGCCGCACGGGGGCGCCAAAGCGCAGCCGCCCGCCTGGTCGCGCCGCGGGGTCCCACCTTCATGGCTTCGTGGCCGTCCGGCTCCAGCGCTCGTCGCCGCTTTGTGCCCCGCCGTGCCCCCAGGAGAGCTGTCCCACCGCGTGCAGCACCCTGGGGACACCGCGGTGCTCGCGGCGGCCCTGCGCTCCCCGCGCAGCCGGCGTCTTGCTGGGCACGAAGCTTTCCTCCCGTTGATTTCTGTTTGCAAGATGTGATGGGAAACGAATCGCCGCGTTCCGAGATGGAGGCTAATAGAAAAACAGATGGCTGAAATAAAGGATCCTTTCCTTGTTATTATTATTATTTTTCCTGCTTTGCTTTTTTTGAATCGCCTGAGTATTTTGGCAGTTCCTAATGAGGAATCTGAATTTGGGGCCGGAAGGAAGCGAGGGCGTAACCTGTCGGACGCAGAGGCATCTCGCAGTGTCCTCCTGAAAACATTCCCAGATCCGCTCGAGGCACGAAGCCATTTGCCCAGCCAAAATCAAAGTCATCGAATGTTGAAACCATTACCCGCCCAACGTCCCAGTCCGTGGCCGAATGTGCTTCCAGGGGCTGCGGAGCCCACGTGGTGTCCAAGCAGCCCTGCCGGGTTACGCCGAGCTGCCAGCTCATGATTTTATCATATGTCTCATGATATGCAGCATTCTTCTTAAAATTCTGCTCCGGGGATCATGGGAACCTCTGCTCTTCTTTAACCCTTTCTCTCCTCCCTCCCTCCCCCACCCCTGTTCCACGAAAGGAGAAGAGGCTGCTGCTCCCCTTATTGACAGAAGTGCTGGAACGTGCGAATCTGAAGGACTGGAAAAACACAATGAAAAAAACAATATATATTTTTTTGATGGTAACATCAGGGTTTTTTCAGACCATTTCCTGAGTGGAAAAGAGAAGAGTGTGATTAATGGCTCCTGAGAGCCGGGTTTGGCAGATGTGGAGCAGGGGATCTGAGAGCAGCTCCATGTGACACCCATCGGCCGCGGTGTCCCAGAACGGACAGCGGCGTCAGGACGTGGATCGATGGCAGCTCACTGCCCACTCCCTCACAGCTGTAGAAACTGGGATGGGTGCAGCCAGGACGTCATCGTCATCGAGGGTGCTGGGAGTGGTGCTGTTGTATCTCCCAGCTCTGCAGTGGGGAATACCCTTCTGAACATGTGCTCACCCCTCCCCGCCCCCGAGGGCACATCTCTGCACGGCTGGAGGTACCTGGAGCACATCTCTGATACTGGCTGTCCCTAATGAGGAGTTTCTGTTTTCCAAAGATTCCAAGATTTCGGTTTTCAAAGGCTCTGTGCAGGCAGGTCGGGGCAGATTTTCAGAGGAGTCAGCACCCAGCGCGTGCACAGCAGGCTGAGCCCTTCGAAGAATCCGGGGCCTGGAAAAAAGCAGAACTTTTGGAAAGCACCCAAAAAGTGAAGGGAGCCCCGCTCAGCTCCGGGCTGCTGGCGGGCAGAAGGTTGGGTCCGAGACTCTGAAGCGGGGCTGTGTCCTGTCCAGCACTGCACATCCCATCGGGTTGGCCTTCCTGGAGCCCCGCTGGAGAACCCCCTGCAGCTGCGGTGGCAGCGGGATGGAGCCGCTCACTGGCTTTGAATGCAGCTTCAAAGGAGAAACAGCCAAAAAATGGATGTTTCAGTTCAGTGTCTGACTCAGAAGGTTGGGGCTGGGAGGGAGGCTGGGGGGGATCCGCCTTCAGTTGGAACCTCTCCAAAACCCCTTTGGGAAGCAGAAGCCCCAAGTTTCGTTTCTTATTAGCCTGGAATACTCTCCTCAATCCCGAACAGACTGTTTTGATTTTTATCTCCTCTGAACTTCTTTACAAAAGAAGTCCTTTTTCCTTTTCTTTTTCTTTTTCCTCCTCTTTTTCCTTTTTCCTTTTCTTTTCCATTTTTTTCCTTTTCCTTTTTCCTTTTCCTTTTCCTTTTCCTTTTCCTTTTCCTTTTCCTTTTCCTTTTCATTTTTTTTCCCTTTTATCTTTTTTCCTTTCCCTTTCTTTCTCTTTCTTTTCTTTTTCATGTGAATAATGGCTTCAGCTTGAAAAATTAACAGTTTTATTTGGCAGACGTCACAATGGAATCTTTAGACGTTTGGAGAAATATTGCACCATTTTTTCCAGCCCAACCTGCTTGCTTAACGTCAGCCAAATTTGCAGATAGCTCTCAGCCCTCCTGGAATCCACTGTTCCCTGACGGAGCTGCTGCTTCTACTTGAGAAATGCCATTCTGTTTTGTTTTGGAGCTCATGCTAGCGGCTGCAGCATCTCGTTCTGTGCTTGTGGGTGCTGCTCTGGCTGCTGATGGTGGGATGTGAAGCCTTACGTCTCCATTGTAGCCCTGTACCTGCACACTGGTGTAACAGCGGGCATTGCTTTGGGCCAGACTCTGCTGGTGAAATATGGGCAAGAGAAGGCCTTGATGTGGGGCCCCTGTGAGCCCTGCAGTCACAGCACCCAGCCCTTGCTGGCCTCCGGGTGTAGCTGGACCTCAAGGCAGCAGATGAAGTGTGGGATGAGGGCACATCTTTTCTGTTGTGTGTTCTTTCTAGCACGTGTGTGTGTGCTTAGCCAAGGCGTTCGGATTTTTCTAACGCGTATATTGTATTGCTTACGAATTGCTGATCGTTTGGAAGTGGTTTAGGTTTCTTTGTGAACCTGACAACAGCCTTTTAGTCATGAGTATTAGCAGTGGCAGTGCTTGAAGTGTAAAAATAGCACCTGTTGATGGAGTATTCTTTATTCCTTTTAGGAGATCTCCTGCAACGAGTCAGCCACCTGTCTCCAGAGTGAACCTGCAAGGTATGTGTGGGTCCTCAGCAATCACCTGCCAGCAAGGAGGAAGGTTTACTGCACATGGGTTTACTCGTGGCTGCTCCTCTGCTCCCCCAGCCCGGTGTAGTGCCGAGCTCCTTCTGGGTTACTCCTGCAAAACCAATGCAGGAGCACCGCCGGGCTCAGGTTGCTGCTGTTTAAATGGTTTGGGGTTTGTGTTTACCCTCGTGTTAGCATAAGGTAGAACATGATTTTGGTTTGATAGTCATGGCCACAGTGACTGCAATTCCTCCGAGTCCCCGTGCAGAGCAGGCCTGGGCAAGCAGCAGCCTACAGCCTCCAACAGGCTCAGGCACAGCTGTAGTTTTTATCCTGTTTATTTCAGTTTGCTTCCATGTGATCTATGTAAAACTGCAATCTCAGAAACCTCTCTCAGGTGAAACTCCCCTGGCTTTTGTTAGGCTGCCCTAGAATGGCGTATTTTTCCTTCCAACGTTTGTTTGCAGTCTTTTGAAATACCACATTTGAGCAACCGAATGGGGGCAAAGTCAGGCACCGCTCACCTCATCCCCGTCCCCACGCTGGGTCAGTGGCTGCAACGCGCAGCCTTGTCTCGGCTCCACCACGGGGGCTGAACGGCACAGAGGGGAGCTCTGCACTGCCAGCCCGAGAAGCGTGCTGCCTGCGGGTGTGTTTGCTGTGCTGTAGCCTTGGGGGGACCCTCTTTGGATGAGTGCTGGCCCTCCTGGCACTGATGGAGTTGTTAGCCCCCCATGGGAGGAGGTGTGGTTGGAGGAGTGCTGGTGTGTAAGGTGCGATCTCGGCCTCTCCTCTATGCTAGGAGGACTGAGCAAAGCCATGTTATTGCAGCGTGCACAGCCTGGGTAGCTATCATTTCCTTTCACACCGTGTGTTATTTACTGTCTGGGACGTGCGCAGTCCGGGAGATTTCCGGCCTGGATTCCTCAAAACTTGGTGGTGGGATGTGGAGATTGTGGCTGCAGAGAGAGAGTGTGGAGGTCCTCCTGCAATGCTGAATGGTGTGAAGGTCCTCCTGCACGCTGCCCCGGGAGCAGCAGCAGAGCTGGGCTGCCAGGAGTGCACACAGCGCTTCTTCCAGCGCCGCTCTGAGCGAGGCTTTGCTTTTCTGGCCCTTGTGAAAGGATTCATGGAATATTTCATAAGCTTTGCATAGATCTGTTTATATAGCTTACAGAATCTGATAGCTGGGAGATAATTCCCTTCCAAGAACTTTTAGATGAATTTTCTTAATGCTTGCTGTGGAAACAATGGCTTTCCACTTCTTAACACTTTGTGGACGTGGAGGAAACGATACTATTGCACAGTGCTTCCAGCACAAGCAGAGGGGTGCCAGGTACCCCACAGGTACCCCACAGGTACCCCACAGGTAACCCCAGCTCCTGATGCCTGGAGCCCACAGTCACTCCAGCTCCCTTTCTGACTGAGAGGCTGGTGCTTGCAGCTGCACAGCAGGCTTGTGTTGCTCTGGAGGACCCAGAAGGAGACAGCAGCTGATGGGAAGCCCACTCGCAGCGTCATGAACTGAGCCCTTGTGCTCCTGACTCACAGTTTTAGTGTTTCTGTGCTGGGCAGATAGGTGAGTAATTGAAGTACGTTGCGACAGTTTGCAGGCAGCAGTGATAAGAAACATGCTTGAGGTTGATAGGAAATTGTGTTATTTCCTGCACAAGGAAGCACGGCCACGTGCTGGGGGTTGTGGGGCTGCTCTCTCCTCCCACTACTGGTTTCCTTCTGGGGACTGCCTGCCTTCACCCCATACAGCCACTGCCGTGCGTTTCGCCTTGTTCAGAGAACAAGGATACTTCCTAAGGAAGATGCTGTTTCAGTGCAGAAAGAGCGAAGGGGCTCAGGGTGTTTCTTTCAGTGTGTTGATCCGGGACTTATGAGTGGAAGGAGGGATGTTCCCAGCAGCCCCTGTCCTGCTGCGCCCGAAGGGATGCTGTGCCTTCCCTGCAAGTTTTGGAGGAGGAAGTGGTGAGGTTTAGATTGGGGCCACACTGTGTTGCTCCCTTCTAGGTAGAAGGACACGTCTTTAACTGAAATGTGTTACATTCTCTGATGGGTCCACCAGCAAAGCTCAGGGTTTGATTTCAGCTCTCCCATGTCACACGTTGATTCATAGCTGTGTGCACCCTGCCTGTGCCTTCTCTTGTCTGTCGTTAGCAGAGTGATTTATATCCTGTTACGAGAAATGCAGGACTCGGGGTTTAAAGCAAACCAGTGTGCATTCATGAAATCACCCTGGGGGGACACAAACTGCGCTTGGCTTCGTACTGCAAGTAATGCACGCCAGCTGGTGGTCCAGCACAGCCTGAGGGGTTTGTCAGTCATTTGCAGGACAGAGGAGCCAAATCTGGTGCCGTGTGTACCTGAGGAGTTGCGTCACACAGGACCCAGGCCCATGGTGAAATGGATGGTCTGTGCTGGGTGATGAAATTCTTCTTGCTTTCATTTTCTTGAAACCGTGAGCAATTCTGGTCAGGCTCTTGGTGGGGCAGAGCGGTTCCCAAGCCCACACTGATGTCACTGGAGGTTTCAGAGCTTTCTTAACCTTATAACCAAGCCATAAAAGGAAGAGGGATATGCATTGGACATCCTGTGTTTTGTCCTTGGTATCAGCTTAAGTAAACCTGGCAGATCTTTCCTGTTATTTTGTTATAACTGCAGATCACAGGAACAAACAAAAGTGCTTATGTGAGTTACCTAAGGAACCTCTGCATGGAAATATGAAGCGGCAGCAAAAAATACATCAGTCCTTAATTAGCTCCTGTGCTTCACAGCTGGGCGGGATGGTGGGACTGGTTGGGACCTTGAGGTTTATGGCTGTGCAGAGCACTGCAGAGCACTTTTATGAAGGTTTGGGTTTGGGACAGGTGCTGCCCCACCTCCTTTCCCACCGTTACAGAAATCAGCAGTAGAACAGCAGTGCCGTGCTCATCTCTGCAACGTTCCCTTCCCGCGTGCTTCTCTTTTCTCTTTTAACGTGACCTCTGCTGCAGTCATTTTGTTTGATCTCAGTGCTCCTCAGATCTCAGCTCCAACCCTCGGCACGGCTCTTCTCAGTTCACCACCCTGGGTGCTCATGAGGGGTCTTCAGCTCCATCCATTCAGCCAATAAAACCCATGCCCAGCAACATGTCTGGCAGCCCCTGCTTAGTTCTGTTCCTTCCTCCGAGCTTGTTTTCCTTACCAAGCCTTGTTCCCTCCCAGCTAAGCCTCATTCAACCTCCAGGAGTGCAGCTGGCCGATGGGACCCGACCCGTGAGCACCAGGCATCTCTGCACACTGGTTCCCCAATGGGCCACTGCTGCCGGCAGCACGGCAGAGCTCCTGCTGCTGCCCCTCAGGTGCCTTCAGCGCTGGATAATTACAGCCCGTCCTTACCATTAATTACCTAGCAATACAATATACCATTAGCTATATCACTGATCAGCTTTGCAACCTGAGGCTTCGGGGGGGTGGCACTTTGGGCTCTGTCACACACGGGTTTCTCGGGGCTCGTGGGATGAAAGCTTCGTTACAGTTCCTCTCTGGGGGTGGGAGGGAGAGCTCGGTATTCTTTTTGCTTGTGCCTTAACCTCTGCTTTCCTGCCCGTCCGCACGTTTGTCTGCACTGCTCGCATGCCTTTACACGAACCCCAAACTCGTACTCTTTCATTTTTCATGTGGGTGTAAGATGTACACAGACTCGTGCACGAACGTTTGTATAAAGCATAAACAAAGGACTGGATAACGCCGGTGCCTGTGCGACTGAGAGTCCCGGCTCCTGCAGGGGGTACCAGGTCCTGTGCTCCGCTCGGCCCTTGACTGCAGCCACCCCTCAGCTCCATGTGGTCAGATGGGGCTTTGCTCTCGCGAGGCGCTGGCGCTGGGCAGGTACGAGAGAAATGATTCATGCTGAAGTCCTGCTGGCGTGCATTGGGCTGCCAGCAGTGAGGAGCACAGCATCCCATGGTTTTCAGGCGGCTGAGGGATGAGTTGGTGCTGTGCTTCTGATAGGGAGCCGCGCAGCGCCGCGGGGCTGAGCTGAGAGCTGTGTGTGCGTAGCAGCACGGTGCTGGAGGCTTGTCCCCAAACAGGGCTCCCTGCGCACTGTTCTTAATGCAGTGCCATAACGATGCTAGCTTGGAAACAAGCGACTGTAGGATAAATCAGATGGATGGCAGCTTAGTGACGTGACCAGGCGATGCTGAGGCTGTCAGATGCGAAGCGATTCCCGCTGCTTGGAGAAAGCAGAGGTGTTTCAGAGCATCCTGGGAAGGTTCCCTGCAGCAGAGGAGCAGTGAGTGCCCTCGGAGCAGGTTGGGACACCCAGCACCGCTCCTGCTCTTCCCGGGCAGTTCGTTCCCACGCAGTCCGTTTCGTGTGTTGCTCCTGCCTGCGAACACACACCCCCTGAAAGTTGGACTCATGCATCTTAGTAAGTATTTCAGTTATGCTATTGACGTCAATGCAGTCATTAAATAGATTGCCGGCCCTCCCATCGGCAAACCTGTGCCAAAGACCTAGAGGCAGGCACATTTTAAAAGAAGAACATCAGGTTTTCTTTTAGCAATTGGAGAGAATGAGGGAAAAGTTTCTCCGAATTCGCTGGGCTTTGCGATTCTGAGGCTTCTTATTTTTCCCTTCACTTCTGAAGCCTCCATTGGTGCGCAGATAATGGCCCCGTTTTATTTAACACACCGTTGTGCCCCCGCACACGTAAACAACTCCAAATGAGGCCAAAGAGTGATTTTTTGTGATCAGCTCCGGCTGAAAAGTGACACCCGTTGTAGGTCTCCCGGCTAGATTTATTTGTAGATCAAGTAGCAGAAGGTATCCGGGCAAACCTGCTTAGCCTTTGACTCCAGAAATTCTGAGAGGATAGATTTCATGACATCTATATAAGAAAATAGCCCTCGTTTCTCCTCGGCAGGCTCTGAAGACACACAAGCCGATTGCGGCTCCATAGCAACAGATGAAAACTGTTTTCCCCGCCGCCCCACCTGCGGGTGTCACATGAAGATGCTCCACGTGCTGCTGCCATCAGCAGCCTGTCACTCGGGGCCAGCTGCCGCCCGCGGTGCCATTGGGGCTCCCCATGCTCACACATCCCGCTGTGTGCGGGGCGGTCCCACTCCTGCCCACATCCCACCTGCCCCGGGTCAGGCGGGGGCTCCGAAGGGGCTTTGTGTATGGGGTGTCCTCACACGGGTGCAGGGATCCTTGGACGGGATAGCAGGTACGTCGGCAGCTGCGTGTTTGTGAAGATGAGGAGCCAAAGCACTGCTTTTTTGGCTGAGGTTGTCGTTTCTCACCGCACTCGGCGCTGGTGGGGTTGCAGCTCAGCGCCGCGCTCGGCTCCGGGCCGCTCGCTCCCAGTGGGGCACAGTGCCGTAGGGGCTGCAGTGTCGTTCTTGGGCAGAGGAGGCTCAGGGCAGACCTCACTGCTCCCCACGGCTCCTCGGCCTCTGCTGCCAGGGAACAGCCGTGGGATGAGAGGTGACGGCCTCACGCTGTGCAGGGCAGGCGCACGCTGGCTGCTGGGGGAATTTCTTCTCCAAGGAGCGCTCAGCACCGCACAGCTGCCCAGGGGTGGAGGATGAGCATCCCTGGGGGTGTTGAGAGCTGTGGGGATGTGGCACTGAGGGACGTGGGCAGTGGGCACGGGGTGGGCTGGGTGGGGGATCTGAGAGAGCTTTTCCATCCCGAGTGGCTCTGTGGTTCTGTGATTTCACTGATGATCCCGCACCCATAACCCATCAAACAGTCATAGGTTATTAAAAGGGCTTCTCGCTGATGGATGCTTTCTTTGTGAGCGATCCAGGCAACTGCCAGCCCAAGGTGGCATTGAGGAGATCTCCCCAGTGGTGCTTTCATTGTGTCCCCGTGTTCACTCTGCTCTTTGAAGGCAGGTCAAGCCCCGGGAGCCCTGTGCTGCTTTACTCAGCTCCCATTCACGCGGGATTGCTTAAGGCCTCTGTGGAGACAATAAGACTTTGCCATCGCTAATCTCGGAGTTGATAAAATCTGTGTTTCTTTTGTTTTCTGTATAGAACGATAATAGTTGGTGTGGGTGCGATTTTGACATCGCAGCCTTCAACGTACTGAATCAGTTCCATATGAGTTTGAGAAATATGTACTTGGACTGTGGAAAAAAAAAAAAAAGAAAGAAAGAAAGAAAGAAAAAAGAAGAAACCAAAACAAACAAAAGCACCCAAACCAAACTTCTGGCAGGCGGAGCTGTTTGTTAGGTTGCGGGGCAGTGCATGCCTTAGCGATGAGCAGGGCTCTTCATTGTCCCACCGAGCTGAGCCCCTTCGGCTTCCATGTCAGCAGCATTTTGCAGCTAGCGAGAGCCGCCATGGGCTCCTGACAGCACCCATGGCTCATCCCCCCGCTGCTCTACATAAGCCTCCTCTTCCTCCCCCCAGGCTGAGCTCTGTGCCGCGGCACTGTGTCCGGACACAGCTGGCCACGGGAGTGTGAGAGGCTGCGTCTCTGTGCGGGGCTGTTCCCAGGTTAATGCCCTGCACGAGTCCCAGCAGCAGCCGCCTGTCCTTGGGCAGTCCCCATGTTCACAGCGTTGTCCGGTCGGCTCTGATCCCGGCTGTCAGCCGCTGTGCCGTCGTGTTTGGAGAAGTGAGTATCTCTGGCTCTTTGTTAGCGGATGAATTTCGGGTTGTGGCTGGGCAGAGGCTCCCGCTGACCACATCACGGCCGGTCTGTGGGTGGGAGCATGGAAGGAGGGTGATGGCAGGGCTGGTGGGCAGCAGGTGATGTGCAGGGGGTGATGAGCACCCGTCGCCCCCAGCTGGGCTACGATCTGTCCACTTAGCTCTACAGTTAGAGGTCAACAACCACAGGGGGTAAAAACGGCTTTTAAAATCAACGTGTATTCTGGGTAGAGCTAAAAGAAGGAGCAGAGGATTGCCAGTGCTAAAGCATACTGTGCTTATTTGTGCAAGGATGATGTCCTGGTGCAGCTGGTAAAGTGTTACGCTCATCGTTAATGAAGCTGTTCGGTGTAATATTGTTTCCTCTGTGCAAAGTGCCTGTAAGTGACAGCCTGAAGTGCTGTATAACCGGGGTACTTTTTGGGGAGAAAGGAAACAACTGTTAATTATTTATGGTTATTAATAAAAGATGCTCGGTCTTCGTTTGCTGGAAGAGTAGGTGTGCTTACAGAGATTTACATTTTTAAGAGCACGCTTTAAAAATAATCTAAATAAGTCCCGATGGGGTATATTTTCCTGTGTCCAAAGGTGTTGTTGATTGACTCGGTTGTGCATTCAGGCGTTTAATCAAAACAAAAAGCAGCCATAAAAGGAGCCCACGGAATCCGGAGCTGCGTTGATTCAGCAGCTGATGTCTTTTGCTTTGCAAAACACTGAGCTGCAACCACACCAGCACTGTGTGTTGGCATTGTGAAGGCTCGGAGCCTTCTGCCACGGGATGGGGTGGGGGTCTGGGCCAAGGCCAGGCAGGTGGTGATGGGGTTTTGGTGTTGGGCTTTGATGTGCGCCGGGAGCCGTCAGCAGTGGCAGTTACTGAGTGGTGAATTAAATGTCTTTAAAAGCTGTGCTTTTGGAAGTGGACGCTCCGGTCTAAGTATCCTGCTGTCAGTGTATGCCTCCAGGAGGCAATTAAACATCTGCACCTATGAAAACTCTCCAACCCCGTCTCCACGCTCTGCAAAAACTTTCTGACATTGCTGTCATTGCATGGAGCCCAGAGGATGGATGGCAGCTGTGTAGGGAGGTTGCTGTGCACTCAGTGTGTTGTGGCCACCCTGATGTTTTCATTCTCTGAATGCTGTGTGTGATGGAAGCAGGGCGCAGCACACGGGCTGTGCTTACGTTTGTGATGTGCTTTCCCTCCTCCCAGAGCTGCTTCTGGATGAAGAGAAATCCAGACACGACTTTCCAGCCCCACCGGCGTGGTTCCTGTGTTAGCAATGGCGCTTTACGGGCCGTGGTCCGCATCCAGATCCTCCTCCAGCGCTCACGTTGGGCTCTCACCTTTGTTCGAGTTCTTTGGGCAGGGTATTTCCCGAAATTCCTGTTGTGAGAATGCCACGAGCTGTTAGCAGCTTCCTGGGTTTCAGTTTTATTGCGTGAAGCTCTGAAGTATTTCCATCTATGTGCAGCGGGAACGTCCTCCCCAGGTACGAGCCAAAAATCTGCTCATCACACTTTATAGATGAGGAACCAGGAAAGATGAAGACGGGAAGCCGTGGTCCTCGCACCGCGTTTTTCAGCAGCACTGCTCGTTCTGAGCCTGCCTTTGTCACACATCCAAATGCGGTCAATTCAGTGTGCTGTTAGAATGCCTTTTATTGCAAATTGCCTTAAATGGAAAGCCCTGGGCAGCTGAAAATCAGATGTTTTGCAGAAATTGTGTGGATTTCACTGAACTTATTTGACAGAATTAATTACTTCAGAGAAGTGCGGTTAGTTGGAGCGCTGAGACTTTGGCCAAGGCGAATGTGAGGTGCCTCTTGTGCAAGAGGTCCTGAAAGGTGCCATGGGGCGTGAGACTTAAAGAGGAGCCACCGCAGTAATTTGCAGTAGGACAACCCGTATCTGACCTTCAGTGGGGAACGCTCTGATTTCCAGGTCCATTTAATCTGATATTTTCACCAGGGTTGTTAATAAGCGTGCCGCGCATCGAGCTGGCATTTTGATTTCCCTGAATCGGGCTCGAGGTGCTGAAAGAAGTATATTTTGAAGGCCTGAAGTGGATATATTTTGGAGGTCTTAAATAAGACGTTGTGGCAGAGGAGGGCTCAGTGCAGTGACCGTAGTGGTGTGACCTGCTCACCCTCTGCCTGCCCCTGGGGCAGCGTTCTGGTGGCTGGGCTGTGGTGCTGAAGCCTGGTCCAGCCCTCAGCCCACCACCCTTGGAATAAAGGATTTCTCCCTAACATCCAACCTAAATGTCCCCTCTGTACGAGCTGGTGGCCAGGGTGTGATGTCCCCGGCTTGGAGGTGACACAGAGGCACGGTGCAGCTCGGCACGTGAAGCCATTAATATGGAATATTAAAAGCTGTCAAAACAAACGATGCCGGTTCATAGGATACTGGCATCTCCCTCTTCCTCCCCACCCTTTTACCCGTGGGACTTCATCTGTGATTTTAAACAGATTATTTTAAAGGGCTGTACGTGCGGTTTGGTAAACACGCAGCGCACTGAGTCACAGCCCTGAGCAGCTGTTGGCTGGGGTAAGTCAGTGCAAAGGGTTGGTGCAACAGAGGGTCCAGCTCTGCCTTCAGCTGCCGCGGGTCTGAAGACTTCAGTTCTGTGATGTGGGGCTGTGCAATGTCTGGATGTGTTCGCTGTGAAGCCATAGGTCCCAGGGCATCACCACTGAGCCACTGGAGTGACGTTGGCCCAGCAGTGAGATATCCTCGTTTTCAGGAGCTGGAGGATCACGGATGAAGTAACATCTTCTTAAATTGCCTGTGCTTCCAGATCGTTCAAGCAATTTCTGCAGGTTCTGCTCTGTGAGCAGCCCACGGTCTGCACTGAGCAATCCGACGGTGCTGCTGAGTACAGTGGCAGATGGGCTGATAGGGCTTACTCAGAGTATCACTTCAGCCCCAAATATGTCAGAACAGGTCATTTTTTGCAACGCGCTGCACACCCAAGTGGCTCTGCTCAATGCACAGTGCCACATCTGTGTCTTTCAGTAAGGTGATGATCACATTCCCTTGGTTTGGAGAGGCTAAATAAGGGCCAGAAGTTGAAATAAGGTAAATCGGCGAGGTAGACTTCGCTACCCTTTGAGTATGTGACATATCTATTGTAGGAAAACAGATCAAAATGCCAAAATAAATCAGTTTTTTAAGCTTCCGTCATTAAAGATAGGTCATGAGAAATCTATTTAATTGTATTTTTAATTAATATGATTTGAATGTCTGGTGTGGTGGCTGAAACCATAAGGGGTGACCTCGTGGCCAATCCCTGCAAGGCTGAGAGCAGGCTGTGTGGGCACCAAGGTCTGCGTGTGTCCTAAAGGGCTCCTACGAGTTGTGTCTGGGTGCCTTCAGGAGCCACGTTCTTCTTTCCTATTGAAGACCTTGAGGAAACTGAACTGAGATACAAGGGAGGACACCTGGATGTGAAACTGTGACCTTTTCAGAGCTGAGGGATCTGGTTTAAGCAGTCTCACATTTTACCAGCGGCACGTTGTGCAGCGCTGCAGTGACTTTGGTGGCTTTATTCTGACCCTCATTTTAAACACCCTGAACAATTTTCCTCTTGAAGAGCTAGGTTTATTAATTAATTCTGTCCATCTGTTGCCAGCGGCCAAAAGGGGCTCTTTGGATGGATGAGGCACAGCACTTCCAGGCATCATCCCTGAAGTTCCTCTTCCATCTCCTTCCCAGCATTTGTTTCACTCTGCTCACAGGACCTTCACTGTCACAGAATGTGCAGAACATTGGATTTATTACCTCCAGGTTAACCTGGTTCAAAACGAGTTTCTGTGGCTATGGTTGGGTATGTGGATGAAAACAACATCTTTCGTGGCCTTTTTTCCCTTTGTTGAACCAAATCTGTTGCAGTGCTCCCCTTCTGGATAGTCCCTTCCTTGTTAGGCCCGTTGTGAAGCTCCACTCATGGTTTCCAGAGGAGTGTCAGAGCATCAGCAGGGCTGCAGGCACTCAGTTTGCACAGGGCTGGGAGACCCCCCCCCACCTGCTCGCTGCTGGGGGCACGGCCAGGAGCCCCTCATTGCACACCATGGCACGTGGCACCGCAGCACAGCAGCGCCAGGCTCACACCAGGAACCGGCTCGCGCACCGGAAGCTGTCTAGCCACAACAGCACAGGATGGTGCCCCACCTAATTAAGCCTGTTGAAAGGCAGGGCTAATTAGTTTAGGTGGAGCGCCTTGTTAGCAGTGTTGCTTCCAGGATCCAAGTTGGTTTCCCTGCACGTGTGAGCTTAGCAGCCCTCTCTGCTCCGGCCCACATGTGCCACCTGAGATAATGCGCTGCACGGCGCTGCTAAGTCCTAAGTGGGCAGCTGGGTGGTTTCATAATCACATCCTTAATTTTCAGCGTCTTTCTCACACTTGTGCACGCCATGTGCTCAGGAAGAACACGCTTGTAGTCACACCACCAAGCTTTCGTCTCACTGTGGTCTGGCCATCCCTTGTTTAGCCAGGCAGGCAGCAACACAACCTGGGCTCCCGGTGGTGCACAGGAAGCTGGAATTGGGGTTTAGATCCTCTTCCTCAGTTCTGGGTCTGGGTTGGATGTTCTTTCTGCAGCCCTTCTATACCATCTGCAGTTCCTGAGGCCATTCCACTTGTAGAGACTGGCTTTCAGATGGCACCGTGGCCCTTGAAGGACCGTGGCACACAGGAGGGATGGGGGTTCACGTTTGTAATGGCCTTGGTAACCGTGATCTGCCTTCAGAAACTCATTCAAGGTATTTATTTCCTTACCAAATGTCAATGGAAAAAAAACATTTTCAGCATTCCTCCTACAGCTCTCTCCTGTAGGTGTATCAGCAGCCTTTTGCACTTTGTTGCTCTCTGGAGGGGAGGTACCCTGTGCTGTGATATTCTGTGGTTAAGGCTGGTCAACAGGGAATCGACCCTGCTCAGTACAGTGACAAAACGCCAAACCGTGTGGTTGCTCCCCGAGGTAAGGTTGGAGCTGAGCAATCTCTCCTGTTCATTCAAGAGGCCAAGATTAGATCCTGCCCCTCTTGCCGTTTCTGCTTCCCCCTGTCCCCCGGACTGAGGAATTCCTGCTATGCAGGCAAATCCCATTCCCAAATTCCCCCATGATATCACTGCTAAGTGACATCTGATGGAATGCTTCCTGCATTTTGTTACTTCCATGTGGCACCGTGAAAGCACTGTCACTTATCCCACTGATTTGTGGCGGCCAGGGTGCATTGTTCCTGGTGGGAGGGGGAAAGGATGCTGCAGAAACTGCCTCGAGCCAAAATAGATCCTAATCCTTCCTCAGATCTTCTTCAGCTTTCCTCCCTCGTTAGCATTTCAGATTAAATGTTGAGGCTTATCTTCGGATCAGAAATGGGCTTCTTGAAGACTTCCATTCATCTCCCTTAAGGTTTTCTTAGTGTTCGCACCTCATTTTTACTCCTCATTGTCATGCAAAGGGCACAGTGTTGGCTTTCCTCTGGGAATCTCCATCTGCCATCTTTATACTGCAGCATATTTAAAGCTGAGGTGTAGACAGCTCTTCTAGAGCTTTCTGTATCCAAAGCTTGTTAACTCACAAAGTAAATGTGAGAGCATTTCCTGAGTTTAACTCAGGCCCATGACTTTCTGTTAGCTAGTCCATTCCAAGTACTTTCCAATGCTCTGTTTCAGCTGGAGAGATGCTGGCATTATTTTTCTGGGATGAGGCATGAGGATTCATGATAAAACACATTCTACTCTCTGCAGCAACGGCCTGTGAAGCTTTGGTCCTTCTTTCTGAGCAACATTTCGTAAATCCACATCTTGGCAAGGCCGTGCTGCTGGTGCTCTTGCTGCTGCTGGTGCTCCTGGTGCTCGTGGTGCTCTGCCTGGCATGGAACTGCTGGGGTTGTCCCAGATGGGTGCCTTGGTTGCCTCTTCCAAGAAGTAGAAGTGCTCTTGGGACTTGTGGTACCCTGCTGCCCAAGCCAGCAGATTGTGGGATCTGAGACCTGAGTGACTTCTCCAGCTCCCAAAGTAATAAACAGTGATCGCCCTGCTCTAGTTTAATCAATAATCAATTCCCCATCTCCCGTTCACTGTCAGTGGTCTGTTCAGTGAACTGCTGCTCTGTATGGGTCCTGGTGACCCAATTCTCACGCCTGGCCGGTGACCCACCCAGTGCTGGTGGGTGCAGTCAGGGTGCTGCAGGTCCATCCAGTTCTGGCCTAACCAGCTGATGGGCACTCAGCTCTTGCTCCAAGCTGGCCTTGTGCTGGGACTTCCCGTGAAGCATTTCATCTGTGCCTCATGGCAAGGCCTGGGGTGGGCAGGAATCACAGTTCAGCCAAGGCCCAGAGTGGATGCACTGCCCAGCAACAGGGCTCACCAGCCTGCCCTGGCAAACAAAACACGTTTGTTTGCTGCTGAGGGCTTCCAGTTACTGCTGGTCTTACGATGCTGTCATTGCCACGAGATTAATTTAGCCTAACTTCAGCCAGCTAAAAATGACAGACTCATTTTGAAGACAGTGTGTTATGAGCTCAGGAGCGAGCCGTCCTGTTGTGCAGGAAGATCAGGAAACACAGCAGAAGCCAACACGGTGAGGCAAGGAGCTTCCTAGTGAACCAGAGTGCGAAAAGAGAGAGGCAGGGAGCAAAAGGAAGGACGTGGTGACAATGGGAACAAGGCTCATTCCTGAAAAATGGAACAGGAATCTGGGGAGCCGTGGAGCAGTCGGATTGTCCTTGGTCACTGAGGCTGCCCACCGGTATCCATTTACAAGTGTGTAAGGAGGAGTGAATCAGGAATAGTGTGCACAGATTTGTTGGGGCAAATTGTTTCTGTAAGCCGCAACCTCAGGTTGGATGTTAGGAGAAGTTTGTTTCCTCAACATGTGTTCGGCACTGCACGACTGCCCAGGGGTGGTGGGGTCACTGTCCCTGGGGGTGTTCAGAGCCGTGGGGATGTGGCATTGAGGGACGTGGGCAGTGGGCATGGGGGGTGGGCTGGGGTGAGCTTGGAGATCTTGGACGAGTGGAACAGAACCAAATGGTTCTGTGGTTCTGTGACCTACTGTGGTGATGGCTGTGGGGCTGCCCTGGCTGTGGGGCCATGGAGAGTTGTTGGCACCGCTTTCTTACAGCATTCCCATTTGGGTGCTGGGGCAGCGTGGGGGCTGTTGGAGGGCTCAGGGCTGGGGGTCCGCCAGTCTGAGGCATTGGTGAAAGCCTCATGGCCAACTGGCAGTCGATGGCAGGGGGAGGGGAATGTCTCACAGCGTCCTGCAACCGTTTGGAGAAGTGCTCAAGCAGTAGCTAAGTAGTTCTGGAGACGAGCTGCAAAGCCAGCGCTGGTACAGTCATGCTCTGAAGGCAGCAGAAGCAGGTGATCTGTGGTTCTGTGATGGCAAGGTGCCTCCTGCAGCTGATGGGGGGCAGGTCCCCCCCTGAGGGTGATTCAGCCCGGCGCAGGCGGCGTGCCGAGAATAGACCAGGATCACCCTTTGGAGGTCCCAGTCACTTTCCACTGACTGTGCAGGGAGCTTAGCTGATTAACTTTTAGCTGGCTAAAGATAGTTCCGATGAAACCCCCACCCCAGTGACATTTCTCCAGGCTAATATTACTGCTTATCAGTGTCGCTCGAGTTACATTGCAGCTGGCTCGGTGGCCGGCCGGCAATCGCATCGCCTGTTGACTCAGAAACATCGCTGCTACTATGGCAGTGGGTGACTGCAGAGCTCCTGTGCTGCGGCTGGGTGAGCCGTGGGCATTCCTCCCATCACTGGAAGGCACCGCTCTGCTGTGAGATGAGCTGTGCTTTGGTTGGCCGTGGGGATGTGGTTGGTTTTATCTCCACCATCCTCATACAGTTTCTCATGGCACTGAGTGGCATTGTCAGCAGGCGTGGTGGGGATGGGGGTAGGACCTGGTGGCCTTACGAGGGCTTTTCCAGCCTTCGTGATTCTCCCTTCTGTGCTGATTTCCACAGCCCTGTGTCCTCCTGTAGGAAATCTCTGCTCCCTGCAGCCCTGGGCTGAGTGTGGGCATCCTCAGCCCTTCTGCAGCCGCTGTTCTGCGGCTGAGTTCCCCAAGCAGCTCTTCTGGGTATCTCCATCGTGTGTCCCAGGAAGGACCTGTCTTTAATTAGAGCCTCTTATAATGGTTCTGAAATGGAGTGCAAGGCCAGTACTGTCATGTATGAATTTATTTCTGTTGCTTTTAAAAGGCAAAACCTGAAAGTGCCCAGTAGAGCCTGAGCCTCACTGTGCCTGAGACTGGAGCACGTCTCAAACCCTCTGACAACTGCAGCACCACGAGCGTCACTCCTGGCTGTGGCATCTCGCTCATTTCCTGTCATTTTTCACAATTAGCAGTAGAAAGCTTTCATTTCGGTGGGCTTTTTTTTTCTCTCTATCTTCCTCCAGCATCTCTGAATTACAGCCTCCTTTGTTTCAGCTGCCTGTGCATGGAGGCTGTCCCTGCTCTGCCCACAGCCGGGTGTCCTCTGGTGCCACCTCCCCAGGCGAGGCTTTGCCAGCTGAGTGCATCCCCTCTGCCTGCAGGCCTCCAGCCCACCTCCATCACCGCCAGCCACGCGCTGGGTGACGGCACGGCGTCCTGCTGTCGGCGCTCCCCGGGGATGCGCTGCTTCCGCTCCCCCACCAGCACTGCCGGGGGCTGAGAAACGTGAGAGGGGACAGCTGGGGCTGCGGGCAGAGCCGCTGTCCCAAAATACGCTCCGGAGGGGGGAGGATGGCAGGCGCGTCCATTTGTTCGCGACTTGCCCAAGAGGACTGGCTCCACCTGTTCCACAGGTGCTGGGGCTTTGTGCCGCTCTTGCACATCTGCACTTATCTCTGCAGAAGATATAATTAGTTTCATTGCACACGATGAAATGTTGGAGGGGGGACAGTGAATGGAGATACTCCGCCGTTCCCATGATTTTAGATAACTCGGTGACTGCAGCCTTCCTCCCGAGCGGTGTGGCAGACCCGGAGGTGGGGTGGTGTGTGTGCGCTGCTGGGGGCAGCTCGTTCTGCTGGAGGTCTTGCTGTGGGGTATCGCCTGCTCTCCTTTTAGGCTTTTTCCTAGGTTTGTGCTTGGGAAAAAGTTGGTTGGTTGACACCTCAAATGTGGGAAGGCGTACGAGGTCCTACGGAGATACGGACTTTATCAAGCTGTAGGTCGGTGCTTGGAGGCTCAGGAACACTCACCTCTGGCGTTAAATGAATCTCTGCAGTTGTGCTCCGCTCCTTTTATTTTGTTTCCTGTGAATTTTCCAACCCATCTCCAAAACAATTTTCTCAGATCTGTTTGCAGGATCTGTTAGAACAATGGCTTAATTCAAGGAAACGGCTCCCTGCTCACGGGCAGCCATGAGCGCGCTAACAGGATACATTAAACAAATAAATTATGTAGTGTCAGTTATTCGCCCGGCATTGTTGAGGATAAATATGTAAACATGTCCGCACGATCTGTAAACAACCGCAGAGGCATTAGGGAGGGGAGGGCGGGTGGCTGGCAGCCCGTGCTCAGCCCTGCTCCAGCGAGTCCCGGCGTGTTGCTGCTGGTGGACCTGTTCTGCTGAGCACGCGCTCTGCCTGTGGCTGCGGTGATGCTCGGCGCTGCTAGGAGTTGTCTGGGGGCAGGTAACGAACCTGGCTTCCCCATCGTGCCGTGGGCATGTTCTTCTGCTGGAAGGGGACTGGAGGAGCACTGCCAGTGATCTGCATCTGGTTGACTTGTTGAGCCGTGACCACCCGCGTGCCTTGTTCAGTCTCCAGGCCATCACGCTCTCCTTTTCTCTTTTTTTGTTTCCTTTTCTATTATTTTTCTTCTTCCTTCTTTTTTCTTTCTTCTTCTTTCTTCTTTTCCTTCTCCTTTCACCCTTTCCTTTCTCCTTTCTCCTTTCTCCTTTCTCCTTTCTCCTTTCTCTTTTCTCCTTTCCCTTTTTCCCTATTCCCTTTTTTCTTTCCCTATCCCTTTCCCTTTTCCCCTGTCACAGAATCATGGAACCATAGAATTATAGAATCACAGAATCACAGAATCATAGAATGGCTTGGGGTTGAAAGGGACCCCAAGGATCATGAAGCTCCAACCCCTTGCTGCATGCAGGGCCACCAACCTCCACATTTAATACCAGACCAGGCTGCCCAGGACCCCATCCAACCTCACCTTGAACACCTCCAGGGACGTCCCCTGTCCCCTTTCCTCTTCTCCCTGACCTACACCAGGACACCTGGGGGTCTCAGCTGCACTGCAGGTGAGTTCAGCTGGGCTTTTGTGGCTCAGAACTGTGAGGATCCCACAGGGAGGACTTCCACCAGGGCAGTGTTTTCCAAAGCAATGCTTTGTGTGCATGCTGATATCCCAGCCTGCTGCCTGCTCAGGTGTGAGCTCTTATTCATGAGCAGTTGAAGGCCGAGCAGCATAAATGAAGCCTTCAGTAAACACGAGCACTGTCTGCACTGCTCCCAAATAATGATCTGTCATTCAGATGATTAACAGAGGATCTGCCATCTCATCAGCATTTCTTATCTTCTGTAACAATGACGGCACTGACAGCAGTGGATAATGAATATAATGTTATGTAATTAAAAATGGGCTCTGTGAAGATCCTCTCCTAAGTCGCGGGTGATACCTACAATGTGTATTGTTAGGGTTTTTAAGGAAGTACATAAGCCAGAAGGTGTCTTGCTGGCCCAGGGAACAGCTGGCTCTGCGTATGGAGCAGGCTATCCCATAGGCTTAGGACTGCTGCGAGTGGCAGCGGCTGGCTTTCTCACCTTCACTGCAAAAGGTTACCTTGGCATTTTTTCCATGTGGAAAGTATTTTTTGATGGAGCCTCTTGTAGGTCTTACATTCTCCGTGTAGGTCAGCGAGGGAAGCTGCAGTCCATCAGGGGCGACTGTTTTTGCAGCAGGAGGAAGTTAAGTCTGAGGTGGAAACAGAAGAGATGGTGAATAATACCGAAAGGGCGGTTGTTGCAGAATAGCTGCAACAGTCAATCAATTGCATCAAAGTGTGTTAAAATACAAGATTTTATATTTTAATGCCTGTAGAGGCCTGGCGCTGTGCTGTCCTGCTGCCCCGCTGCCCAGCCCCAGCACCACCAGCATGGAGGGGCTCCCCTCCATACCTCATGCCTGGGAAAACTGGCAGAAATGCCCATTAGAACGAGGGGGAAATGTTATTTGTGAGAGTTTGGTTGTGCAACACCCCGATACAAACTGAAACCTGACGCAGCTGGAGACGTCAGGCTGTATTCCAGGAGGCTGCGTCCCGCCTGGTGCAGCTGCCTGTACCCGAGGTGCCCGGGGGGCTCTGGCAGTGCTGATGGCTGTGGGACCTTCACGTGGGAGGTCTTCAGACTTATCCATGCAGTCACGGCCAGCACTGTCCCCACTGCTCTGTACATAGTCACAGTGGTGCTGACCTGGGCTCAGGGCACAGTGGGACAGGGATAGGCACCGGGAGGGGCGTGCAGTCAGAACCTCCTTTCATAAACCTCACTGACTTAGGAAAATGAATGAAATGCCTCCCCATCCCTGCAGGCATTCGAGGCCAGGCTGGATGCGGCTCTGGGCAGCCTGGGCTGCTGGTTGGTGACCTGCACACAGCAGGGGGTTGGAGCTGGATGAGCACTGTGGGCATCTGCAACCCAGGCCGTTCTGTGATATGGTTCTATAATGCAAAAAAGTTGAGATGAGTCACAACCCCAAACCCGGGGAGGACAGAGGAGCCCAGGGATGGCGGTGGGGTTGCACCGGGGCTGTAGCCCAGCAGTGGTGGAGACATCTGTCTGTGTGCGCAGGATGGGGGGTGACAACGTGCCCGAAGCCCCAGTTCTGTTCAGCTGAGATCTGAAAGACAGCGCTAACAGCAATGTCCTTCACGCAGGACTCGGCAGGACTTCCCTGCAGCCCCGACCCCAGGCACGGCTGCAGACCCCAGCAGGGCTCTGCGCCTCCTGTCCCCTCCCAGCCTCGGCCGTGCCTGGAAATCAGCTTTGAAACGAGGGCGCAGACCGCGCTGCGGTAACACATGGCAGCCCATTATTTAAACATACGGGCAGCCCCTGTTTATAGTTCGCCTGATGAGTCGGTTTTTTTCCTGCTCCTGAAAGAGTGATTTAGTCTCTGTTACTTTTATCAGTGCAGACATTTTCTATTGGAAAGGATTCGAGCCCTTCCAGCTCAACTAATTTACGTGATAAAGTGGTTGATAGAGGGAGCAGCGGGCAGTCAGAGAGGGGAATATGCTCAAGTTCTGTATGTTTTGGCTGTGTCTACCTGCTTTTATGTAGCACCGAAGTATGCATTCTGAGAGAGATCACTTGCCATGTTTGGAGCTCTGTGAGCACAGCAAAAAAAAAACCAACCAAAAAAATCCCTATTGATGACACAGAGGCTCAGACTTACTGCTCCTTTTCTTTAGCTGTGCCAAGTGCTCCCTGATAGCTCTTTCATGAGGTTCTCTTTGGCAGCATGAGTCTTCTGCTTTGTAACTTCAAACGCTGACCGTGGGGTTCCTGCACAGCCTTTACTTGGGGGTTCAGCTGCTCTGTGGCTCCGGGTGAGGATGAGGAGTGCTGCCCTGGTGAAGGCAGAGAGCAGCGTGGGGGGCTGTGCGGGGAGCCCCTGGGAGCACCCCCGTGTGGGGCCGGGGGCTGCACAGCCGTGGGGCAGCTGCACACACAGCGTATGTGCTGTATAGCTTATCCCGAGTATATCGTAGCAATCCTGCCCTCTGATGTCACTGTTACCTGCTCAGCCTGTGCCATCAGAAACACCGAACTCATTAACTTGGACAGATTTATGGGGTAAGCGTATGTTGTTGGTATTATGAGAAGCAGTTACATTCATCGGGAGATTTTATGATTCACCGTATCCGCTTATGTAAACCTTAACTTGGACAGCAAGAGCCTCTCGGGAGCGTGCTGTCATTCTGGCAGGGTCATCAGAGCTCGGTGGGGCTGTGGGCAGGGGCCGGGGGGAGCAGGGTGCTGGGTTTGGGAACCAACACAGAACAGCCGGGCCAGTGGGGTTCAGGAACAGAGCTTGGAAGGGTTGGGGACAAAGCTTGTGGGGTTGGAGAGCAGAGCTGGTGGGGATGGAGGCAAGGCTGACAGTGCTGGGGAGCAGAGCTGGTGGGGTTGGGATAGCAGAGCTGGAAGTGTTGGAGAGCAGGGGGAGCGGGGCTGATAGTGTTGGGAAGTGGGGCTGGAGGGGATTGCTGGAGGGAAGGCTGGTAGTTGGTTGGGGAGCAGGACTGGTAGAGTTGGGGAGCGGGTCTGGTAGAGTTGGGGAGCGGGATGGTAGGGCTGGGGAGGGGGGCTGGTAGGGTTGGGTACATGTGCTTCTGGGAAGCGTGGGTGGATGGTACTGGGAAGGCTGACCACCACAGTACAGGGCTGGTGAAGATGATGGTCAAAGCTTGCAGGGTTGGGGAGCAGGAGCAGGTGAGTTGGGGAGCAGGAGCAGACGATGGCGGGGAGCAGGACTGGATGGTAAGGAGCGGGGCTGGGGATCAGGAGCAGATGAAGTCGGGAAGTAGGATGAGACGCGGCTGGGAGGCAGGACCAGATGACAGTGGGAGCCGGGGGCACGGGATGGGGGGGAGTTGGGGAGCGGGAGAAAGTGACGGCGGGGAGCAGAGCTGGGGAGCAGACGTAGTGAGGAGCAGGCGAAGTCGGGGAACGGGGCTGGGGG
>JAPSGF010000063.1:1315959-1341964 GCA_035772895.1 Perdix hodgsoniae | reverse complement strand
CGGGGCGGGCCGGGGCCGGGCGGGGCGGGGGCCCGGGGCCGGGCGGCAGCGGCGGGCGGGGATTTGCGGGCGGGCGGGCGGCGGAGCGAGGCGGCCGCATGATGAGGGAGCGGAGCGGCACCTCCGGCAGCGCGGCGGGCGGCTCGGGCGGCCCCGGAATGGAGAGCCTGCCGCCGCGACAGCCCGACTACATGTCCGTGTGCCTGTTCGCAGAGGAGCCCTACCAGAAGCTGGCCATGGAGACGCTGGAGGAGCTCGACTGGTGCCTGGACCAGCTGGAGACCATCCAGACGTACCGCTCCGTCAGCGAGATGGCCTCCAACAAGGTGAGCGGCGGGACGGGGCTGCCTGGAAGCCGTCCTCACCGCGGCGGTGAACGGCGCCGGCCGCTGCCGTGCGTCCGTAACGGCGTTAAGCCGCGCGCGGTCGCGTGGTTCGCTTTGTCCTTCGCGAAGGGTTCGGTGCCGGTTCCGACGCGCTGCCCCATCCCGTCCCTCCGCCGATAACGAGAAGGGCGCTCCGCTCCGCGCGCGGTGCTCGAGTCCGGAGCCGGGGAGCGGAGGGAGACGGGAGGGGGAAGCGCCGGGGAAGGGGAGCGCGGCGCGAGGTCTGCGCGGGGCTTTCCGAAGTCCCCGCTGGCGATGTCTTTGAGTTCCCCGCCTCCCTTGCCCATACCCGAGCCGTACCCCGGCTCCGCGGGGCAGAGCGCTGCGGCGGCGTTCCGGGAGGGTGCCCCGAAGGGATCCCCGCTTCCCGGAGCCGTGCGGCCCCCGCAGCGGGTTGGCAGCCCCGCCGGCAGCGCTCCAGCTGTGCTGCTGCTCCCACGCCGCCGGCAGCCCGCGGCCGCGGCCGGATCCAGTCCGGAGCTGCACGGCACAGCCGCGGTGTTGTTCCCTTGTTTTGCTTTTTCTTTCTTTCTTTCTTTCTTTCTTTTTTTTCCTAATTGGAAATTAATGAAAGCAGATAGGCTGAATCATAAACTGATTTTATGGAAAAGTTGAGCAAACGAATCCCACGATGCTTCAGCTTCCTCCTCTGGTCACGATCGCTGCGACGTGCAGGGGCAGAGGAAGCAATAAAAGTTTTATAGACGGGGCTTTCGAGTGAGGAATATGGGTTTTTTTTTTGGAGTTGGTGCGAGTGAAACCGGGCTGGAGGCTGTGGGAGGGGCTGGGCTGAGGGGCGAGCTGTGCCCAGAGGTCGTGTCCCAGCAGTGGGTGTCAGTGCCCTTCTCTTGGAGACATTTCGTCTTTACCGAGTGCCACCTCTGCCTCGGTGAAGGCGAAAGGCTCTGGTTGGATACTGGAGCAATTAAAAGTTGTGATCTGTCCACGTGGGCCGAGCAAAACTGTTCCCAAAACTTTCTTTCATAACAAAGTTCCCCAAATGCTCTTTACCCAACCCGGCACTGTTGTCAGCAAAAGAGAACCCTCATGCCCTGCTCCCCCAGTGGGCGATGGGCGCAGCCGTGGGTTGGCTTAGGGGCTCCCAGCTGAGCGCCACGGGGTCACCTCTATGGGTGAACCCATTGGAAAAAAAACCCTATTTGGGTTCTTCTCCAAATGACGGCTGAAGGCGTTTCCATCTGTCGCCGGCAAGCAGCAAAACAGCCCGAATGTTTTGAAAACAGGATGCTCGGGCTCCGCGGTACGAAAGAAAAACGGAAAGAGAAACAGCCGAGATAGGAAGAAAGCGAGGAGGCGCAGCGTGCGGCCGGCACAGCGCGGCACAAACAGCGACCGATCCGCTGACCTCCTCACCGCCGGGCCCTGGCCCACAGCCACGCCGGCCCCGCGACGTCACCGAGCGCGATAGTAGGCACGGCACAGCTGCTGCAAGTGTGACTCGAATTTCCTGTCTCCTTCCTGACAGACGTAGTTTAGAAAACCCAGAGTTGCAACAACAGCGGGCAGAGAGGGAGGACCTCCGTGGACGTGTTTGCAGGGCGATTCTCAGAAGAGCTGCACCCAGAAGGAATTGCCGGGGGGAAGCACCGGGCAGGACGCATCCCGGCTGCGTGCTGATGGGTTTCGGAAGGCAGCGCGTAGAGCGCGTGCGTGTGCCTTTTTAGGATGTGAGTTAATAGCGGGAGAAGTGAGGAGACGTGTGGCTAATGGTGCCTGGAGTGGCCGAGCCCATTGCTCCGACCCATGTGGGCCGGGGGACGTCGGTGGGACTCTGTGCTGTGAGTGGGAATCGGGCAGAAGTGGGCAAAGCCGGAGCTGTGTTGGCTGCGTGCGTCCCCAGCAGCTCTGCTGCCCACTGGGGGCTGCGGGACGGCCCCACACCCTGCCTGCTGTTCTGTTTCCCAGTGGTTGGCACACTAAGCTTTCTGCATCAGAGAAAAACTACCTGGAAAAGCACCGGGTTGTGGGGAACGCAGCCAACATGAGGGGAATTTCCTCTCCCGGCATCAGGCAATCCTCAGCTGCCAGCAGGGCACAGCACCACAGCAAAACAAAACTGCCTTCAGAGCTCCGTGGGAGACAGTGTTGCTGTGGAAGCAGAGCACACAGATTCGTATTACTGTTTTATATATATATATATATATACGTATGTATTTCCTGTGTTTATCTTCATGCCCAGCTCCCAGCTCGGGACCTGGAGCCATCCTGACAGAGGGGGTTTCTCTCTCAGTGCCCACCCCCAGTGCTGCACTGTGTCTGCTCCCCCAGCCCCACTTCTTCCAGGGGTTCAGTGCCCAGCGCATCCACCCCTGCATAACAACGAGGGGAAGAATTCTCCCAGCTGCAGCCCTGGGCCTGGCAGCTCCCGGGTCGTTATGGGGCCTCTATATCATATAGCATCTATCTGCAGCATGTATGGCATGGATGGATCTGCACCTAAGAGCGCTGCCTTGTCCTGAAGGCACACCAGGCTTCCTGGGAGCTGTGTGCAGTGACTAGATGGGCACATTGCCCGATTTGTAGCCTGTGGGAATGTTCTGGTTTGGAGAGGTGTTCAGAGGTGTTGTCACCTCTGGAGAGGTGTTGTCACCAGGTGCCTTCCTCGTGCCCTCACTGCTTTGGGAACCCATCTCCAGTTGGACTCGATGATCCTTATGAGTCCCTTCCAACTTGGGACATTCTGTGTTTCTCAGGGGGACCCTTCCCTGCGCAGCTGCGCAGTGCTGAGCGAATCACCCGAGTCTCCATTCAGCTCAGCAGTGCTGGCTGGCAGGGCAGGCCCTGTGCCACTGAGTGCCCAACAACCTGACCCCATGCTGGGACACAGCGGGACGGCCCCGCGTGCTCCCGCTGTCACACGTCAGCCAGAGATAAACACAGCCCGCTGCATTCTGCTTGTGTTTCAAAGGGCAGAGGAGAGCAAAGGCCACACTGCTGTCGGGGCAGCGGTGGATAAGCAGTGTAACCCCAGCAGAGCCCCTCGGGGCCGTTGCCAGCAGCATATGCGCCGTGTGGCACATACACAGCCTGTGCTCCGTGCGCCACGATCCTGCGGGTCTCGGCCCCAGAGCACGTCCCCTAATACGTGATGTTTCCCCAAAGTGGTGCCAAGCTGTTTAGTCTTCGGGTCTCTTTGCTGTAACTTCCTTTGTTTAATATCCTTTCAAGCAGCCGAGCGTCTCACAAAGAGGAGTTTGTCGGCTTGCACAGCAGCCAGAGAGACAAAGAGGCTTCCACGTCTCCTGTTTTTACAAGCTGGGATGAATCACCCGGCCCGCGTGCGGTTCCGTGCCGTGCCGGTATTCCCCTCGCCTGGGGACGCGCGTTGCGGAAGCGGCGTTGCCTGTGCAGGGCTGGCAGCACCCGGTGGGACGGCAGGCAGCATCCTGGCACTGCGCTGCCGGCCCCGCTGGCTCTCGTTCTGCAGTGCTGTGGTTCTGTGATCGCTGCAGTGGGAGCTGAGGTCTCAGCGTCCACCCCGTCTTTCCTTTATTGGCGGTGTTTATTGGTGCTGAAGGCCTCCGAGAGAATCCAGGCTCTGGCTCCTGCGTGGAGCGTGGAGCCTGTTTTTAGGAACGGGAACAGCTGAGAGCAGTAAAAGTGAGGTTTTGGTGAAGGAAGAGGAGGAATCTGCTCAGTGCTGAGAGCCCCCGGAGCTTGGTGTGCTGGGGGCTGGGGAGCTGGCTCTGCCCCACACTGCAGCAGCTCCCATTACTTCCATGCCTGGGCTTGCAGGTTAGCTCCCTCTGCCCATCCTCTTCCTCCCCCCTTTCTCTTTGGCTTTTGCAGTAAATCACTCTGGTTATATGAAATATGTGACAACAGTGGGCCACGTATAGGTTTACTTGGCAGACTGCTGCTTTACCCTGAGGGCTGCCCATTCCAAGATACCTTGGATAAAATGAATTAAAAAATATATGTATGTATTAAAAATATATACATACATATTGGAGAGCTGAATTTTGCTCCAGTCCATCTTCCCAAGTTCCACCATCCGTCAGGACACGGCAGTGCCCGTGGCTCCCTAGCTCATCCTGTAGCGTTTTCTGCTTGTATTTGGCTGTTTAAGTTTTGCATTCTCAGACTTCTACGTTATAACACATTAGGGTGGGGCTTAAATAAATAATAGCTCCAAGGCAGGTTCAACATGAATCACAATGTGAGGGCAGGCAGGAGGTGACTAACAGTTCGCAGCCGTGACCTCGGGAAGCGAGGCGAGGACAGCAGAGGTACCAGAGGTACATTGCTTGGTGTGGGGTGAGCTGCCAAGGGGCACAAGTGGGATTTCATCCCAGAGCATCCCACATCCCAGCCCCAGGGCTGCAGACCGCTTCACAGAATGCAGAATGGGCGAGGTTGGAAGGGACCCCTTGGGGTCATCCAGTCCATCACCTGTAGGGAGGTGGGCAGTGGGCAGGTGGGATGGGCTGGGGTTGGACTCGGTGATCCTAGAGGTCTTCTCCAGCCTTGCAGTTCCTGTGATTTTATGCTCTTGTCTCAGCACAACCCCCGACTCCTCGGTTTTCACCCAGGTGCAAAGGAGCGTACTGGCGAGCAGGATATCTCCTCTAAGTGAAACTTAATTGGAAGAAGTTGTGATACCAAAGCCAAAACACGCTGTGGAGAGCTTGTCTGTCAGAGCTCCCAGAGGCAGAGATTTCCCTGATGAAAGCCTTTGCTCCGTGTTTAAAGCAAACAAATGAGGGGTGCCTCACTTTGCTGCTGTTGGAGCACAGCTGGGCAAGTGTGGCGTAAAAATCACTGCAAGCCACTTGCCTAGCTCTGCGTGAAAAGGAGTTTCCATGTGAATGCATTTCCATTAATGAGCGCCTTCGGTGCGGATCCGATGCTTGCGTTGGGCTCATCTCCATGTGGGCACCCCTCTTCGGAGGGACTCCGTGCTGCAGGGTGAGGGGCCAGAGCTCCTGGCTGGGTCTGGTGGAAGCTGCTGGCGTTCTGCATTGCTCTGAGCATCCCTGAAAAGTCATCCCGGGGCACAAAGTGATTTGAATTTTCTAAAGCCTGTTCTCCTACTCAGGTGAAACCCCAGCTGGATTTGCCTAAGTGATGACTGCGGAGCCCGGCTCAAATTTAAATTAAATTTAAATTGCTGCTTCGTACGATTAACGAAATCTCGGTTTTAATTGCGTTGCTCTCTGGTTCAGCGATAAAGGCCCTTCCCTCCCAGCGCTGGGATGGGGTGCAGGCACTCTTGCCCTCTCACCGCAGGCTGTCCCCAATGGCCACGAGGTCCCTGCAGACCCCACAGCCCCGCGGTGCCATGTGGGACGCAGTGCCAGCCCACCACTGCCCGCGTGGCTGGCGGAGCGCGGAGCTCCCCAGCTTTGTGGGCCGCTCTTACGAAGCTGCTCGGCTTCCTCTGGCACTCGAGGCTTCGTCCGTGTGGTTTGCATGGGTGGGACTGACAGAAGATTCTGGTCGGAGATCTGCAGGCTGCTGGAGTGCTATCTGCTCCCACGGCCGCAGATGTTGTCAGCTGCATCTGCGCTTTCTTTAATCAAGTTTGTGTCAACAAACAAGCTGCTGCAGCTTTTAATTTCGCTGGTGCTTCCTCGCCCCTGGCCCTCAGCTCGGGCTGCCGCTCCTCAGCTCTTCCTCAGTTTTCTTTCAGTTACCACACGACAAACATTTGCTCCAGCTGGTCAGAACCATTTTGCAGAAGTGGTTTTCGCTCGTTCCTGGTTTTGTCGCTGTCCTCTTGGTAGGTGGAGGGGAAAGGCAGAGCAGGGCTGAAGCCGTGGTGCTGGGCTTGGTGGTGTGGGGCTGGCGGTGCCGGGCTTGGAAGAAGGGATGCTGGTGCCTTCTGGGGGCTTTTCTGGAGAGGACATGAACGCAGAATGCAGTCATGGAGTGTGTAGACTCTGGGTTTAGCTGTGTTATCTTCTGATGGCTTAAGGAGACGTGTTAAGAAGTAGGAGAGCACTTCGTAGGATCCCAAAATCCCAGGCGGTTGGTTTCAGAGGACCTTAAGGATCACAGAACCATGGAATCCTTGAATGGCTGGGTTGGAAGGAACCCCGAAGCCCCCCACCCCACCCCTGGTGCCCCCACCAGCTCAGGCTGCCCAGGGCCCAGCCGCTGCCTCGGGCACCACCAGGAGGGGGGACACCCAGAGCTCTGTTTGATGAAGCAGAAACCACCCTGGGGTTCCAGAGGAGCTGCAGGTTGGGTCCAGCCTCAGTGCCGCAGCCCAGGGCACATCGCAGTGTCCATCTGCCACCTGCCATACGTTGTGTCAGTCAGAATGTTGGTCCCAGGCAGGGGCTGACCGCTGCCAAGCAGGACAGCATGGGGAGCCCTAGTGTGGACCTGACCAAGGCCTGGCTGCAGGCTGAGGGGGTTCCTGGCTCCCCAGTGCCCTTATGGCTGGAGGTTCGGCGTTGGCTCCAGCAGGATTAGCTCGCAGCACTTGGCCCAAGGAGCTTTTCCTATTCAATCTGCATATTTCTGTCTCATTTCTCTGGAAACGAGCTGGAAAGGTCCTGCTGGTAGCGCTGGTGCTCAGGTTCCACCCCATCCCCTCCTGAGCACTGCTCTGCATAGGCGTGTGCCTCCCGGGGGGGTCTGCTGCTCGCAGGCAAATGCTGAGCTCCGCATGGCAAACCTGAATGTTGCACTGTCTGCATCAGATAGGTGATGTTGCTTTCATGAGCAGCCGCATGCTGATTTATGGCAACGCGCTATTTATTTATCAACATTTAGGCTGCGGATTTTTAAATTATCCTAATAGCACAAAGCCAACAAGTTGGTCGTGACGTTGCTCCTTTAAAGTCTGGCTTTGAACGCCTCTATAAATCAACTCCCCTTTGATGTGAAGTGGGAGATTTCATAACCGTGTGTTTACTTTCGGGTTTAAAAAAATAAGCTGAAGGGAAAATAAAAAAAAACAGCAACCGAAAACAAAAAGCAAATAGCAGTTTGTATCTCATTAAAAATAGTTTCTAGCGCATTAAAAGCTATATTGTTTTAGGAAACGAGAGCTAGGAAGAGTTGCAAAAGCAGTCGATCCTTTTAATGGCTGATCGTTGGCTGCAACCATTGCACTTGTCCTCAGGCACATGGGCACATGGCAGAGCTGCCGGCGCGGGGTCCCAGCTGTGCCCCACAGCACTGGGGCTGAGCACATGGACAAGGGCTGAGCCCGGCTGCGTCTGCATGGAAATCAAAGGCTTACATTGCCCTCGTGGCACAGCTCCTTTGGTCGGAGGGATTTCCAAGCGCGGGGGATGCGAGGTTTGCGTCAGAAGGGTGGGTCGTCGGGAACAGGGTTTGTAAACACTGGGACTCGCTGGAGATGTGCAGTGAGATTCCTCCATCAAAGTGTGGGGTGGGACCCACTCCCCCAGCCGCTCCGGGCTGGAGCCCCGCAGCACCTTCACAGTGCTTTTATCTTGCATTTACCCTCCTGCAAATGCATGCAACTCACTTACAGTCTTTAAATGAGGGCTCCTGGCCTCGGGGAGCCTCAGCTGGCACACGCTGACTTCAAAGGGCTGACATCAGCAGCGGGCACATCCTCCTGCCTTGTCCTGGCTGTGCAGCACTGCTGTGCTGTGCTTGGAGGGCCACGGGGCCACGAGTGGCAGCAGGGCTGCTGCTGGGGCTGCACGGTGAGGCTCAGACTGGGTGTGCATTTGTGGGACTCTGCCCGACTTTCTGGAGCTGTCACAGGGGATGTTCCTCCACGCACAGCAGTGGGAAGCTGGAGACAGCTCGTGAAGAATGGCCGCTGCTATAATCAAAGGATGATCCAATTTCTGGAGCTCTGATTCGTTTCACATGGCTCCTGCTGTTACTTCAGAGCGTGTGGAACAGGAAAACTGCCTGCAGGAGGATGGTGTTTTCTCACACAACCCTGCAGCTGGGTCACCCAGGGTAGGGGCAGGCGTGCCCATGGGTGTGTGGTGCCCACTGGGTTGGGGTTTGTTCCACTTAGCTGTGCAAGTATTGTGTGTGTGGTCAGAGCTGGGACAGAGGGAATCATGGAATCACAGAATCACTAAGGTTGGAAAAGACCTCTAAGATCACCAGGTCCAACCACCAACCTGTCCCCACCGTGCCCACGGACCACATCCCTAATGGAAGGGAGCCCCAGGCCCTGCACCAGCTGCACATTCCCTCCCTCTGCAGGTGCATGCTGGAGCGTGTTCTGCAGCCATGCCCAAGCTCTCCAAGCATGCTAGATTCGCTCCCGAAGAAGTGAGGCTGCTGCTTGCTTTGTGGCAGAGCAGTTGGCATCCCTCAGTGCAGACAACCTGCTCTTCCTTTGCAGTCAGATTGATTTGACAAGGAATTGTGGAGTTTTGCACCTCAATCTGTCCGTGCAGTTTTTCATGTCTTTAAGTAAATCCCACTTCCTTGTGCCCACATATCTCTGATGGCAAATTGCACCAAGCCCTACAAAGCACAAAGGTGACTGCATGGAAAACCCAACTGGTGCAACTTTGCTGGGCAGCCTGAGCTGGTGGGGGCACCCAGCCCATGGCGTGGCGCATGGACTCCAATGGACGGGTGTGGAGGTCCCATCCAACCCCACCATTCTATGGCTGTGTGGTTCTGTGAGTCCTTCAGCATGCTTGCCATTGGTGTGGGCACATGGCTGGCTGGGCTTGTGACCCCAACAATGTTTCACTGGGAGAACAGCAGGCTCGGATCTTCCCCATGTCCCAGCAGGACCATCCCACCCCATTTTTGTGAGTTTTGCCCACCCTGGGTCCGTGTGGGCAGCAAATGGGAGGTGGCATCAGCTGCTCACCTCTGTCCTCGTGCACTGGAGGGACAGGAGGAGGACCTCCCTGGCTCCATCTCAGAGTTAAGAAGATGATTGTCCTTGGTCAACAAGGGATGGATGTTTGGGGTCAGGGCTGTGTCACCCCAGCACAGCTCCCATCTGTTTATTATTGCCAAGGAAAGCATGTGCAGTGCAGGAGTCCCATCCAGGTGGTGCTAAGATACTGTAGGATGCAAACCTGAGCACTGGCCATGCTGCATTCAGCGTCTGTATTTAATGAAGAAAGCACAGCTCAGAATGCAAGAAGTGCTTTTATTTTTTTCAGAAAAGAAGGCAGCACAGGTGCTGGCATGTGCCAGAATCACCCCAAGCTGCTGTGGCTCAAGGGAAAAAGTGAAAAAGGTCCTTCCTGCAGCTCTGTGACAGGCAGTGACGTTTCTGCCATCAGGGATGCCATGCTGGGATCAGTGTCACGCGGCAGCAGTGGGGCTGCAGCGCAGTGCCCATGCGGGATTTGTCATAGCAGCGCAATGATAAATCACAGGATTTGGGTTGGGAAGGAGTGCTAGCGAGAGGATTTATTGAAATCTTGCATTGTGATTGCACAATGTAATTGCCGATACCGGCTTATCTCTAGTTTGCGTTTCCACATTGAGAAGTGCTCCCAGTTTGTTAAGGTGCATTTTGCTGCACTGCTGCATTTTGCCTCTTTGCCACGGGGAGGAAAAACAGCAATCACATCCGCGGTGTCAGCGCTTTGAAAATCCCCTCTGAGCACTCGCCTGGCAACCCTCTGCAATGAAGAGAGGGGGGGGAAAAAAGCACAAAAAGCAGAAGGGAGAGGAGAGGGCTGCGTGCTGCGCCTTGCTTGGGCGCGCATCGCTTCCTCCATCTTACCCTCCTCCCAAAGATGGCTGTGGGGCCGCACCGTGGGGCCGTGGGCTGCGCATGGTCCCCCCCCACACCCCGCTCCCCCCGGGGGCCACCCATCCACCCACCCCCCCATCGGCGGTCACCCACCGCAGCGGCGCACGGCCTCGCCGCACGCGCATGGATTCGCCGCCGCCTCCCCGAGCAGCCCCGCAGTCGGGATTCTCTGCACAGAGAACCCACCCACGCTGCAGAGATGCGGTGCCGGGCTGGGCTCCGGCGGCGTGCGGCGTTCACCGCGTTCCGGGCGCTGGGGGCTGCGGGGACTCAATGCTCGCTGATTGCTGCCGGCTGCCAGCGCTCCCATCTCGCCGGTGACGTCTCCATAAGGACCTGAGCGAGGGCTGCGGCGCGGGGTGTTCCAAAATGCCTGAAGCCAACGCTTTGTTGTCCGTGTCTTGGGGTTACATTAAGGTGGGTTGGATCCTGCCGGGTCCTCGGTGCCTGTTTTTGTGCTGTGTTCCTCAGGTGGAGCCCCTGGGAGGGAATGGGGCCGTTGGAGTGGTTATTCCCACACGGTGCGTGTGTGCGGTGCGTGCAGTGTACGTGGATGCGACTTGCTTCTCCCCTTTGGGAATTCACTTCTGTAGGGTAAAATGATGCTGCAACCAAAGCGTGCAATTGGCAAATGGAGAGCGATGTATGGGAGCAGCTGGGCGAGCGCTGCGTCTCGCTGCAGTGCTGCAGGCAGACCTGAGATTTGTGGCATCTTTGCTTTTCTCTTTGGAACACATGCAGCCACATCGCAAAATGGAGCAAACTTATGTAATGGAGCGGAGAACAAAAGGAGGTGGAAATATAATCCAGTACCAGATGTGGGTCTCTCGGAGAGGTTACCTGAGGCATCTCATTTCTGGCAGTGAAAATAATGTCTGTCTGTGGAGGAGATTCGTGTTGCAGTTTTTGCATACTGAGCAGAAGTACGTAGCCGCGCTGGTGCTGCAGGGTATCTTGGTGAAGCTGAATGGCTCTGATTCTGTTTCATATCTCTCTGTAATTCTGTTTTTCACCTCTTGCTTCTCCGTTTGCTTGCTGTAGAGTTGAAGCCGTGTGAAAGCATTCATAAAAATTCCATTCTGATGTTTGTGTTTCTCCCTCCCTCCAGTTCAAGAGGATGCTGAACCGCGAGCTGACGCACCTCTCTGAGATGAGCCGCTCCGGAAACCAGGTGTCCGAGTACATCTCCAACACCTTCCTGGGTAAGCAATGCCTGGGCTGTGGCCCCTGGGGCAGCCCCTGCCTCTGCCTCCTTTCACAGCCACATCTCAGCACACAGCATTACTGAAAGCCTTTGATTTTCTGCTCTCCAAACGGAGATGGGGAGCAGAAGGATGCAGCGCTAGCCTGGCGCTCTGCGCGGGGGGATTCCCTTTCCAGATGGAATGATTCCTCTGGTTGGGCTGAACCGAGCTGCTGTCGGCCACGTTGTGCAATGTTTGCTTTTTGTGTTGACCTTACGTGAAGGACAGAGCCGCCGGAGCCCAGCTGCACGCACTCATCTTTGCACCTTCTGCCTCATAAAACCGCATCTCCCCCTCAGAGCCAGGGGCTCGGACAGGCAAGGTCAACCCAGGAGTTTTATTACTCTGTGCTTACGTGCTCATTTTGCACTGGAAATCTGAGCCCAGCCTCACAGATACGCACAGCATTTCGCGTGACATTCCTTTTGTAGGAGCTTCCAGGACGAGCAACACGAATGAATTCAACATTTAAGTGTTCTGAGAAGTGTTTACTTCCTCTGTGTTTACAAAGCCCATCTTTTACAGAAAATGCAGTTTACTGTGGTTTCAAACAGTTCCCAAATAGGTGCTGCGTTGCTCTTAAGCAGCAGCTTGATGCTGGGCACCCCCACCAAGTACCCAGTTCCATTGGCCTGAACGCTGTGCCCACGTCCTCAGGGAGCTCATGCCCCACGGTCATCGTGGCCCAGAATGCCTTCCCTCTGTGACACACCATTATTTCCATTAAGGGATTTTAAAGTGATTTCAATAGCCAGTTGCAACTGGAGCTGCCGCGTGCATTTAGGGCTCATCACATCATGAATAATCCATGTAAGAGTCTGGAGCTGCTTTGTGGGAATCCACTCCTCTCCTATCGCTCAGCTTAATGGCGACATCCAGAGCAGAAATGAATACAGGGAAGAAAAGCAGGGCAGCCCCACTGCTGGCAGCAGGGCACTTCTGTATACCCATGCTGGTGGGATCATTGGAGAGAAATCATCAGAGCTTTCAAATGGATCTTAAAGCTATTTTAGGAAGTTGTGCTGTCGCTTTTTTATGAGTTTGCTTTTTTGTTTTTCCTGTAAAACGTGGTTTAAAAATGAATGCACAACATATAAGAGGTTGAAGCAAAAAGGAGAAGTTGTAGAATCGTAGTATGGCTTGGGTTGGAAGAGACCTTGGAAGTGTATCCAAACAGCATTTGTGAAATGAGGATAGTTCATGGATGCTAAAACCAGATGGCATATCTGTGTTGCTTGGCTTCATTAAATGAGCTGAAGAAGGCATCAGTGAGGCAGCCCCAACGCTGTCACTTGGCCAAGGGTGTGAGAGGTTGGGTTTGTCACTGGGCCCTGCCATGGGCATGGGCAGGAGCTCAGCCTCTGCAGAGCAGTGCCTCGGGCACAGAAATCCACATGTGCCCTTTGATGGGCCGTGAACGTGACCTGCTAACCGGGAGGCATTATGGAAACACTAATTAAAGGTTTAAGGGTAATTACCCTATTTTCCTAAGTGTTATTTTGCACTGAGCACTGAATAGCAATATACAGCATAACTCTTTCTTTCTCTAAGGATTTTCCTTAGTCTGTGCTGCTCAGATTCTCCCCTGCACTGTTCATAAGGATGTTGTATGCATCCAAAGGATTCTTCTGGGAATTCACAAAGTTCCAGAGGAGGGTCAGCTTGGCTGTTAGGAGAAATCTCTTCACCCAAAGAGCACTCAGCACTGCACAGCTGCCCAGGGGTGGGGGGTCACCATCCCTGGGGTGTTCAGAGCCGTGGGGATGTGGCACTGAGGGACGTGGGCAGTGGGCATGGGGTGGGCTGGGGGTGGGCTTGGGGAGCTTGGAGGGCTTTTCCAACTTTAACGATGCTGCGATGCTATGATTCTGTATTGATGATCAAAGTAAGGGTTGATGTGAGGGGCTGCGCTGGGTGCTCACACGGTGTTCCTGCAAATGATGCTGATTTCTTTCACCTCTCTTTGTTGCAGACAAGCAGAATGATGTGGAGATTCCTTCTCCCACGCAGAAAGACAGAGAGAAGAAGAAAAAGCAGCAGCTCATGACCCAGATCAGCGGAGTGAAAAAATTAATGCATAGTTCAAGCTTAAATAATACCAGCATCTCGCGGTTTGGTGTCAAAACAGAAAAGGAAGATCATCTGGCCAAGGTACATCAGATTGATATGGTTTGTGGAGAATTGGTGTGATCTTGGAGCACGTGGCCTCCTCTTACAGGTGTTCTGACATCAGCACTTCACAGCTGCCCTGTGTTCCTGTACTGCCATAATTACTGGTGCTTATGAACTGGCTTGACTACTGCAGGCAGGAAAACAAAAAGCTTTGGTGGGAGGGATACATGAAGACACGTCTTGAGAAACATTTTAACTGTTCTCTTTGTGTCTTTTCCACAGGAGCTGGAAGATCTGAATAAGTGGGGTCTGAACATATTTAACGTTGCCAGGTATTCCCACAACAGGCCGCTCACCTGCATCATGTATGCCATATTTCAGGTGCGTGGTTTTCTGTGCTTTCACAGCACTGGTTTAATACCTGGTGGCTCCCCGTTACACTGCCTGGTGCACTGTGACATCCCTGTGTACAGGTGGTTGTGGGTGCCCCATCCCTGCAGGCATCCAAGGCCAGGCTGGATGTGGCTCTGGGCAGCCTGGGCTGCTGGTTGGCGACCTGCACACAGCAGGGTGTTGGGACTGGGTGAGCTGTGGGCCTTTGCAACCCAGGCCGTTCTGTGATTCTAAGATACTTTTGACATCTCTTATGCAGGAGCGAGATCTACTGAAGACATTCAAGATCTCATCGGACACCTTTGTGACGTACATGATGACATTGGAAGACCACTACCATTCAGACGTGGCGTATCACAACAGCCTGCATGCTGCTGATGTCGCCCAGTCCACCCACGTTCTCCTCTCCACCCCTGCACTGGATGTGAGTACTGCTTAGAGCTGAGCTCTGTGCCCAGCACTATTTCAGCTGCAGCTCCATCTGTAATCTCTATTTCATTTTAAGGAGCGTGTGCTTGCACGTCAACCTCTCTTCTGAGCAAATGGCTTGCTTACACAAGCCTCGTCCTCCTAAAAGTGATTCAGAAAGCAGAGAGGGTTTGTTTCTGTAAATGGGCATCCCGAAGTGGTGATGGGCTTCTCTCACAGGTCCCCATTTCCTCCATAGGCTGTCTTCACTGACTTGGAAATCCTCGCTGCAATTTTTGCAGCCGCAATTCACGACGTGGATCACCCTGGTGTCTCCAACCAGTTTCTGATTAACACAAGTGAGTTTTGTTTCAAATACAATCACGGCTTCATCTGCAAACTCAGAGTACGTTTTCCATTACAGCAAGGGCCAAACTAACTTTCAGACCACTGTGCTTTCTCAAAACACTGCGCAGTAAATGAGTTTTGAAATGGGGTGACAATATAAGTCAAATTCTTATCAAAACAAAGGAAGCTATTGTAGTATAATTTGCAAAACGGCCTTGAATCTTGTGATTATCATTTGATAAGGCATAATAAATCTTCCAAATTTCATCATTAACAGAAGATTAGTAATGCTGTTGCTATTGACAACAATAGAGCTAAATATTGTGGTTCGTGTTGTATTCTGCAACGGGCTAAGCATGTGTTTTGGTTCCAAAGGATGGGCATTGTTCTTTTTTGGAAAGCGTGTGTGCAGGATCCATGCTTTCTGCCGTCAGTGCTTCCAAAGCCTGTAACTAAGTCAGCTGGATACTGTTTGTCTCACTAGGGCTAGCAAAGGGCTGTTGGTGTTCTGTACACATGTAGTCAGAGCTACATGCTCTTGGACTATGTGGTACAAAAAAGGAAACTTCTCCATTTGTTGCACGCAGACAAACATTGCAGTGCCCAGTGCTCGCTGTGGAGTCTCACACTTCATGCAAACTGAGTCCATGTTTGTGTTGTTTTGGCAGATTCCGAGCTGGCACTGATGTACAACGACGAGTCTGTCCTGGAGAACCACCACCTGGCAGTGGGCTTCAAACTGCTGCAGGAGGAGCACTGCGACATCTTCCAGAACCTGACCAAGAAGCAGCGGCAGACGCTCAGGAAGATGGTGATCGACATGGTAGGGCTCCTGGCACACTGCTGCTCTTCGCATACAGGCTTCTCCACCTGGCCGCCCTCACTGAGGTTGTGTTTTCTCTTCCATAAAGGTATTGGCAACAGATATGTCCAAGCACATGAGCCTGCTGGCAGATCTGAAGACAATGGTGGAAACTAAGAAGGTGACCAGTTCAGGAGTCCTCCTGCTGGACAACTACACGGACAGGATACAGGTACAGCACAGAGTTCCTGCAGGACAGAAGCACCTTGCCTGTCTTGTTCAGTACGAAAGAAACCACGTTCCTGTTCTTGCTGTTGCTTCCAGATGATCTAGATATAGCAAAGAGGCTGACCCAGATTTCCAGACATCATGCAGGAGCTGTAGGCCTCCTGATTTCATGTGCTCTGCGCCACAAACAGATGGGTTTGGGGAGGGGGGGGGGGTCTCATGTCTTTTCGGTGGAAGGGATTCGCTGTTTAACTCTTGGAACAGGCAGCTGCACGCATGCTTGTCCCTCTGAGGTTGATCTGTACGACTGAGTATTCGAGGGCTTGTGAATTTCCCTGCTGCTTTCTCTCCTTTCTTTGTCCTGACAAAGAGGTATGGCACGATTGCGGGAGCTCAGTTTGTAACTCCGTAGCTGAAGCAGCTCTTAAGCTGGGTTGAAGTTAATGATGCTCTCTCCAGCGTCTAATCCTCACCTTACAGACATGACAAGGCAGCTCTGGGAGGGGTTATGTGGTTTACATGTAGGATGAGGTACATTGCTGTCTCCCCACTTTGCTGGCCAGCTTAGAACAAGAAAACCCTCTCAAATTTCTGTTGATGCTAGTGCAGCTCCCTGCACTGAGTCCCTGTGGCTGCAGTTAGTCAGGCACCCGGCTGTGTGCGTGAAAGGGATGTTACTCATTGACTGAAGCAGCAGCATTTAACTGTATGAGAGCCTGAAAATACCCTTTGAATGGTGGGAAGCACCTGCATTCAAAAACAAACCTCTGTGACGTCACCAGTGTTGCTGCTGCTGCACCCGGTGTAAGTTCTGAGACATCTGGAACACATAGAGCGCGCTGCTCCTCTGCAGCTGCAAGTCCCATGCACAGTGATCTTAGGGTGCTAACATTTCTATACCAAATTGCATAATCAAAGAGCCTCGTGGTTAAATGTTCTGAATTGAGCAAGCAGATACAGCTTGAAGCCGTCCTCTTTTTCCATTGGATTTTATGAGTTTTCTGATGAATGTAATTGCAGGTTCTCCGAAACATGGTACATTGTGCAGACTTGAGTAATCCCACAAAGTCCCTGGAGCTGTACCGGCAGTGGACGGACAGAATCATGGAGGAGTTCTTCCAGCAGGGAGACAAAGAGAGGGAAAGGGGAATGGAAATCAGCCCCATGTGTGACAAACACACAGCGTCGGTGGAAAAATCACAGGTAATTGGCCCGGAGCCACACATCAGTATTGCCTTAGAGACAAAGCTCGTCTGCTTTCTCTAACACAACTAGGCAAAGGGCCAGCTGTTCTGAGGGCTGGTTCTGATTGACCCTGACACCCAGCTGTGCCTGGAGGTCCTACAGCCCTGCAGCCAGGCTGTGGGCTCCCTGCCCACTCCTTGGCGTCCCCACACTCTCCAGACACATGATTATCTTGCCCTGTTTGTGTCCCATTTTCCAGAGTGAGCTGTCCTCCTTTTGTTCCCCGGGCTGGAGGAGTGTGATCCTGATCTCTTTGGGTCTCTTATGTCTTCACAGCCCACAGCCTCCTTCCTAGCTCTTAATTAGCACCTCCTAATCCTACTGGTACTGCACCCCACATTAGAAATGTATGGCAATGCCTGCCCTCTGATGGCAGAGATACAAGCAGCCCCAAGGGAAGCTTCACCCAGGATTCCAGCAGAGCCCGATTTTTGGTTGCTTTTGGCCTCAGGTAGAACGGTTTTGCAGAGCATGAATCTGCCAGCTCAGCTCAGTGGAGCCTCTGTACTGTGAAGTCCAAGTGTAGATATTTAAATCAGTGCAGGTCTTAAAAAGAACTTGGGTTTTTCTTGTATTTTGAGATCCCCTGGTTCATCCCTGGTTCTGATTCATAGCTCAGATGATTTCAAAGTCAACTTAGATCAGACCTGCATAGCACAGGCCACAGCGTTTCACCTGGTTAGGAAGAAACAAAGCCGGAGGTTTATGTTGGCCAGAACGTACTCCAGTCTTCATGTAATGCTGTCCCAGTTGTTGTTTTGGAAGGACTTGAGCAAGCCATCGTCAAGGTTTTTCAGTTTGAATAAGTAACAAAATTGATGATAATTATTTCCAAATGTCCTCTTGGGCTAAGCCAGGCGGTTTCAAAATTATTCACTGGACCACATGGTGATTTTGTTGGAAAAATCTGTCTTATTTGTTAACCTAACAAGAAATGAATCCTGCAGCCAGGCTTGGCCAGAAAATGCCCATGTGCTCCGCGTGTGAGCTCCAGTTAGTTCTGTGGTTCACATACATGCTTCACAAAGGTTTCAAAATGGCATTTTTGCTTTGCAAAAGGAGCTGCACGAAATGGCCACTACGGAAATACCAACAAATGCAAAGGAGAGGGAGAAGTGGCATTTCCAACCCAAGGGCAGACAACGTGCGAGTGTGGCCGAGCTCTGGTGTGTTCCTCTTTACATTGGAACACTTTGGGACCAGGCTGGCCAGCTGCTCTGCCATAGGAGCTGTTTGTGCAAGGAAACGACAGCGCTGCGCAAGGCAGTCAGTCCCGAGCTGTGCTCCCCCAGGCTGCATCGGGTGGCCATCGGCTCACCGCTTGGGATCTTTGTCACTCTAAAAGTGCTCCGGATCTCCTGTGCTGCAGGAAATTTTCATCACCTTTTCGTTTAAGCTGCCTTCCCAGTATATTACAATTGAATGTTAATGGTTCTATTGACATCCTGTTGTGTCTGAAGGAGGCATGTGTGATTTCCAAAGCAAACATCTGCGCGTTGAGCCTGGCCCCTCTGAGAGCCATTTTCCTGCTGCGCAGAAACGTCGTCCAGCAGTGAGGAGAGAAGTGACACACTCTGCCAAGACGGAAGAATTTCAATCCTCTTTATGGCCATTCAGTTTTCTCCATCCTGGACGTACGTCCTCTTACTCAGACAATTGAAACATGATTGAGCTCAGTGCCTACGCGCCTGCGAGCGGATGGGCTGACGGCCGCACCGCTTCCACCCCGGCACGTCACCACTGGGGGCTCGGGCAGCCCGCCTGGGCACAGGAGCAGAACTTGTTGGGCTGCCTCCCCTTCTCCCCGCGCTCTTTCCAAAATGAAGGGAAAGGAAAGGAGATCTCCACCAGGATGGACCGACCAATGGTCATTAGGTGTCATTTCTGCAGGGATCTTGGGGATGTTCCACCTTCAGAGTGGTAACTTGCCCTGTCCCCTGCACAGCAGGGATTGATTCACTGGGCAGGAGGAGGCACCCACAGGGACATTCAAAATCTTTCAGCCAGGGACGGGTGCGACAGCTTCATCTTGGAGCTCCGGTGCCTCCTGCTTTCAGTCTGCCTTTCACGCAGAGCTTGGTTCTGGGCAAGCGTTCATCTGATCAGCACTGATCAGATTCCCCTCAGCCTTCTCCTCCCTATGCACACAGCCCAGGAGCTCTCAGCCTGTCCCCATAAGGAGGTGCTCCAAGCCTGCACCATCTCTGCAAGCTCCACTGGGCTCTCCAGCAGTTTCCTGTCTGCCATGAACTGGGCAGCCCCACACTGGGCACAGAGCTCCAGCTGTGCCCTCCCCAGTGCAGAGCAGAAGGTAGCAGCACCTCCCACAGCTGCTGGCCACACTTTGGGCAGTGCACCCCCAGTCCCAGTGGTCCTCTTGGCTACCAGGACACACTGCTGCCTCATGGCCAACTGTTGGTCAACCAGGACCTCCAGGTCCTTCTCTGCAGAGCTCCTTTCCAGCAGCTCAGCCCCTGACCTACCCTGATGTGTGCTGTTTTTCCTCCCCAGGTGTAGGACTCCTGCTGTTCAGACCTGTGTTTGGAGAGCACCTAGGCAGGCGTTTAGCTCATAAACTCATGCATTCACATCATTTTAACTTTTCAGACAGCCATCTCAGTGCATTTCCCTTCCCTAAGTTTGTTCCCATGTTTTGCAGGTCGGGTTCATTGACTACATCGTGCACCCGCTGTGGGAGACATGGGCTGACCTGGTGCAGCCGGACGCACAGGACATCCTGGACACTCTGGAGGACAACAGGAACTGGTACCAGAGCATGATCCCACAGAGCCCCTCACCCCCATTGGAGGAGCGGGGCCAGGACTGCCCCGGCCTGATGGAGAAGTTCCAGTTTGAGCTGACCTTGGAGGAGGAGGATTCGGATGGGCCCGAGAGGGAAGGCGAGAGCATCGGCTACTTCCGCAGCACGAAGATGCTGTGCACAGGCAGCCCAGGGCAGGAGGAGGTGCAGCGGGAGGCAAACATAGAAATTGTGACAGAGGACACGTCTCCCGTTGACACATAATGCCCTGCACCTGTGTAAGTGGATTGGAAACGCTTAACGAGCATGCAAGCGGTCTGGTGGGACTCGCCTGCAGCCTGGGCCTTAGGCCTGTGCCTGACATTGGCTGACGGATCTCCGGGTCCGTGGGGCTGTCGGGGCTCCGTGCTGAACAATGGCTCAGGAAACGCCGTGAGTGATGCTGGGGTGGCCGTGTGAGCTGCGGGCGCCGCATGGCCCGGGGCTGCGGGAGCCAACGCCGAGCGGCCCAGCACACGGCGGAGAGATTCCGTACCGTTCGCTCCGGGACTCCAACCCGCCGGGCTGATAGAAACTACTGATCCATAACTCTGCGTGTAGAACCTGCCCGTCCCACCGCCTGTCTGCAGACCTGTGTGCCTTCTTTGTAAACACCCTCATGTCTTTTCGAGATCTGTTCGATACACGGAGTTCAGTGTAAGCAGCGGCACCGAGTGTTCGGGAACCGACGGATCCTTTTTGATTCTTCCTGTTACAAGAAGCAGTCTTCCTTTTTCCACGGGCAATACCTGTCACTTTATTGCGGTTAATCACTTTTCCAGACTAAGAGAAGGGATTCCCTCCGTTTTTGCATTACGGCACTTTTAATTAGTCTTCTGAAGGCCCCCCTCGTTGCCTGCCCCTCTGCCCGGGGCGGCTGCGGCGCAGTGGCACGCAAACACCTTCGTGTTCCGCCTTCCCTACGTTTAGGCCCACCGTTCCTCCTCCTCCCGCACTGCCTTGAGCTCTAACACCTCCATTACTGTTTATAACAGTGTATTTATTACGTAATGTATATACTGTAATGTTTTGTAAGTTATTAATTTATATGAATTAGCATTGCCTGTCGGCGGCGATGTTAATTGTGTAGAAGACTCGGAATAAGAGTTGCCTTTTATTTTTCCTTTTTTGTTTTTGTTTTGTTTTGTTTTGTTCTGTTTTCTCGTAACCTTTTGTATTGCATAAAGTACAAAACCTGAACACAGCTGAAGAGACATACGCAACCCAGGCGACGGGGCGGAGGTGGCCGCGTCCTGCCCCAGCCTCCCGACAACCCAATGTGAACCTCTATGACAAAAATGTGAACTGATGTAATAATTGTGCTGTGAAACTCCTCCTGACGACGCCGTTGGGCACGGCGAGCGGTGCCACTCGGTTTGTAACATACGTTTTGAGCTTCTGGTCCAACTCGTGACAACTAGTTAATGACAATAGCACAGTTGTGCATGATCAATGGGTGTGTATGTCTGTCGAACACTGCATTGTTCCAGGTGGTTATTTTCTTGTTTTCAAAAGTTTCACACAACGTATGTTATAGTATTATATATTGTGTTCAGATGCATTCTTAAGAGATTTTTATATGAAGTGAATAAATGAACGCATGACCCAGGGCTGCTCACAGCGTTGTTTGTTCAGTGCGGGTTGGACTGCAAGTATGGCACAGGGAGGCTGGGGGCACAGAGTGGCTGGGAAATGGCATGGGATGGCTGGGATGTGGCATGGGATGGCTGGATTCTGGAACAGGATGGCTGGGACATGGCACGGGATGGCTAGGAAATGGCATGGGATGGCTGGGACGTGGCACAGGATGGCTGAGACGTGGCACAGGATGGCTGGGACGTGGCACGGGATGGCCGAGACGTGGCACGGGATGGCTGAGATGTGGCATGGGATGGCTGGGTTGTGGAGCAGGGTGGCTGGGACGTGGCACAGGGTGGCTGGGACATGCCATGGGGTGGCTGAGACGTGGCACGGGGCAAGGAGATGCCCATGGGATGGCTGCTCCCCGCTCAGTGCTGTCTCTGCCCAGCGGCAGCGGCGCCAGGAAGGCGCTGCAGACAGGAAGGCGATGCCGCAGCGCACCGCAGCCCGGCGGTGGCTTTCATGTCCCGGCCGTACCCAACGCAATTGAAACAACCAGCGGTCTTCCAGGAACAACACGCCCTGCTGCTGCGTGGGGCCGGGCCGGCAGCGGGCGGCGGAGCTGAGCGCAGGGCCACATCCTGTCCCCTCATCCCTGCAGCGGTGCCCCATACTGTGGCTGCACCCCCCGGGCACCACCGCCGCTGCTGCTGCTGAGACCGATTTCTCCTTTCCACCCAATTTACCCTCTGACTTCGATGTGCCCAGCGAAGCTCCAAACCCACAGCTTAAAGAACACAAAACAGTGCTGAGGAGGGTGGGCTGCGGTGCGTTCTGTGCTGCCCCTCCCCTCCTTCTCAACCCCCCCAGGTTTATTTTTTCCCTTCCCACTGACCCACTTCTGGCAGTGGCGTCACCGCGAGTGCAGCGAGCGCAGCCGCCATGCTCTGTGCTGCAGCAGCAGCATCCTTCCCTGCTCTGCTCCAGCAGCACTGCCACAGAACCAACCCTAGACTTCATCTAGGGGGGTTCCCCAGTTAGGTGATGGCACTCTGCATCCTCTCCTCGAGGATGAGGCCATGTGTTGGCTGCACGCTGCTGGCCCCAGGTTCCTGCTAGCCCCTGCAGCTGTATGGCTTCCTTAAGCATCAGGCATGCAGCAGATGCACGGTGTTGGCTGAATTCATGGGTGGCATGCAGGGATGGTGCTCTGCTTGCTCCCAGCTGTACCCTGGGGTGCAGGAATGCGTGCAATCGGCTGTGCAACCATGGTGTGCAGCTGTTGTGTGCAACTGTGCAAGCAGGGAATGCAAGCTCAGGCTGGAGGTGGGGTTGTGGTTGGGTGCACAGCACGGTCCCTGTTTCAGCAGCACAGCTTTGAGGAAGCTGTAGATTTCTTTTGCTGAGCAGTGGTACATTCCTCACCTGGGCAGTGCAGCACAGTGTTGCTCACTGCATGGCAGGGCACAGGGATGCAGGTCCCATCAGAGCTGCAGAACATCGGGCTGGCTGGAGCTGTGCACCAGCAGTAAGAGAACCCCCAGAAATGCGCCTTTATTGCAGAGCTGCTCAGCTGCCAGCAGCATTTTGGGTGCAACATGCCATGTTTTGGGCACATCCTGCCACATCTCAGCATGCATTCATCTTCAGTTCGGATCTGCTCTGTGGAGCAGGGAAGGGGCCACCAATTTTGCTGAGGTCCCATTTTCGCAAAGCGTGGGGAGTGTCACCCTGGGGCTCCCCATGCTGCATTTCCCCACCCACACAGCAGCCAAAGCTCAGCCTGCTCTGTGCACACAGCCGTGCACAGCTGTACAGCTCCATCTGCCGAGCCCAAACCGCTGCACGGCGCTGCGCACACAGCGGGGATGTGCACAAAGGGGCACGTGCCATGAGGACTGACAGCAGGGATCTGTGCAATGGGAGCCAGTACTGCTGGAGCCACACACAGCTGGGTCCTGGCTGGCTGGAGCCTGAGCACAGCCAGGGCCGTGCACAGCTGGATCCCGCACAGCTGGAGGCAGTGGCTCCAGGCTGCCTGCATCCCCAGGGTGCTCATTTTGGGACCCATTTGATTTTCTTCCCATTGCACTGCCATTTCCATGCATGGCTCTGGCTGCTCCCTGCAGGGCTCCACAACAGCTGGTGGCCTTGTTCTGCCTGTGGCAATGTGCACGGGGCACCCAGGCAGTGCCATCCGACCCAGGACACAATCACCTGCAGCATTTTCAGGCTGCCACCTCTCTCTGTATCACCAAACAGGACCTGCCTGCAGCTCTCTGCCACCCCTAACACGTGCCCTTAAGCTGGAATGCACCCTGGGAGCTGGGAGAAGATTCCCAACATTATTCAAAGAAAGCTTTTTTCTATTTTCCATGTCCTCATTCTTCATCCAAAATACCAAGCAAACAGCCCAGGGCAGGCAGGGCGCTGCTGGGTCTGCCCCAAGCACTGGCTGCACTGCTCACAGCTTCAAGGAAGCAGCATCTCAGCACACAATGTTCCCTTGGAACGCCCACAGCCTGCACTGCTCCCATGGCTTCTCTAGTTGAAACCCAGCCCCTTAGGGGCTGCTGAGCCCCTGCCTCCCACCCTGACACAGAGCACTGGGGCCAGCAATGAACAAGGTGGGATATGAGGGTTCTTGTGTGTCCTGTGCCTCAGCCCCATCCCACCCCAAACACACTGTAGGGGCTGATGCTCTCTGTGATGCAGCCCCCAAGTGGGCCAGCAGCATTTGGGAAGCACAGGTGTGCAGCACTGCCCACAACCACCAGGCATCCCTTTGCATGGGGAATTTTTTAGCATTTCTTCTTCCTAACAAAAACCCAGAGCACGGGACCACAGCTGTGCCCCATCGAGGCATGGGGCACTATTTAGGATGCAGAGCTGCAGCTGTGGAGCTTGGCCCCACTTAGCAGAGGATTGCTGAGCTGCTGTGCTGCGGGGAGGAAGAGGAGGTGGGAGTGGGGGGAGGGGAATGCTGGGATGTGCTGTGTGGGTGCTCTGCAGTGTGCACTCATTGCTCGGTGTGGGCCTGGCAGAGGCACAGCCGGGGTTGGCTCCCTGCTGCTCCCTTTGCTCAGTGGGACGGAAGGGGCCCTGCGGCTCTTTGTGCACGGGGAGAGTGGGGATGGATGGAGCGAAGCTGATGGAGCAGAAGGGAGCAGTGCTTGCTGTGAGGGGCCGGCAGGGAGGGAGCAAGGAGCTGTGGAATCACTGAGGTTGGAAAAAGCCTCTGAAGTGACTGAGTCCAGCCCCACGTGGCAGTGGGGGCTCTTGTGGGGCTGCTGGGGGGATCAGCCTCTCATTGCGTTGCCCCCACTGGCAGAACTGCCCTGGCTTGTTGGCAGTGTGATGTCTTGTTGTGATTTGCTAATGGGACAGCCTGGACAGGTCTGTGTGTCTGTCATCATCTTACTGAGGGTGCCTTAATGCTGGGATTTGCAGGGCTGTGCTCTTGGCAGGATGAAGCCAATGGATTTGGGCTTTATTTAGCAAATCCCTCAGCTGGCGCTGGGGGCACCTTGCAGTGCTGTGCTGGTGTGAGGCTCTGATTCACCCACTGCCTCCAGCCTCCTCCCGGGGCGGCTGCAGCCCTGTGCGTGCTCACATGCAGCCCATAGGTGTGCATCCCCCAGAGATGGGCCTTCTGGGGGCTAGCTGTGCACATAGGGTCACTGAGATTGGAAAAGCCTTCTGAGATCCCCCAGCCCACCCCCTACGCCCTCTGCCCATGTCTCCCAGTGCCACGTTCCCGTGGCTCTCAAACACCCCCAGGGATGGTGTCTCACCTCCCCCCCAGTCAGTGCCAGTGCTGACAGCTCTGCAGGGACAACTGTGGCTGCACCCACTGTTATTCAATAGCATTATGGCAAAGATGCTGCAGCTGTTGGGCTCCAAGCTTCTGAGCGGTGAGGGCAGAACCCAAAGTGGGGAGACGTGGGCAGAGGGTGGGTGAGCTCCCAGAGCAGGTGATGCTGGGAGGTGAGAGCTGGAGGGGCTGCTGCTGGCACTGTGTCCCCTTCCATTGCATCCCTTTGCATCTCCTTTCCGTGTGCAGAGAGCTTGCAGGTGACACCATCTGCCCCCTCCCCCCACCATGTTTTAATTATATATATATATTTATTTGAAATAATATCTCCAGTGCTGCCCTGCATGGGGATGCACCCAAGCACCAGAGTGCAGTGGCGTTGCATTGCATTGCAGCCTGCAATGCATTTCCCAGCAGGACTGTGCTGAGGGTGCAGGTGGGGAGAGCACAAGGTGTGCTGGGGGCCTGGGGGGGTCAGGTGAGTTGGGCGAGCACACGGGGTCTGCACCACTGCAAGGTGCGAGGAGCTGTGCAGCAAAAGACCAACAAAAAAACCCAACAACACGACAGGGCCCCACCTGGGGACGCGGTGGAGCCGTGCGTGTGCCGGCATCGGCTGTTTGCAGCATCCCGGGGCCGCGGGAGCTCTGTGCCCCCCCCCGCACTTCTCGGGGCCGATGGCCGATCGTGACGTCACCCATTGATTCCCCGTGAATGGCCGCGGGGGGGGCCGCGCGCTCCGTGCGCGCTCCCGCGAGCTGACAGCAGCACCCGGCAATTAATGCCCCCCCCGCTGCAATAAGATTACGGGGAGGGGAAGTGCGTCACGGGGTACGGAGAGGGGTTCTGCTTTTGGGGAAAGTATTGGGGGGGGGGGGCGGCTGGGAAATAGGCTGCGCGCTGCCGGCGGGAGGAGCGCGCTGTGACGCGGCGCGGGGGGGGGG
>JAPSGF010000063.1:1220827-1315559 GCA_035772895.1 Perdix hodgsoniae | reverse complement strand
GGGGGGGATGCGGCCGCCGCGCGATTTATGGCCGTGCGCTGCTATGTGTGTGCATCCCTTCACCGGGAAGGGGATGCTCTGAGAGGGACCATCGCTGCCGGGTAGGGGAGTGCGGTGCTTTGGGGGCACAGAGGAGATGGAAGGGGAGATGGGCTCCGGTTGAGCGCTGTGTCTGTGTGGGGGAACAGCCCCCGGGCACCACTTGCACAGATTGTAACCCGTGTCATCCGCCTCGGCCATATGTAGAGCTCCTCCTTACGCCTTCTGCGGCGAGATGCCATGGAGGAAGGGTTTTATCCGCTTAAAGCAGAACGGCTCTTGGCCTTCAAGGCCCCAGCACGCATCGTAGAGGTGTTCTGCTTTATTTGTGCCACCCCGGTGCAGGGTGCCCGGATCCAGCCCCGTGTGTGACCTCAGAAATGGGGATCCGTCGGGCCGTCACGCCGATGGAAGATGCCCACCTCCCCTTGGTCACATCCATGACCGAGGGCTGCGTGATCCCGTGGGGTGAGGGGAGCGGGCATCCCTGTCCTTCAGGGCCTTATTTATGCTCCAGCGACGTTGGAGAGGGGATGGGTGGGAAGGAAAGGATTTGATCTCAGGGCACAGCGCTGAGCTCCGTGCCGTGACTCACAGCACAGCCGGTGACACAGCGCGGCTGCGGGAGCCGCTCCTCGCGAGTGCTGCGTCTTCGGAGGAATTAACGGGTGGGAATTACAGCCGGGCTGCTGCCGCGCTGGGTGCGGCGGCTCCGTCTGCCTGCGGAGGGGGCTGGGCTGGGCTCCCTTCTGGGCTCCTCGGTGGTTCTGATGGCGGTGGGATGGTGGCTCACAGAACCGTCTCGCGTGGCTTTTAGCAGAAGGGGACCTGCTGTAGAAAGTTTTCCCATTACCGGCGACTCGTGCGTGGGAACCTGGGATGGAAGTGAGGAAATGGAGTGAGAAGAAATAATTAATGCTTTTGATTAATTTTTAAACAGTTGGAAACTGGCTTTATTTGTGGAAGAGTGAAACTTTCGTGCCCAATGCCCCGCTGACACCTTGCAGAGAGGTTTCCTTTTCATAGAACCCTTCAGGTTGGAAAAGCCCTCTAAGACCACCAAGCCCAACCCGTCCCTGCTGTGCCCATTGATCATGGCCATAACATTTTGAATGCTCTCAGCTTAGAACTGATTTCAGGCTTTCAAAGCCGTGCGAAGCACTTGTGTTTCCCTGCACTGACTGTGCTGTAGGGTTTCAGTGGTGTTGAACTGGGGCACCGTGGGGCTGCTGGTGCCACAGAGCTGGCTGGATCCTTCCATGGGAGCAGGAGAATGTGGCCTCTTGGGGTGATGGAGACTTGTGCTGGGTTCAGGATGAAGGTGGGATATTTTCTAGTTCTCTTGGTAGGTGGGGGCAGAAGCCATAGAGAAGTGCTGGGGTGGGGGGAGCAAAACAACCTGGTGATGTTGTGAAGGTAAACATCCACATGCAAGAGAATAAAAGGGCGCATTTATCTCTTTTTTTTTTTTAATCTGTTGCACCTTGGGTGCACTGAAGCTCTGTCATATGGCTCAATTAAGTTTTGAAATCAGTGCTGCAATGTGGTGCTCAGTGAGAATGTTGCGCAGTGCTGGAAGATCACCCAGCTGTGGCGGGTGGAAGATGATCCCATTGGGGTGGCACTGGGGCCGGCAGTTCCTCCCGCCCTCCCTGAGGTCAGAGGTTGGCTGAGATGGCAGGAATTTCTGCTCTGCTTTCTCTGAGTGTTTCTGGGGCATCTGGTCATGCTGGGGGCTTCCACGGGTGGCTGCTCACGTCCCATATGGCCACGCTTCGCATTGCCTCCTAGCAGTGCTGGTCTTAGCTGAGTAACACTGGGCCTGGGGGCAGCCAAGGGCACGGAGCAGAGGAAGTTTTTCCTTTGCCAAAGAGGGAACGTTGGCTTTGTTATGTTTTAGGTGGTCTTGTTCTGATAAATGGTGCTTCTGGATGTCTGTGTGTTTGTGTGTAGCACGTGGGGCTCAGGGAGTTTCTGTATCGGCTGGGCTGATGATGGGCCTCGATGCCAACAGATAGCAGAGCTCTGGGCACACCACCCAGTCCAGCCAAGCTGGTTTGGGATTTTCCAACTGTTTCTAGGGTAGCACGTTTCTCAATAGGTCTTGCTAAAGGAGGGAGGGGATAAAGGGATCTTGAAAAATAACAACAACAAAGCCCCACCCAAACTCTGGGTTAAGCCTGGTAGCATTCCCCAGTTCAAACCCACACTGTGTGAAGGTGCAGAGATGCCAGCTGAAATAGGAGCTGGGCAGCCAACGCAGAGCCCTCACACCATGGGTCGGACTGCTGGGCCATGAGAAGTATTGAGATGTTTATGGACAGGGCTTTTTGGGTGGGAAAGAAGAAAATGAAGGGCTAGAGCGAGAACTAATGGCTTCATGTGTCACCGGGGGGAGTCAGCTTGGATATTAGGAGAATTTTCTTCTCCAAAGAGCGCTCAGCACTGCACAGCTGCCAAGGGGGTATGGGGTCACCATCCCTGGGGAGTTCAGAGCCGTGGGGATGTGGCACTGAGGGTGTGGGCACAGGGGAGGGGGTGGGAGTGGACTTGGGGAGCTGAGAGTGCTTTTCCAGCTGCAACGGTTCTATGGCTCATAAGCATATGGGATGCAGATGTAAAAGCATTTGTTTGGTGAGCCCAGTGTGAAGTATGCCCAAACGCAGCCTCTGGGGTCCCTGCTGCCCCATTCATTGGTGTTATGCACATTATAAGGACTCCAGGTTAAATCACGTCTCCTTGAGTCTTTGCCACAGGGCCTCAGGCAGCTGAAGGTTGGTTGAGTGGTTGTCCACGGCCATCCCTGCTGCACAGAGTTGCTCAGTGCCCAAATTTACCCTTGCTGTGTCTGTGGGGACCTTCAGGGAGAGCCCTTTGCTGTTGAGATGTGATGGTTGCTGGACACTGACTCTCCCATCCAGGCACACGTGTGGTGGTGTCCCCATTCTCTGTGCTCACCCAACACATCTTTTTCCATAAGATGTATATTTGAGCTGTGTACATTCAGTGGGGATAAGGAGGTCCCTGGCTTCTGCCCTGCTGGTGTGCAGCATAGCAGCAAAGCCTGGCCTGCTGCTCCTGAATGGCCTCAGCTATTCATTTTCAATTGAAGCTCAATTACAGGCTGATGTTCCTGGGGGTTTTTGGAGGTGTTGCTTTGTTGGCAGAGGAAGGCTGGCGGAATGGCTGCAGCTGCTGTTAGTTGTGCTTTCAGCCCCATGGAATGGCACATCCATCAACTTTTGGGTTGGATTTGGGTAGTTTTTGGTTTCACGGATGCTAGGTTTGCGGGAGGAGATATTGAAGGAGCAGCCCGGTGCAGGGGTGCCAGCACTGGGTTTGCCCATACAGCCCTCCCAGCAGTGAGGGTGTTGCTGCCCGCTACCGATGCAAATACAGATTGATGTGATATATGGGTTGGAAAGCAGCAAGGTACCGGCACTGGCAAAATCACCCAACGCAGCTATATCAGGGATCTGCTCCTCTCCATCCCAGCGCCCCGACCTCGGCACACCCTTCTGAGGGCTTCAATTATGGCTCTTTAAATCTTACCCAATGCTGAGTGCCAGCTGTGCTTTCATGTTCCCCACTCCCAAGCACCTCTGAAGCAGTGCTGTGTGGTCTGTGCAGCAAAGATGCTGGGGGTGACCGCAGCCAGACCCATCCCCGTGGAGGTGGGGGATTTTAATGGGTTTGTACCTGTTTGTTTGGGGGAAATTCTTCCCCCCTCTCCCCCCACCGTGTTGTTGTTGTTTTTTGTTTTGTTTTGTTTTTAATGTGTGTGCATATGTTTTGTTGTGGCTTTTCTTGAGAGCTATTGAGTGAGGGTGGGGAAAATAACCTCCCACCCTCTGCAGCTGCAGGGAACTGAGCAGCCAGCTCAGGGCACGGGGCGTGCTGGAATGGCTGGGGGGGTTTGGTGGAGGTGGGGCTTCCAGCACAGGGCACGGTGCTGGGGGGGGGGGGGGGGGCACCTCCTGCCATGCTGCTGTGCTGTTCTGCAGAGCCACTTCTACAGAACCCGACGGAGACATCGTTAGAGGTGCACCCTGGTATTACAGTGATGAATTATGAATGGGTGCCAGGCTTTCAAGTGTGTGTGTGTGCAGTGTCAGTGGGCATTTGTCACTCTGCACGTCCCTTGGAGCGCATCCCAGCCCCCTGCTGCCACGCAGCCCCTCGGCTGGGTCTTACCCTGCATCCTGCCCATGTCGCCGATGTTCTAAGCTCACAAACAAGCTTGTCAGTACAATGCCAGCCTGGGCGTTTGTTGTTGTTGTTTTTTGGCTTAACCAGAAGCTCTGGTATCACAAGATACAAGAAATGAACACAGACACAGCTATGGTGAGGTGGTGACAAGGCATGCACCAAACCCTCCCCTGAAGAGCTGGGAGACCCTCCCCATGACCTGTGATGCTCATGAAAGGATGTGCATGCAGCTCTTCTTGTGGGCTGAAAGGCTAGTTTTTTTGGTTTGTTTACTATTGCTGGGAGCAGCACTGAGATGTTTCTTCACATCCCTCAGTTTTCCAAGTAGGGAAATCCCATAACGGCCATGGGATGGATGGAGGATGGGCCGGGGGGGAATGTGCAGGGTTCCTTATTGTTGGGCTTTGGTATTGCCCACTTGCAATACTTCAAACCTAGAGCATACCTTTTGAAATGCACATTCAGGATAAGCAGTAGTCCCCGCACAGGCGAGGTTTTCTGGAAGATGGTGACATTTGTAAATATGCCTGAGATGGGCTCACCTGGTGTGCTTCTCATAGGACCACAGAATCATTCCGGTTGGAAAAGACCTCTGAGATCCCCACTGCTCCCATGGCTGTGCCCCTGAGCACCTTTCGGTCCCTCTGAGCCTGCCCTTCCAGATGGAGAAGGGTGATGTATCAGTGATGTTTGCCCAGCTCCTCCCACCTGGGACCTGGAGCCCCTCTGGGCAGCGTGGCTGTGCTTTGGAAGCAGGTGCTGGGAGGGGCTCAGTGCCTGGTGATGGAGCCTTCCTCTCGTGTCAGGCCTCCTTGGCTTGCTTGTTAGTGACACATTCCTGTGGTTAATCACCTCTCTAAAATCCAAGTATTTGATGGCAGACCATGCGAGTACGGGATGGTTCTGGGAACTGGGAAGACGGCCTGTGTTGTGCTTAATTTGGAGTGTGAATCTTCCCAGTGTGCAGATGTGAACTTGGATGTATTTTGTGTGCGTTAACACTGGATGACAATGTTGGCACGGAAGCAGGTGACACCTCTTCCCTGGCAACCCACCCAGACCTGGGTTGGAGAGCCTCTTCCTGACCACACTGGGGGACATGTCCATGTTGTCCATGCGCCACGTGCCCTCCTGTAGCTGCTCACTGCTTGGGTGGTGTCTGGGAGTCCCCTCATCTCCCATTCCTGACCAGCAAGCAGAAAACCTTAAAAATAGGAATCTGAGCATCATGTGGGAGGGAGCACCTGTCCTGGGCCACGACTTGCATAGCACAGCAACCTTGAGGTGCGTATTTGGCATTTGTGTGCCAGCCATGAATGAAAAGCCACAGCTGTATCTGCACCTTGTGTCCTGGCAGCACTGTGGGGACACTTGTGTCCCATGATTGCCTGTGAGCTGACCTTACAGACCTGATCAAGGGTCAGCAGGCAGCAAGCAGTCAGCGTGGCTGCATTGCTGAGGTTAGTGCGCGGCGTGTGGGTGATGACTTGCTTCCTTACGATCTTAAATATAAAACATACATATGAATATAAAAGATGCTTGGTGCAGGCATCCAGCACCATGCTGTGCTCATTGCTCCTTTACAAAGAGCCAAGAGCTGCTTCAGGTTCCAGTGTTGTTTGGGTGCCCATTTAGATGTCACCGCACTGTGCACAACAAATGATGGTGACGTTGCCATGGGTGCATCCTGCAGCCTGTAGAAGGGTTTTCCAAGCTATCTTTGGAAAATGAAACTTTTTCTGATGGGCCTTGTTTTTGCAGGGAGAGCATGGAGCCTTGTCCTTGCCCTGCAAGGAATTCTTGGTCCCCAGATAGCTTTGGGTCTGTCAGATCTTCTCATTTGGAGCCTGGGGCAGGCACATATCTGTCCAGAGGCATTTTGTCTTCCTTCTGCTTTGGTTTTGCTGAGCAAATTGAGGGTTATTCTTTCTGGAGCAAAGTAAATACTGTGACTTGGCTTTGAAACAGCAGCAGATTTCCCCATGTTTGGACCTAGGGAAGTAATTCAGCAGGAGCAGGTGTGCATGCAAAGGGAATGGGCATTGCCCACATCCAGCTCCAAGGAAAACAAACAGCCCCCAAAAAACCCAGCAGCAAACCAACTGCAAAACAAACTGACCATCTCGTGTTTTGTGGTGTTCAGAGTTTATGCTGTTTGTCCCTAAAATGGCAGATTTTCTCCTTTTCTCCCCCACCCCTTGCAGGTGCTTGGGGTCCTGAGGCTCCATGTGGTCATGGATGTGTTTATCCCAGTGCACAGACTGAGCAGCCCTAGTGAATCAAAACATTTGAATAGCTTTGTTTTAATGCTTCTGTCATCAAAAAAAAAAAAAAAGATAAAAAAAAAAGAGCATTTGGGGCAACAGTATCCCCATGGATGTTTTCTCTGTTGAAATGGATATTGCTTTTCTGAAGCTCTTCCTCCCAGCACCCCTTCACGCTGGGGGGCCAGGAGCATACCTGTTGTCCCATCCATTGGCAGGAGGCTGCTGGCATTGGGAGAATGGGACTGGTATTCTTGTAGAGCTGTTAAGTCTTTGGTCTAGAAGGTGTTTGCACAGTTCTTAAGATTAAGGTTGGAAAGCTTCAGAGCATTAAATACAGGGTTGCATTTCTCGGATGCTGATTCACAGGTATTACGGGGAGGGGGGGAAGATGATAGTAAATGGAAGGTGACTAATGCCCTGCTGCAGGGAGCTGCACGTTTGGGATGAGATCCCCAGCAAGATGCACTGGTTCTACTGTGGTTGGTGGTGCTGTGGAAGCCCTCACCCTTCCTTAAACATCTTTCCTTCCCTTTCTTTCCCCTACATGTAGTTACATTTCCAGCAGATGGTGGGTCTATTATATAACTGAGCAGAAGGCTTCGTTACAAAATTTAGCCAAATTGGGCTTTTCTTCAGAGAAGGCCAAAGAGTGTCTCAGTTTGGTCATTCACTTCCCTCCCTGTTCTACTTTGGGTTTGGAGGCCAGTGTTATTCTGGGGGCTGAGATCTTCCTGTGTTATTAATAACTTACTTGGTGGGAAAGCTGGGAGAAGCCAAACGGGGGCTGTTGTGCAAAGGTGTGGGGTTCGTGCCTGGGGTTGGGCTGCTGCACTGCCTTCAGACCTCCTAGGCTCCATCAGCAGCACTAAGGAGAGCTGCCAGAGTCTTTTGCTGGTGCTGCCCAGGCTTGGCCCTGTTGTTGGACAACCAAACATCTGGCTGTAGGGGAGCGGGAGCCTTGAGGCTCCTCTTGCCTTGGGATAATTCAGGTCTGGTGGGCTGTGATGTGCTGCAGAAAGCCAGCACTGGGGGTGCTTGCATCCATCTGGAGGACTGAGATGCCACTGGGAAAGCAGAAAATAACTTTGGTTGGAGGACATGCACGAGCTTGGAGGAAGAGGAGAGCAGCAGCCCAGCTTCGCGGTAGCTCCAAGCGGTTCAAATGCTAAAACCCTTACCTAAGTGCGCTCACTGCAAGGTGTTAGAGTGCTCTCAGGGACAGTTTTTCCTCCAAGAAATGGCAGGGAGGGCCCAGAGCTTGTGTTAGAAGTGCTGCTGGGCCGGTGCCCGCAGCCATGGAGGGCTGTGTGCCCCTGTCCCCAGCAGGTCGGTGCTGCTGTAACTATAAGCACTGTGCTGAACCACTGCACCAGCCTGGTGATTTAAGTAGGTTTTCGGTTTATTTTCTTCATTTATTCACCCCAAGGAAGGGTTTCCCCACTGCCTGCAGTGTGGTGAGGGAGTGTATCGCTAAGACAGTAAGGTCAGAAATACTTACTGTGAAATACGCAATTAAGCAAGTTAATGAGCATTCACTTAATAATAGCAAGGTGTAGCCAGGAGCACGCGCTGCCTGCAGTGCCCTGCTGGGGGGTTCTTTTCACCTTCTTTATGTCTTAGAACTGGCAACTGGGGAAGCAACCTCTCGGTGGCTTAATTTGGAGTGTAACGTGCATATTGCATTCTTATACTCCTACCTGCAGGACTGAAAAAACGTACAAGGAAGGCCTTTGGTATACGCAAGAAAGAAAAGGACACTGATTCCACGTAAGTCCATGAGATATAAAATGCATTAATAAGTAATGAGGGCAGGACAGCAGTGCCAGAGCAGGAAGGAGCTGGGTGTGTTGGGGACAGCCGTCATCCTCAAGTCGTGGCTCGTAGCAATGGCTGCATCAGAGCTATTTCCCCTGTCTCCCAGAGACCTGCAGCCACGTGTGCTCTGTAGAGCTGTGGGAGCATGCATGTGTTTGCCATGCATGGTGACAGTGAGCAGTGATCAGAAGCCCAGCTCCCCTCTGGGAGTTGCAGCAGATGAATCTCTGCCCAAGTACTGATGTGCACATCTGCAGGAACCTGTTCAGATGCAAATCCCATTGAAACAGGAGGGCCTTTGGTAGACAGCGGTGGAATGGAGCTCAGCTTCGCTGCAGGAGGGACTTTGGGTCCCTGGGCCACATCTGGAGGGGGTTGGGTCACAGCCAGCGGAGGAGAAGGCTGTAATGAGGGAAGTGGGAGATGAACCCTGAGATGAGAGAGGAGCACACGAGTGTTACGGTGACGTTTGACAAAAAGGCGTTAACCTCCATCAAATTAGCCCAACTCAGCAGCAGCTTTCTTCAGATTTTCTGTGGTGCCATGAGTCAGACGTTAATTTGTGGAAAGGCTCTGGCAACACGTCAGCAAGGGGCCGGCCTGGATCCAACGAACACATCCATCCCTCTGCTAAGCTGCCCCTTGCTGATGCTCGGTCCAACAGTTTTGAGGCTACTTGCTGTGCCCCAAGGCCGGAGCCCCCAGACATGGGGATGATGGGAGGTTTTCAGCTCCACCTGTTTAAAAAACCCACCCCAAAATGAAGCAGTGATACTTCTGGCAGGGAACAGTTTTGCTGCGTGGAGTCTGAATTACTCATGTGCAACTTCTACCAACTTCTGCAGCACAGAGGCACTCGATGTACTGATGTGTGTGCATGTGCTGTGTGTGCGTGTGCTGTCCTACAACACCAGAGCGCACTGTGCGGGGCTCCTGAGGAGCGCACCAACCATTTGGCTTTGCTGGCCGTGCTGTAACGACAGCTCCAGTTGCTGTGGGAGCATTCAGAGCACCATTTCTGCATTTCCTCAAGTAGGGCTGTGCTGGAGCTAACCCAGGTGCCTTTTCTGTTCCTTGCAGGGGGTCGCCGGACAGGGATGGCATTGTAAGTACTGCGCAGCGCTGCTCCGCGTTAGCAGCTTTGTTGGCCATCGTGGGAGCTTATTTTGTGAACCACTTCCTTTTTAACATAGAAAATAAGTGTCCAAGTCCAGATGAAGCTGTCTAAAGAATAATTCAGGGCTCTGTACAAAACTGACACGGTGAAAATAGGCAGCAGGTGCTGTGTGCCCCCTGTGGCGGCTCAGGTGCCCGGAGATCCCAGCTCCTGCTGAGCGCAATCGGCTCAGGGCAGATTTTCTGTGGTTGGGGTTAAGGGCAAATGGCCACACACCTGTTTCTTACATCACTTTGTTTTCTATATTAAACTGAAATGAAGATGATAGCTGTTCTCAAGATGCTGCTGCTTTTCTTGGTTAGGGTTAGGAATGCCCCTGCTAGAACCAGGCAGTGGAAGGAGCACTTCAGCTGCTTGATTTCCAGTTTACAGTTAAGTATGTTGGGCTCAGACTGGGACTCTGTGGATTCAGGCATTAGAGGCTTAAAATAAGCCCTAGAGAGACATTCAGCAGGAGAGCAGCACTGCGTGCCCAGCCCAGTGCCAGGGACACATGGCATCGCTGTGCAGTGTGGCATCATACAGACATCAGGGTGCCACATTGCTCCTATAGAGACAAGCCATCTTGTTTCCTACATCTGACCCAAGATCCTTGGCTTTGGGCTCACCCACGTTCCTCTGCCATTCGTTACTGGCTGTTAATTAGCGATTAAGTCTGCAGTTCAGGTAGTGTTTAAACAAGACCCCAGAAAACACAATGAAATAGTTTTGTGACATGCAGAAATATGTAGTGAATGACACAGCTGCGCTGAGCAATGCCAAATGTAATTTTGGACAGTGAAAACCCAACTGACAGCTCCTTGGGCACGGCTGATGGAAGCACTGTGTTCAGATGGGGCTGAGGGCAAGATCTCTGAGCTGGAAACCCAAACACCACCTCCAGCCCTTGCCAGCAGCTGATGCTTTCTCCATAAGATGTGTATTTTGGGTTTTGCAGGCAGCTTGCTTTCTTGTAGGACAGGCAGGGTTTCCAGTGCTCCGGTAAGCTGGAGGAAGCAGGAAAGCAATTTATTTATTTATTTAATATGTAATGAGAACACTGAATATTTTGAGACAGGAATTGGAGGATGGAGAGATTTCAGTTTTTATCCTATAGCATGTTCTTGCAGAAAGTCATATTGTGGTAGTGACGATAGCTCTGGGGCCAACCTGGCTGCTGAATAAGGCCCTTCTGGGGGTCCTCCCTTCCTTATAGACCCCACAGTGTTTGCTGATTCCTTTCATTTGTTTTTCTGTTTAAAACCAACCAACTGCCCAACATGTTAACCCTCTTTTTGCCCAACCCCAATCCATTCCAGCCTCTCAGCCCTCATCTCAATGAGCCACCTTGCCATAGCAAACCTGAGGGCACATGGGAGCAAGGAAAAAATAACTCGGTAAGGAAATGCTTGGTTACAGCTACAGATGGGAACAGAGTGTAGTTCTTGTTTAGAGATCCAGACTGCAGGAAAATGTGTGTTAGGCTGAGTCAGGTCAATACCTGGGCCACGGAATTGCTGGATCATGTCAGAGCCATCGCTGTTGGGAAGAAAAGTGCATTGCTGGTGGCAGTCACCTCTGTGTAACAGCAATTTGATGATGACCCCAAGCTCAGAAGTGAAGGACAATGTTGTACTTGACTGCATTCTTGCTTTACTCTCCATCAGATACCCAAGACTTGGCACATGCTGTTGGGTGCTGATCATAGGGTGGGATCACCCTGAGCCTCGCCAGCCCTGGGCAAGGCCCATTTGTAGCAATACTCTATAGTGGGGTTTTGTCATCATTTTGATGCTTGACTCCAGGTCTCAGTGACCATTATGGGAGCATGGGGCTGGCACAGCTGTGACTCTAGTGAGCAACGGATGCCTGGGGTTCAGCTTCCATCCTGGCCCCCAGAATGGCTGTGGCCTGGCTGCCTGTGATGGAAAACAACAAACCCAACCAGGGCAGAGGCACAGAGCCATCTGCACTGTGCTCCTTGCCATCTTTAAGGGAGCTTAAACCCAAGGGTTGGTTTAAAGAGAGCCCCGTGAACCTTGCTCAGCTCATGTTGTGGTAGAGTCTCCCCACACAGATGCACAAACACCTGCGCATATGCGATGTTCTCCTATTTTTTCCTTCATTTTAAGTGTTGAAATGTTGTTTTCCCTTGTGTTACAGAAGAAAACGAATGGGGCCCCAAATGGATTTTATGCAGAGATCGACTGGGACAGATATGTAAGTGTCTGAGGGCTCTGCCCCTGCCGTGGGCAGTGCTCCTTTGTGAGCCATGTCCCCCAGCCCCACTCCCTGCTTCAAAGCTGAGGCACACTGAATAAAAATAATGACTTCAGAGACATTATTACAGATGTGCAAGGAAATTAATCCTTCTCTGATGTGTATTCTGGATCTCTTTTAAAGGAAAGGGTACTAAAGGACGTGGTTTAGTGGGCGTGGGGGAACTAGATGATTATAACGTACCTTTAAAATTAATGATTTTATGTGGCATCAATAAATTGAGAACTGATCCAGAAGGCAGGCTTATAAAATGGTCCAGAAACCAGGTGACAAAGTAAAGGGCCGTTCTTCACTCTATAGGTGAGGAAAGCACTGCCCTGTGCCTTAAAGACATTGAGGACAACCAAAGGCAAACGTGGCTTGCAATTGGGTGTTGCAGAAACAAATTTAGTATTGTGACAACAACAAAACCAGCAGCAGTGTTGATCCTCCATGTTTTGTGCCCCATGCAGAACTCCCCAGAGCTTGATGAGGAGGGCTACAGCATCCGGCCCGAGGAGCCAGGCTATATCCTTTGTTGTGGACTTGGCCTCTTGGCTTACAATCTGTAAGATGAGCTGGGGTTCACAGAAAGGCCACTGGCTTTTATGATGTTTGTTGGTTGTTTTTTTTTTTTTTCTCTCCCTTTTATTCTCCTTCAAGCTGTTACTCTGCAGCCCAAACCAGCTCCCAGAGAGCATTATCTATGGCAGTGGAACAGGAGGCATGTTTAATTGCCTTTGATCCGTGCTATGACTTGAGTGGGAACACAGTACTGGGCACTGGCTTTCCTGTGCAATCTGATGCACTCTACTTGGTTGTGATCTACAGGTCTATAGTGCATCCCCATAAGGGGTGAGGAAACAAGGATGCAGCCTGTGGATACTGCATGTGTGCCAAGCTCGGGTCTAATAGCATCCTGCTCACAGCTGTAGAAGGGCAAGTGAGCAACAGGATTCCACCTTCTGCTGATGGAGGGCTTTGTCCCCATCAGAGCTGAGGGAGGATGGCTGTGCATCAATGCAGACCTCGCTGGGCTGCAGCAGAGCAGTCGTCTTACCCACTTCCATGGGTGGTGCAGGAGGGCTTGTCCCTGCAGCTGCTCCTGCCAATGAGTCCAAGGGTGAGTGCTTCAGAAATGCTTAATTCCCATTTATCACTGAGATGCAAGTTTTTGACCCATTGCTGAGCTGGTGGGCGCTCCTGATCCCCAAGCAAGCTTCCTTAGCTGCTCCGCACCCACCAAAGGGAAGCACTTCTACTCCTCCAGTGAGTCCGAGGAGGAGGAGGAGGCCCACAAGAAGTACAATATCAAGATCAAACCACTGCAGGCTAAGGACATCCTGAAGAGCGCAGCTACGGTGGATGAGCTGAAGGCATCTGTAGGCAACATTGCACTTTCTCCATCCCCTGTGGTGAGTTGTCCGTGTCCCCAGCTCTTCTCCTGTTTGCTTGCGTTGGCCCAGGGAGCCTCTTCTCCTGGGTGTGAGTGGGGAACCCTGGCTCTGGGTCCTTATCAACTGGATCCATAGACAGCAGCGGAGGGGATTGGTCACAACTCTTGAGCTGGGGGATATCTGTGGGTTCTCTGTAGTGCTGCTGTAGGATGCGTCCCTCCCAGGGCTGTCTGAAGGGAACAGCCTTGTCTGCTCCCTGGTATGAATGCTGCTACCCTCTGGTTTTCCTAAGGCTTGTTGAGATCGTCATCGCATCCCAGCCTGTTCTGCTGGGAACTGATCTGCGAGTTTTGATTTTCCTATGGGCTTTGGAGTGGGCTATAGAGTCTCTGCAGCTGAAGCTGCTCAGAGTTTATCCTCAGCCCTCATCTGAAGTGTGAATCAATCTCAAATAGAAGCCAAGGTGAAATAAAATCCCCATTTTTTCTCTTTCCCAAATCATTGCGATGTCACTAAGCTTACAGACAGGCACTGGGAGAAGCTGATGCCTTCTGTTTATAGATGCGAATCTTCTAGTTCTGTGTTAGCCCCTTACAGAAAATATCTTATTTTCTCTTTTTATTTTTTATTTTTTTTTAATTTTTCTGCATTCTTTTAGAGGAAAAGTCCGGTAAGAAATATATATTTTTTTTTGCTTACAAACTTTTAATACAGTCTTGACTTGTGTTCTCTGCTTTCCTGGCACCTGTTCTGCATGCCTCTGGAACTAGAATGTAAAGGCAAATAACAGATCTGACAGTTCTGGAAGTGTGCTGTTCATTGCTTTCTTTCACCCTTGGGTTTAACTTGGTGGGTGGAGCAGGGAGCCCATAGAGGCAGTGATGCCCCATCCCTGCAGACACCCAAGGTCAGGAATGGGGCTTTGAGAACCTACAGAGCTGTGGGTGTTCCTGTTCATTGTGGGGAGTGGGACCAGATGGCCTTCAAAGGTCTCCTCCAACTCAAACAGTTCTGGGATTCTATGGAGAAGAGTCTGGTTGTGTTTCCTTGAGATGTGTGTAGTCCATGAGCCCCGTGGGAAGGCTGTGGCTGGTGTTGGATGAGATGTGCAAGGGCACGACTTTCCCTGAGCAAGTTTTACACGCATCCTTGTGCACCAGCATGTAGTAGAAATACAGTGAAAAGTGTCTGTGTTTTGTGACCACAATGCTGCTGTGTGCAGCTGTGGTGTTGTCCTCATAAGGACTTGTTGTGAGGCCATTCTGAGCTCAAAATAGGCAAATTTTCCTCTGTTTGGGGGTGCTGGGCTCCACTTGTGCTCCATTGCAGGAGGTGACCAGGACACCAGGATCTAAGGGGATCAGTTGCCAAAATACCCATACCCGAGGGCATCAGAAGGGCAGGTGTGGGATGTGCTGTGTGCCTGGTTTCTGGGGTCTGTGCCTACCAGCACTGCAGCACAGAGGGACCCCAAAACACCCTGAGGGCAGCTCTGCATGGACACCGCGCTCCTTCATGGCCGTGCATCAGGATGGGGCTGTTTGAAAAACTGGGGGAAGAGCATCCTGAGGGTCCCAACCCTGAGCTCCCAAGCAGGGATGCTCCCTGTCCCTGGGATGCCAGTTCAGGCACGGTGCCACACTGGTGCTGACCCATCCCTCTCTGACCAGGTGTCTGTTCTCTCTCCCTTCTCGCTGACCGCAGCGGCGCAGCCCGGTAAGCTCCTTCCTTGCACCCTTCCTTGCTGCCTTTGGCCATGCGTTTGTGCGAGCGGTGATGTTGCAGTGCTCTGGAGGGGGACGTGAGGGGGCTTTTACTGCATGCAGGTTCTGCGTGTTGTGTGGCGAGAGCGGGGCTTTAGGTTGCTGACCATGCGTTATTTGGCACGGATCAGCCCCCAGCCCATCAGAGCTGCCTCCAGTGGACGCCCATTGGGTTGGAGTGACAGCTGTCAGCTGTGTGCCAGGGCGGCTGCGAACCCGGGGCTGCCAGGTGATGGGTTCATGGGGTGCAAAGTCTTCTTGCTAGGCTCTGTCTGCTCCCTGCCTGCTAGGAGCAAACCTGATTTCCTGGTGCATGTGTGCGGGTGGGCATCTCTCAGCCACACACAGGAACGCTCAGCCGATTTCTGCCCTGTGTGCTGTGCTGCTGCTGCGGGTTCCGATCGCGGCGTGCCTGTGTCCCTGCACACCCTGCTGACCTCCTGTGTTTGTAATTCCAGGGGATGATTAAGAGGAATTTATCCAGTAAGTATGTCCTAAGTAATTAGTACAGACAGCTTGGCGGTGGCGGCCTTTAAAATTGATTTAATAAAGGGAAGGGGGAGGGGGGAGGGGGGCGGGCAGGCTTGCTGTGGCAGAAATGATGACACCCAAATGTCCCCTTAAGGAAGGCCGTATGGACATCCCTGGGGTGCCCTGTAGCAGAAGCACAGCCACCCACTGTAGAGAAAAGAGCTGAATTAAGCCCAGACTTTTCTCTGCCTGCACGCCTTTAGTGGGCTTGGCCTGGGGTGTGGGGGGTGGTGTGGGCCTGGGGGGCACAGCTCTAACCTTGCTCTGCCTGACCTTGCACAGGTGAGGAGATTGCACGGCCCCGGCGCTCCACACCCACGCCGGACCCCAGCAGGTCAGTCTGGGGGGATATGTATGAATACACCACCATACATCTGCAAAAGCTCGCTTGGGCATCACCCAGCACAAAGACCTCACAGCTCTGTGGAGTCCATCAGTAGGGCTCTCCACTATGGCTACCATTAGGTTGCCATCCAGATGTGACTTGAAGCACCTTGGCACACAATTGCGTGCATGCCAGGAGTCTAAACCACACCAGCTCCCTGCAAAAACACGTTCATGCTCAAGCACATCTTCTCACAGCGCACTGTAAATGTTGTGTGTCTGTCCCACAGCAGGAAGCCCGTGGAGGACCCGGCCGCGCTGGCACCACTCTTTGGGCCCCCGCTGGAGTCAGCATTTGAGGAGCAGAAGCTGGACGGTGTGTTGGGGTCTGCGCCCATCCCTCATAATGAACAGCTCTGCTTAAATCTTGGAGCAAAGCTGTCCCTACGTGTGGCTCTGCACGTATAGCCTGGGAGAAACAGTGTGCGATGCTTAAATGAGATATAGAGGAGTTGTTGGGTGTTTGTTACGCAGCTGTGGAAATGCTGTTGGGTTTCTTTGTTTAATATCTGGGTTATTTTCTGCCTATCCTAAAATTTCGGAGGATTTCAGTAATTAATTCAATGTTTCATTTAATGCAATAAGCCTCCAAAGACACAAATTGGCATTGTTTTATTTGTCAAGCATCATGAGTGTCAAACTAATTGCACGTCCCGTTTAAAAAGCAGGCAGCCCTGTAGTTATCTAACATTACGGGGAAAATAAATGCCTTTAATTAGCAAGGAGATGCCATCAGTGTTTATTTTCCTCTCCTTGCAAGCCGTAGATGAGCGCACCTTAACTGTTCCTTCAGGTATTTGCGGGAGAACAGCTTTATCATCTCCATTGCACTTGTATTTATTTGCTTTCTTTTCCCAGCTCCTCTGGACCAGCCCGAGATTTGGGGCTCATTCCAGCCCAACAGCACCGAGTCCCCAAAGCTGCAGAGACCTTTTCCAATTGGAAGTAAGTTGACAAAAAACAAAGACATGTATACATACATGAACAACCCCTGTTGTTGCTGCTGGCTGTAGATAGCGTTGGGAGAACAGGCCGGTGCTGTGCAGAGGGAGCAATAGGAAAGCAGTGCAAAGCCATTCATGGAGATCATTTTCTTCCACCTTCCTTGAGTGCTCTGCATTTAGCTGGGCATAGAGCTGCTCCCCATGGCACATTGAGCCAAGGGAGGGTCAGGTTGGATACTGGGAGAAATCTCTTCTCCCAGAGAGCGCTCAGCACTGCACAGCTGCCCAGAGGGTGGGGATCTCCATCGCTGGGGGTGTTCCAGAGCTGTGGGGATGCGACACTGAGGGATGTGGGCATGGGAGGGTGGGCTGGGGAGCTCAGAGGGCTTTTCCAACACAAATGATTCTACGCTCTCCTCTCTTTCCCTTGCAGCTCCACCACCACTGCCGCCCAAGAATGTCCCGGCCACGCCGCCCCGCACTGCATCACCCCTGACAGTGGCACCAGGTAAAGGCCAGGCGCACAGCTCCTAGCACGTGATGTAGTGTGGCCGGATCCAGACCCATGGGGTTGGCTCCCCTTAGGGCATCCCATGCAACGGCTGCATTTCAGATGTGGATTTTGGCCCCTGTGTGTCCTGTGTTGCATTTGTGTTGTTTCAGCAGATGCTGTGTTCAGGGCAATGCTGCAAAGACGTTGCTGATCCTGAGCTGGTGTTTCTCTGGCTCAGTTGCTGCTCTCTTCTCCCATGCTGCTGGTGTCAGTCTCTTCTGTGAGCTAAATATAAAGCCAGCCTTAAATCCTGCTCTGCTTTGGCAATAAATACCTCTGCTGCCTCCCCCCCACTCAGGCTGGAGCCATCCAGCCTGCTTCTGGGGCTACAGAACAGTGGGTTTGGGCTGCTCCTGCCTGCTGTGCCCTCCCAGGTTGTGAGCAGGAAGAGGCATGTACGCTGCACCCTGAGTGAAGGAAAGCTGAGTGAGGCACTGGCATGCAGCTGGAGTAAATCCAGTGCTTTATAAGCGTGCAATAGATGGTGCTGCTTATAGGAAGGGATTGCAGTTCCTGCTCCTCCAGGCTGTGCTGTGTGAGGTCAGACATACTCCTGCACAGCACGTGTGCGAAATGCAGCCTCTCTCCATGTCCCTGAGCTGCAAACAGCGAGCAAAGCAGCAAACTGAGCTGGGACAAGAATGTGGGCATTGCGCTGTGCTGGGGTGTGTGATGGAGCCTTGCAGCCAGGTGTTGTCAGTCATTAACAGTGATGTTTGGTGGTGGTGGCAGCTCAGAGAGCAGGCAGAGAGCCACCAGAGCTTCATCTACTGCGAGCTGCAGCTGAAATACATACACCCTGTGTGCTGTCCTGTACTGCATGCCCTTCGCCAGTGGGAGCGTCAAACCAGCATGTGTAAATGTATATATTTATATTGATGTGTGTATAAATATATATATGAGTGGAGTGTGTAAGAGAGCTTCAGTTTGCTGTGCTTACTGTGCGAGTCTAACAGCTAACTAATAATTCCTGGTGATGATAATGACTCTATTTAGCTGTGACATAATGAAGGCTGTGTGCCAGCTGTAAATGGTGCGTGGAAAGGAGCGCCTTCTATGAGGCAACCCTTGGGGCCGGGCGGCTGCATGCTCTCCTGTGCAGTGTATGTATTTCAACCAAGTGTGCTTTGGGAATGATGTCCCCCAGCAGTCGATGAGCCATGTGCTTGGCAACGTGCTTTGAGCATCCCTCTAGAAAGCAGCTGGCGCCAAGCCTTGCGCCACTGCAGCCCTCTTAATGCTAAGCTTAAACCCACTGCTTTGACCACAGGAGGTGACCAGCCAGCCACGGAGGCCAAAAGTGACAAACCACCATCGATCAATGACTTGGACAGCATTTTTGGCCCCGTGCTATCCCCCAAGTCTGTGGCTGCTCACACGGAAAACAAGTGGGTCAATTTTTCCGATCCGTCCCCGGAAAACACGACGGCGGTGCCGAGGCCCCGGGAGCCAACAGCATCCCCCCCGGTGGCAATGGGCAGCCCAGGGGCTGAGCCGCCCCGTGCCCTGCCCTCCCCGCTGCGCCTGGACGAGCTGCAGAAGAAGGCTTTGGAGCAGCCCTACGCGAAAGAGGAGAACGCGGAGCCAGCGGTCGCCTCACCCAAGGAATTTGGGCCGGGACAAAGAGCCACCCCGCCGCCCCCTCCGCCACCCACCTACCGTACAGTCGTGTCATCCCCAGGGCCGGGCACCAGCAGCGGAGCAGGAAGCCCCAGCGGTACGTCCTGCTGCCCCGTTCTGCTTCCCTTGCCCTCGGCCTCCGTGTCGTCCTCCTCCCTGCTCCCCACTGTGTCTGATGGGTCTGAAAGCCTTCCCAAAGCCTGCCTTCCCAAAGCTGAGGTGCTCCATCAACCCTTCCCACCTCTGCTTTGTGTGTGTACACCCAGCATCGCTGGGAAGAGGGGGGCTATGTCTGCAGCTGTGTCATCTGTAGGCTTCAGAGTGAACAGAGGCACAAACACTTCAGGTAAATCATCACCTTGGTGAATAATAGTGCAGCTTTTTTAGTCTGCTTGTCGCACACCATCGCCATAGGGCTGTTGGGACCTCAGTAGGTGAGAGGGTGAATGAAGTTCCCGTCTGCCCTGCCCTGGTTTTGGGAGCGGACAGCCACAGCTGGGTTTGAGAAATGGCTTTCAGAATGTGTGTTTCAGAGGGACAAAACCCGATAGCTTTGCCTGATGTGTTCTGCCTGCCTGGCTTCACCTGCTCAATTATAAATGTGTGTCTGCTGGGCCAAGCGAGCTCTGAGAGGTCAGTTTACACCAGATCTCCGAGCTTGAAAAGCTGCAGCCTCCTTGTGTTGTGTCAGGGCAGGAGCAGGGCCCTGCACCAGGACTTGTGCCGCTCATAGAGTCACGTAATATCCTGAGTTGGAAGAAATGCATAAGAATCACTGAGCCCAACTCCTGGAACATCCTCACCAGCTGCCATCCTGTATGGAGACCCAATCCAGGATCGACCTGTGTCCCACTGCTGTTACCAGCTTTACAGCAAGAGCAATGAGCTGGAATTGGTCCCAATTGCTCTAATGACAATCCCACATTGGATGGTGTGGGGGAGGGGGTAGGACCCCCCTGCTCTGCGTGTGGTTGGAGGAGCTTTGGTGTCTGTGGTGCTTTGCTTTTCCTGTGAGCGTGGCTTGGCTTTGTGGCAGTGCTGTGACTTTGTTGTGCTGCTCTCATAAGGTTCTGGGGGTTGCTGGGGTGGGATGGGGACTCAGGGGGTTGCAGCCCTTATCCCAGTGGCACCACTCAGAGCTGGAGCGTCTCCAGGAGGTCACAGTGGGACTGTTGAGTTTCTTCATCAATTACTTCCTGCCACTGTGATGGCTGAGCTGCGCTGACCAAGCTGAGGATGTGGATGTGATGGCGGAGCAGGTGGAGAAACTCCCCTTGCTGTGAGCAAGGAGCTGCCTGCAGTAGGGCTGCTTGTTCAGAGCATCCTCATCTCTTACTTGTTACCTTCTCTCTCCTTTCTGTGTGCTTTGCAGACTGCTGGCTGCTATTCCTAACCGGTCCAAGGTGGGAAAGCGAGCTGTAAACATGCCAAATGTTGAAACATGCACACAAAAATAGTACAAACCTTCATATGGCCACAGCTGGTAGCAGTTGGGTGTTGCTCTGTCTCCCTTCCTGCTCCTCTGTTCTCTTTCTTTGTGAGGTCTGGGTTGCTGTACCCACTGTACCCAACCCTGGTCCACCTTTGGGGAGCTGGGGGGCCTGACATGCTCCTGCCTTGGTGTCCCATGGGGGTCTGGGTTCCACCATGGCTGGGCAGGGAATCAGAGTGTGAGCAGGTTCCTGCTGGGTCATGGTGCAGTGCTGATGGCTCTTGCTGCAGAGGGACCTTACAAGGGGAAGAATGAACATCTCTGTGTTAAATCTGGCCCCTGGAAGGCTTTTGGCCAACTGATGGGACACTGCTTCTGGGTCAAATACATATGTGGATCCTTCACATGACATTGTGTGCTGCTGGATTATCTCTGAATAATTCTGGTTTGGTTTTGACAGTGACACAGGGGGGAGGGGGTAAAAAATCAACCTTTGGTACCCAAATTAGACTTCTAAATAATAACAGCTTAATTTTCAGAGATGCTCGGATGTGTGGCTGGGGTTTATACTCTCTAAACAAACCTACATCTCATCTTAGCACTCAGTTACGTAGGTCCAAGCTCCATAGGCTTGGCTTCGATCTTTTCTTACTGTGAGTTCACGTTCAAAAAGCTCAGTGAGCTGTTTTTCTTCTAAGTGGGGAAATACAAAGCTAAAAGCGTTATCTTACTGTCTGCTCAAGCAAAACATGCTGCTCCAAACTAGAGTGTGCTCCAGCAGTCCGTGGTGCTGGTAGCCAACACAGGGTAGGTGGGTGCTGCAATATCAGGGTAGCATCACCGTGCTGCAGGTCCATTTCTGTTGGGCAGCAGTGATTTGTGATCACTGCACGGTGTTGATATCAACAAACTTACCCTGGGAGGAAGTCTATCCATGGACCAAAGAGATCCACTAGGTTTCCTCTTAAGCATCTCTTAAAATTTCTGTCTGGAGGCAAAAAAAAAAAAAAAAAAAAAAAAGTCAGCATGGCCACAGCTGCCAATGACCACGAGAGCCATGAAAGCCTCACCATCTTCTTCGTGGAAGCTCTCCCAGGGAGCTGGGCTGTTGTCAGTGCTCCCAGCAGATCTGATAACGCTGCTTTTCCGCCCTTCCCACCCTTGTTCTTCTTCGCTGGGACAAAGCCACATCCCTGCCTGGCCTCTCCTCTTCCCATGGCTGGGACTGACCCCACGATGGCCCTGGGAGCTGCAGAAGCCCAGTGAGAGCTGTGCCAAGACAAACAGAGGAGCGGTGTGGTTTTGTGGGATGCACAGGAAGAAGAGTCCAAACCTCTTCTGACATAAGCCGTCAGGATGGAGGGGAAGGAGTGCCCTTTCCCTACAGCTCTTGGCACAATAAAAACTGTTGCAGGTGGAGATTTCATTCCCAGTTCATCATTTTCTCCTGCTCGGGTAAAGCTGCCAGACTCTGGGTACTGGGGTCACCCCTGCGAGTACAGCAGCAATCGCAGTATGCTCAGCTGTGCGAAGCAGCTGCTCTGGAGCAACCACCATGGGGGAACTGATGTGGGAACATCTGGTTCCCTCCCCACCGGCTCCTGGGAGCAGCACTGTCTGTGTGCTGACGTGCTGCTGATGCCCCATCTCTGTTGCAGGCTCCTCATCCCCAGCTCGCCCCGGCACGCCGCTGGCCGCCTGCAGCACCCCACCACCCCCACCACCACGACCCCCATCCCGGCCCAAGCTGCCCCCTGGCAAGCCTTCCGTCACAGACCTGGTAGGTGCAGCATGCTTGCGTTTGCAGGGGCTGCTTGTAGTTTTTATTGCTATTTATGCACGGAAATAAATAGTGTGGGAGGACAACGGCGAGCTGCATCCCTGGGGGGTGCAGGGGTTGGGTCTGCCTGGGGTTAGCGGGTATAGAGAGGGTGGAATATTACTCCTGTGCCAAAAGGGATATGGTGCCCAGCATGAAGTCTGGGCCGCTGGGATGTGAAGCAGCACAGGAAGTGGGGATGGGAGCATCGAGGCCATGCCTACCTGATACTGCTTGCACTCAATGCAACCCTCCCCACAGGGGCCCCAGGCTGCCAGCAGGTGGGGTGCACCACGGAGGCATTTTCAGCAATAGCTTCTGTTTGTTTAATACAAATGTTCTGTGCGTATTTTCTTTAACCTTGTGTTATTTTATGTTTTTCTCCAGTCCAGGCCTTTTAGCCCTCCTATTCACTCATCCAGTCCTCCTCCGATAGCACCTTTAGCCCGTGCTGAAAGTACTTCTTCCATATCTTCCACCAATTCCCTGAGTGCAGCCACCACTCCCACAGTTGGTAAAAATCCTACGGCACTGCTTTTCTTTCACCTTTCCTTCCTCCAAACGGCCTTGAGAGAGTGCCCAGCCCCTTTTGGTTTGCTAGCTCAGTCTTTGGGTTCAAGCTCCTTCATTGTAAGCAGTTTTTCAAATGCAAAAAGGGATGGGAGCTGGGTGTGGAGGGTCCTCGAGGTGGTGTTGTCATGCAGGCTTTCTCCAGCAGCTATAGAAAATATGTGTTTGGGGGAGGTAGAGGTTATCACTAAGTGCAAAGCAACATGGAACACGCCTGTGGTCTGTAAGGTTGGTCAAAATCAGCTTTTTGTGGGGGATGCTCATACCCTGGAGGGGAGGGGGGCTGGAAGCCAAATTCTGGGATTCAGGGAGCAACAATGGCTCAATCTCTTCAAATGTCTGGAATATGCATTTCCCCTTAAAGTGGGAGTGGGAAATGGGGTCTTGGCAAAGGCTCTTCAAATCCCTTCGCTTCACACATCTTTAATCATAACAAGGTGCTGCTTCTGGAGGAAACATCCTCAGAAACACGTTTCTTGCTCAACCCCTCGGGTGCCCGTGTGGCATGGGGCACCCTGCAGATACTCCATGTCTGGCTGTCAGCTTCGAGGTCTGTGCTCTGGGGGTGCTGCCTCCCCCTGTGCCTCCGTCCCTGTCACCTTGCCTGCCCCCTCGCTTCCTGCAGCTCCATTTCGACCAGGATCACACCCCGCTCCCTTTTCTGTCCGTGGCTTTTCCTGTTGGTTGTCCTGTTCTGATGACGTGCCGGTGCGCTCAGCAGGGATGTCCCATGACACTGCTGTGCCACAGGCTGGCAGCAGCTGGGAGGACCCTTGCAACAGGAGCAGGTTGGGCTAGAGAAGATTGCTAGAGAAAGAAGTGTCTGGAAAAACAACACAGATTTGTTTGTGTCTGTGCGTGCTTGGCAATGGTGTGAGGCATTCCATGGGATCTCCTACTATGAGGCCACTGGGAATGGCAGTGCTGCCTCCCGCCCCCATCTCCATCCCTCTGGGGCTTCACCCTGGAGGTGTCATGGGTGTATCTCTTCAGCTCCATGACAGCGTGCTGCTGCAAACTCATGGAGGCTTTGATGGAAGACACAACTGAGTAAAGGGCTGGTGAAGGCCAGGAGGAGTTGCTATGAAGTTTGGGCCGTGCTCATTGCCAGCTGCCCCTGCCCTTGTGTGGAGTCCCCCCTGGGATGAGCTTGAAGTATCTCCTCTAGGTGCTCGTTTTTACATATACATTTTTCCCTTTCCCATATAATTTCATGAAGGAAGCTTCTTCACAATGTTTTGTTCACTGTGTGCATCCCAGCCCCAAGCCCCGGGCAGGGGTAGGCATCACCACGATGCTCCCCTTGCCCCAGGGGCTGGAGCCCCTCGTCAGAGCAGACAGTGTTCTCAGTGTACAATCTGATGTTGCCCTGGGGATGTCCACCTCCACCACGATGCTCCCAGAGCAGCAGAGTCCATCAGAGCTCATCCAAGGGTGGCGGGGAGCGGTGGTTTTCTTGCGTGTCCCTCATGCTGTGCTGGTGTGCTTCCGTCCTGGTTGCATGTGCGGTCACTTACTACGAAGAAAGAAGCTGTTGTGTTTGTGCCAGCGAGCGTGCAATTATTTTTCTCGTTAAAATTCTTCTCCTTGTGTTTTTGTTGATAGATCGCGCTGCTTGATTTCACTTGGGATTTGTTTTCTCGTTGTTTTTCTTTATTACTCTCTTCTTTGCGTTTCTCCCATTCATGTTGTCGGAAGAGGATGCCCTATGACAAAGTGCCCACGTCTGCACTTTGGGGAAATGTGACCTGAAAGTGGTCCTGGTGACAAAAAGCACCGAGGGGTGACATGCCATCACCTCGCACATCCCAAAGGAAGGGGTTCGTTCAGCAGCTCAGGATGCCGTTCTCCCCCAAACCCATCAATTTAGCAGCACTGGTTTCAGGCGCTGCTTCTTCTCCGGCAGTTTCGGGGTGGTGTGGGTGCAGCTGACTGGTGACAGTTCCAGTCGGGCATCTGCTGCACAGTATGTGTGTGTCCACCTGGAGTCGTGTGCCCTGAGATTCACATCGCCGTGCTGCAGTCCGGCCGCGCACACTGCCCTGGTCATGCCCATCGTGATGTCCTCAGGGAATGCGGTGTTGGCACCGTCTAAGGCACCTAGTCCTGTCCATCCATAGGCAACGAGAGAAATCCTTTCCAAGTGGGCAGAGATTCCCTTCCATTGGGCTTCCATAGCTTTGCTTCCTGCTTTGTTCTCCAAGCAAACCCTGAGTTTCAGAGCCCGCTCCACCCCGCACGCTCTTGGCTTGCTGCGCTCCCTGCCCCATAGCGAGACGGATGTCCTGCTCTGTGACTCACTCTATGTCCTTCTCTCTCCCTCTCCTGAACCTTCCCCATCCCGCTTCACCTCCTGGCCATACAGAGAATGAACAGCCTTCCCTCGTTTGGTTTGACAGAGGAAAGTTTTATTTGACTTTCGAAGGTAAGTAGTGCGCAGGCTCAGCTGCCGCTCGCTCCCCGCTCGCTCGCTGCCCCGGGCTCCCCTGATGCTGCGGCCCGGTGCTGTGCCAGGTGCTATGGCTGCTTTGGTTGGGTTGATGCTATTCATCAGTGAGCTGTTTCCCTGTCCGTTTACTTTAAAAAAAAGAAGAAAAGGAAAAAAAAAGAAAAAAAAAGAAAAAAAAAAGGAAATGTCCTGATACCTGGGCTGAATGCCATGGAATTGTTCCAAGAGCACCAGTACTGCCAGGAATAGGACAGTCACTCTGGGCTTGTGGCACCCCTGGGAAACCACAGGCATTGCACATGCAGAGACCCAGCCAGGTAAAGCCATCTCCTACAGTTATCCTGCTTGCTGCCTGCAGGGCAGGGCCTCAGCAGGCAAGTCCTGAGCAAAACCAGGTGCTTTAGAAACACTCAGAATTTTTATTTTATTTTATTTTATTTTTTGGTTCATCAAATTGATTCTGTCACCTTTGAGCTTTCTTGCCCCGCCACCCAGCGCAAGGGAATGAGTATCCTGCGGCTGGGGCTGCTGGGGATGTGGCTGTATGGCTCCAGGATCCCCATGGCTCTAGAATCCCATGGCTCTTGCATTCCCACAGGTCCCAGTCCCACGACAGGGTGTGCAGAGTCAGGCTGGGCTGCTCAGATGCTTGAGCAAAGTGCTTTTGGTGAGGGCGATGCTGTGGCAGCACTTGGCAGTGGTCGGTGCTGGCGAGAGGCAGTGCTTCTTCTTCCCCTCCTCTTTGCCTTCTCCATCGGGGCAGCTGCTGGCCCCTTCCTCCCAGTGCTCATTTGGGTCTTGCTGTCCTCCCTCCTCCTCTTCCTCCTCACTGGATTGGGCCCGCAGCCCTGCGAACACGCTGGGGGATTTGTGTGGTTTGGCTTCGTCATGATTATCCGATCTTTTCGGCTGTTGGATCTGAAGTTCTGCGGATCACTGCGGCAGTGTTTCTGGTTGGGATTCCTTTTGTTGCTGTTGTTTCTTTTTGGCTCTGGGCAGAGTATTTGCGTACCGTGGGGTAATTTGTCTGTACTGGTGATGCTTGGACTGTGCTCAGCCGGCTTCGCTCCTTCCCCTCTATTCTGCGCCATCACTCAGGCAACAGTCGGGCAAACCACCCCTGTGTGTGACAGCACTGTGATGGGAAACCTGCCCCGCTCGCAGTGGATAACAGCAAATGAACCCAGTGGGCTCCGAAGCCCTGCTGGGTGGATGCTGATCTCCCACGTTGTCACATTCCTTGGCCAAAATGAAATGCATCCAAAACTGAGTCCAGAAGCAGGAGCTAAAAGCTCATTGGTGCCATATCATGTACTCAACCCAGTCATCCTTCTCCAAAAGGAGCGGTCAGGTACTGGGACAGGCAGCCCAGGGAGTGGTGGAGCCTTTTCCAACCTTGATCCTGTGATTCTAAGCCAAGGTTTTTTTTTGTGGAAGAAAGCTGATTACTCTCTGGATTTATTAGAATAGCGCTGGGGTTCACAGGGAGAAGTGGAGGGTGTGAGAGCTGAGGGTGCTGGTTGCGTCCAAAGGATTTTTGTCCTTCCTCTGTGCTGGGACCTGGGGTGAGCACGTTCATTACAAAGCCAGGTTTATGGGGTTAGAGATAGCAGCAGGAAACCTTTGGGGAGCCCAGTGCTGTATGGGTTATTTCAGTGGCTCGGCAGATCCTGCTGCAGCAGAGCTCAGGGTGCACTGTGCACTGCTGGCACAGCGTCGTTATCCGGGCTGAGCCCGTGCATCTTCCTGGGGCTCTTCGTGTGTATGGCCAAGAGAGACGCGTGGCTGTGTTCATTGTTAATGCCCTGCTGAGCTGCATTAGGGCACCAAAAGGAAAATCCCAGCCCTGGGGAAGGCTCTCCTGTGCTTCTGGGGGGAAGCAGCTGTGTTTTCATGTGTTGACGCTCTGCCATTACAATGAGTCTCTCAGAACTCAAGGTGCAGTCCCGCTGACAGATTTCCCGTGAGACCATTCGAATCCCAACGTCCCACACTCACATCCCACTGCAGGAAAGCTGCAACGCCACGAGGCTGAGCCGCCAGCCAGGACCACAGCCAGCAAGCACGGGCACCGGCAGCAGGACGGCAGTGGGGAGATGGGCTTGCTCGCAGGGCAGCACGAGCCGGCAGCAGCCTGCTGCATGGCATTGCTCACTGCTGCCTTCCTGTGCAGCAGCTCGGGCTGGCAGCTTGCATGCGCTTGCATGCTCGAAACGAAATCATTCCTGAACAGTGCATTTCACCCTTTGCCATCACTTGTTATGCATTTTCGGGACAGAAATAACCCTAGCGTTGAGCTTGATGTACAAGATTGCAAAACGGTGCATTATGGAGAATGTGGGCATGTTGGAGACTGCGGGGCAGTGGTTTGTAGGCAGCACTGCTCCTGGCCACCTCCTGGGGACGTCTCCTGGTCCCCAGAGGCTCCGAGCCCATGGGACCTGCACTGGGCACATTGCTCCTCAGGTACAGAGCTTGCCTGGGGCTGATGGTGAGGCACCAGCGAGCACGTTGCATGCAGGTTGCTCTCAATTGCTCTGCCCTCAGTTCTGGGGGGCTTCCAGCACGCCCCAGGGTTTCAGGCTGCCCCTTGCACTGCTGCTGTCCTCCTCTTGCTGCAATACACCACGGCTAGGCTGCAAGAAGTCATGTGTCTGGCCAGATTGCTCCTGCTTCACAGCCTGAACCATGGCATAATGCAGCATTTGGTGGATTTGCAGCCCTCGGAGCCACACGTGAGCTGTGCAGGGAAGCAGCAGTATTACACGTATTACGTGTGTGCATGGAGAGCCCGTGGGCAGGCCTGGTGCAGCCCCTCTGAATCAGTGCTGAGCTGCAGGGTGAGGACATGAGCATCCCGCTCAGTGCAGAGGGGACACCAAACTGCCCTGCCTCTGCTGGGGGCTGGAAACATAAATCTGCACAAACCATCCCCACGCAGGGCTTGGTGCCCCATGCTCGTGGCGAGGCTCCTCTGCTCTTTTCCTTGCTTGTCTTTTAAGGGGAAAATAATCACTTCAAAACAATTTTCAAGCCTAATCCAAAGCCTTGGGGTCCTCTTCTTTTCACTCTTTGCCCACAAAGCCACATGCTGGGCTCGGGCTCTAGCAGGGTACGTCCCGGGGTGGGTGCAGGACCCCATCCTGCAGCTGACTAGCAGAGGCTCTGCTCTGTTGTAGGGTCGTCACGGGGCCCCAGCCCGCTCACCATGGGGGCACAGGACACCCTGCCCGTCGCTGCCGCCTTCACTGAGACCGTCAATGCGTACTTCAAGGGAGCTGACCCCAGCAAGTAGGTGCCGGCCGCGGGGTCTGGGCACGGGTGTGGGAGTCTGGGGTGGGAAGAGGGGGGCTTTCACCACGCCATCCACCCTGTGCTGCATTTTGAGCCCTCCGTTTCCTCCCCCTGGGTCTCTGTGCTCGGCGCTGCAGGTGCATCGTGAAGATCACGGGGGAGATGGTGCTGTCCTTCCCGGCAGGCATTACCCGACACTTTGCCAACAACCCCACTCCAGCAGTGCTCACCTTCCGCGTGCTGAACTACAACCGGCTGGAGCACGTCCTGCCAAACCCCCAGCTCCTCTGCTGGTGAGACCCTGCTCACACCCATGCTGCCAGCCCGGGCCAGACAGCTCTCTGCAAGGGCAGGCTGCTTGCAAAACCGCCTGCCTTGGGGTCTGGGCGAGTTTAGAGAAGGAAATTCTCAACCCCTAAATATTGCTGGAGCACTTTCTCCAAGACCGGCCCCTTTGCCAAGCAGCACACAGTGGGGTTTGCTCATTTTCTACCCGCTTTGTTCAGTTCAGATCCTGCTTGTAAAATGGAAGAGCCCACGGGAAGCTCCTGTGGTGGGGGTCAGCATCCCTGGGGCTGTTCAGAGCCGTGGGGTTGTGGCACTGAGGGACGTGGGCAGTGGGCATGGGCGGGTGGGCTGGGGCTGGATCGAGGACCTCAGAGGTCTGTTCCAGCCTGAGTGATCTTGTGTTTCTATGCTATCTGCCGGCAGTGACAGCACGCAGAGTGATGGCAGCACGAAGGAGTTCTGGGTCAACATGCCAAACCTGATGACGCACCTCAAGAAGGTATCGGAGCAGAAACCACAAGCAACCTATTACAATGTGGATATGCTCAAGTATCAGGTATGGTGTTTTTGTCAGGTTGAATTCTGCCATAAACGTGTGCGGTGCTGTAGGTGATATGGTGTGTAAGAGGTGGGGTTTCCATAGTGCAGAGGAGGTGGGGGCATGCTGTGCTGGGGCTCTCGGTGTGGCACTCAACTGGGGGCCCAGCACGAACCTTCTATGTGAATACGAGGTGTTGCCTCCTCTAAAACACGTTGCAATGACTGAGTCTATAAAATGGGATTTCTCCCTTCACCCCTACGGAAACTAAATGTTTTTTCTGTCATTTTGGAAGGTATCTGCCCAGGGTATTCAGTCTACTCCATTAAACCTTGCAGTGAGCTGGCGGTGTGAACCTGCAAGCACTGACCTCCGCATCGACTACAAATACAATACAGAGGCAATGACCACACCGGTAGCTCTAAACAACGTCCAGTTCCTCGTCCCTGTTGATGGAGGAGTAACCAAGCTGCAGGCTGTTCTCCCACCCGCTGTCTGGTAGGGATCACTGAGGCATCTTGCTGTGTGCGGAACCCAGCACCCAACCCAGCACTGGCTCTTATACAGGATGGGGTGGGCGGCCCAACTCTTCATCCCCAAGTGATGTTTTCTTGCTTGGGTCCAACCCAAAGCCACATTCCCGAAATTGAAGATTTGGAGCATGAGCTGCCCTGAGCGTGTGGCTTTTGGCGATGTTTGGATGGGGTCCATGTAGCGTCCTGCTTCCTACAGAAATGTTCTTCCTGGTGTGTTTGCAGGAACGCAGAGCAGCAGAGGATATTGTGGAAGATCCCTGATATCTCTCAGAAGTCAGAGAACGGAGGTAATCCTGTGAGCACGCGTGCTTGTGGTGGTGGGTACTGTGAGCAGGCGCTGGTTCTTGTCTGCACACAGAGTCACAGAATGGCCAGGGTTGGAAGGGACCTCAAGGATGGTGGATCTCCAACCCATCGCCGCAGGCAGGGCCACCAACCTCCGCATTTCATACCAGCCCAGGCTGCCCAGGGCCCCATCCAACCTGGCCTTGAGCACCTCCAGGGACGGAGCACCCACAAACCGTGGGTGCTTGCAGGGAGAGGATGCTATTTGGGATTGGGAGCAAAGAGCGTGGAAAACGCAGGGCATCGCCAGGACTGCTTTGCCAACCAGAGTTGGCGTTGCAGGAGGATGGGGCGGAAGCGCGGTGGGCACAGCCTTGGCTCTGACACTGACCGTGGCTGCTCTCCTGCAGGCGTGGGCTCGCTGCTGGCCCGCTTCCAGCTGGCGGAGGGGCCCAGCTCCCCAGCCCCCCTGGCCGTGCAGTTCACCAGCGAGGGCAGCACGCTCTCCAGCTGTGACATTGAGCTCGTCGGTGCCGGCTACCGCTTCTCGCTCATCAAGAAGAGGTTCGCGGCAGGTAGGTGCCAACCCCTCCTGAAATGCTCCCCTCCCTCGGGGCTGTTTCCCATCTGTGGGACCCACACGGGGGTCTCCGGAGGCGGTGTCGGCTCTGAGGGCGCTGCGTGGGGATGGAGGTGGTGGGTGGAGGTGCCTGGCTGATATCTGGTCCCATTCCCAGGTAAATACTTGGCTGATAACTGAAGGAAACACGTGGCAAATAACCAAGGACTACTGTGAGTGGAACGGGTTTTAATTACAGCTTAAGGAAAATGAACTAAATCCTGCACCTGGGACATTTCTGTTGGAAGTGTCGATGACTTTCAGATTTTTTCCTCAGAAAACACCGTCTTGACCAGTCCTACAGTATTTACTTCTAGATGTAACATTGTTAATGGTTTTAAAATGTAATTATTGTATTTGTAAATTGTACTCATTCCAGTAAGGCCGTATTTTGGAAGTTAGACACTTGAGTTTTAGCCTTTTACCATTCATGAAATGGATGTAATTTAAACTGTGGTATATAAATTTAATAGTAGTACTGTTGAATGGCACAACGCTTACAGAGGTAGATTACATTTTGTCAATAGATACGATTTAAATACGGTGCGGATAGCTGTCATGGGGGGTGCCTCACCGAGGGAGCTCTTTCACTCCCCTCCTGCCCACAGTGTGTCTCATGGCGGTGAATAAAGCTCTCCATCTTCAGGTTCAGCTGCTTGACGTGCAGAGCAGTGTTTCTGTGCAGGTGGAGCTCACAGCCCACAGTGGCACCGTGGTTTTGGGGATGCACTCCCAGAGCAGGCTCCGGATTTTTGGTTGCGTTTCCACCATCCTTTGCTTGCTTCTTCTATTCATTTCCTCCACTTTCGGAAAGCCCCACAGGTTTAGGACGTGCTGTAAGGGTGAGCAGCCCCGTGCTTTTCCTTTTTATTGATTAGGCAGGGAAAAATGACCTCTCTATACACAAATAGTGAGAAATGAAGGCAGCCCGACCTGGCCCTGCCAAAAGCAGCAGCACTGGGAGCGGTCTGTCTCATGGAGATGGGAAAACCTTCAAGAGCTGCACAGAGGTGGAGAGCTCATTTCAAGGGGGAGAAAAGGAGAAGACAGCAATCCGTGCCCATCCTAAAGGACAATAGGAATGTCTGGAGCTGCTTCAGCTCTGGGATGGCTCCTGGTTTGGGATGTGTGTTGCAGGATGGGCGCTCTGTGTGCACGTTCATACAAAGTATGGATGCAGGAGGAAAGCATGACTCGCTTACCCAAATCCACACAGCTTTGCAGATTTGGAAGCAAACCCGCCAGCACTCCTGGATGGAGCGCTCTGCCCTGCCCAGCTGTTTGCTCCCCCCTGAAATGGAAATACGTACAAACGATGCGACCCACCCCTTCCTGAGACAGGGCAGAATCTGCAGTTTCTGCCCCATCAGTTCAAGCTGTGTACAATTGTTATAAACTCATGCTTCCAGAGGACATCTATGCCATAGTCCCGAAAATAGGGATTTTATAGTGTAAATATGACCAGAACATAGATATTTTACTTTATATTTCATTTGAAAGACAAGCTGTTTACATTAGCATTGGGATTTTAAATGCTTTTTAAGGAAAAAAGAAGAAAACCAAATAACCCAAAGCTCAGCCCAGCTCCCCTCCTCCCGGTGCCGCTCACTGCTGGGACCCAAACGGGTGCTGTGGGTCAGGTCCTTCTCATGGTGGTGCTGCCAATGCCTTGCACAGGGTTTGGGTTCATTCTTAGCTGTTGCTTCCCCATGGAACGCTGCTCCTCGGTTCTGCTGTAGGGCTGCTGTGCGCTCATCCCTCAGCTCTGCTTCTTTACAAATCTTCGTTTTGAAGCGTACTGTGACCAAAATCGATGGCATTCGAGGAGACACCCGAGGTCAGGGATGGAGCTCTGAGCACCTATGGGGCTGTGGGTGTCCCTGTTCATTGCAGGGAGTGGGACCAGATGGGCTTTGAGGGCCCCTTCCAGCTCAAACGATTCTACCTTTCTATGAACATCACTGCTGTACATTCCCTACAAGAAATTACTGTCTTAAACAGACTTCATTTCATCACCAGAATTATTCTTTTCTTCTTTCCTCTCACAAACTGACAAGGAAAGCAGTCCTTGTCGAGCTGAGGACTCCTATGGCTGCAGTTGTTTCCACCCCTATTCCACTGCAAGGAGAGGCAAAGCCCCATAGGAACAGCTGGGCTCTGGCAGCTTTAGCAGGTGCTTGGAGCACCTTATTGCTCTGTTAGACTTCCCTCTCTTGACATGCAGGAGGTCACTGTGGAAATGCCATGCTGGAATTCTGTCCATAACCCATGTAGGGATATCTGGAACCCACCCCTTTCTCCCAGCTCCAGCTCCAACCAGAGTGCTCTGGGGCTGATGAAGATGCCCAGCTGCTTTGGTAGCGTGTGCGCATCCAAACCAGAGAGGTGATTTGGGATGGGAATGGCATCAGGGCAGAGGGGGATGTGGGGCTGCTGAGCTCAGAGGGGCCCCCAGCCTCCAATTGGGATCCCCAGGGCACGGCCCGACAGAAGCTCTATCGTTTTACGAAATCCCTCGTGTATAAAATGTTTATAAATATTTGTGGATGAAGATACACAGGTCTATTTTTAAGATTTAAGTTAAATAAGTTAACGAATGGCTGGCCTTTTTTGCCTCGACGTGCAATGGGATCTATTATACCCTTAGTCTCCGATGGCCTAGGTACTGCTTAGTCTGTGATGAAAACTTTGCTGCTTAACCTATGTTCTCAGAGGAAAGCTGTAAGAGGCGTTCAGGTTTGTTGCACACGGACTACTGCAGCAAAGCTTTGTATTTGACCACTGGTAATATGAATGTGTTGTATTGACTTGTTGAAGATAATCATGAGACAACATATTTTAAATGTTACTTGCCTTATAGATTAGGATACGGATACGTGGATATCATTTTTGTAAATAATGTTTTTTATAAATGTCTTTCTTCCATTCTCCCCATCATCCATCCCACCAAATCTCGAATATGCAATTATTTACCACGCATAATATTGCAACGAATAAACCCCCACATCAGAACAAAGTTTATTAATCCTATCCACGAGAACCACATGAAACACCCCCTTAAGTTGCAATTTAAATGTGATTTTTTTTTTCCCCCTTGAAAATAAACAGAACCCAGAAAACAGAGCTTTCTTTGCGTGTGTTTTGCTGTCATGGGCAGGGGAATCACGGGGAGGGGGACAGGGGGATACGAGCTGCCATGTCTCTGTGTCCTAAACGGCAATGCAGCAGGGCATTGCAACCCTGCTCAGGGGTGGGGCTGCGATTGGGGTTGGCACATAGAGAAATGTGGGGACCTGTGTGGGCCATGGGGACATCGAATCATTAAGGTTGGGAAAGGTCACTGAGATCATCCAGTCCAACAGACCCGTGGGGGCTGTGGGTCATCTAATGGGCTGTGGGGAGTCGTGGGGGCTGCGGGGGCATGCAGTGCTTGTGGGGATACACGGGGGAGATGGGGGCATGCAGTGCCTGTATGGGGGCAACGGGGGCATCTAGGAGCTGTGGGGGCTGTAGGTACACACGAGGGCCGCGGCTTCAAACACAGGCAAGGCCTGGGAAGACCCTTGTAGGCAACGGGGATCCACCACGGGAACACGAAGACCGACCGACGTGGCCGCAGGGGCAGACGGGGACCTTCCGTGGGGGCGGTGCGGGGGGACGGGCTGCGGCTGCCGGCGGTGTCTGGGCGGCGCTGCCCTCCGCTTCCCCCCCGCCTCTCCCCCGCCTCCCCTCCGCTGCTGCCGGGATGCGGCGCGTTGCGGGTCTCTCGCCGCTCTCCTCCCGTCGGCCCAGCGCCAACCGGGCCGAGCAGCGCGGCGGGGCCGGCAGCCACCCCGCTGCGGGGAGGGGCCCGAGGTGCGGGGAGGGCGCGGGGGGCGTCGCGGCTCACCGTCCCCTCCCTCCAGGTCCCCCCGAGCGGTTCCCGGTGGCGGCGGTGGACGCCATCCTGAAGGCCGTGCTGGAGGGCTGCCTGCGGGAGCGGCGCTACGAGCCGGGGCTGTGCCGGGAGATGGCCGCGAACGTCAGCGAGGTGCGCTGAGCCGCGGGGCCGCGGTCCTGCTGGGAGGCCGGGGTCCGCCGGGCAGCCGGGCTGTGCGCTGCTTTTGCTGGTGGAGAGGGGCGGGAGGTCGGCGCTTCGTGGCGGCGCGGTGGCACGTGTGTGTGTGAGCTCCGCGTGGGATGAAGGCGGCGCTGCCCCTGCGCCGTGCCCGGGTCGGAAGGATGTCACGGATGTTCTTCACACGGAGGCAGCGAGGCCCCAGCACTGCCCGGAGCTGCGGGTGTCCCGTCCGCGGCCGTGGGTGGGCCCTGGGCGGCTGCAGCTGGGGGAGTCACCCAGCCCACACGTGGGGCTCTGTGGCCCCTTCCAGCCCAGCCGTGCTGGGATTCTGTGGTTTTGTGCTGCTGTCCTGAGCCTTCAGCTTTACGGCTGGTTTGGCCCTGGAGCTCGGCAGCACGGGACAGGCAGAGCTGCCTGTCAGTGTGAATGCCCACAGGGAAGTGATCTCATCAAAAGCACTGTGCCCACCTACAGCGTCTTCTTGCTTAATGTCTGCCCTTGTGGTCCTGTAGTGAAGCAGAGAGCTGGGCCTGCTCTTAGCAATGGAAGTGTTGGTCCTCATGCACTCACTGCCTCCGTGCTTCAAACGCAACGAGTTTGAACTGCTGCAGGGTGCCCAGAAAGGCGGTGGTGCCCCAGCCCTGCAGACACCCAAGGTCAGGGATGGGGCTCTGAGTACCTATGGAGCTGTGGGTGTCCTGTTCATTGCAGGGAGTGGGACCAGATGGCCTTTAAGGATCCCTTCCAACTCAAACCATTCTATGATTGTCATCAGGACTGTCACAAGGGCTGAGCAGTGCCATGCTGGCACTTTCCATCCCAGAGCACCCCGTTGCTGAGCACCCCGTGTGCAGAGCTCACCAGGTGAGTGCCAGCACAACCTCTCTCCTGCAGGTGATCAAAGCTCGGGTGAAGGAGCTGGTGCTGCCGAGGTACAAAATCGTTGTGGTGACACACATTGGGCAGCTGAACGGGCAGGGCATGCAGATCGGCAGCAGGTGCCTGTGGGATCCCAGCACGGATACGTTTTCATCCTATGTCTTCAAAAACACCTCACTGTTCGCTCTTGCAAATGTCTATGCTGTCTATTTTGAATAGCGAGGCTGCTGCTTTTAGCAGCAGCATAAATGAATTTCGGTCTGAGTCCGCCTGTTGCTGAGAGCAGCGGTGAAGGACCAAGGCAACATTCACCCGCTTAGAGGCGTGGTTCCCCTGATCCATCATTGTATTCCCCAGGGCTTTCCCTGGTTAGCGATTTTCTGTAGGATGCTACTTTGCACCTTTAGCTGCTTTCAGCGCTGGCTGTCCCTGTAACACTTTTTCTCCTTGAATTTCCTGTGAGTGCATGATCCTTCAAGAAATCAGGGTGGTTCTTAGAAGGCAAAACAAATGCGTTTGGAACCAGTCCACACGATGGGGCAGCTCAGCCTTGGCCCCATGCAATCACTGCCCTGCTCATGCAGGGTCTCATTGTGTGGCCATGCAGAAGGCAGAAAGTTGTTCTTGGAGATGGCTGGCTGTCCCATCATTTTTCAGATCAAGTGGTAAATGCCCTTAAATGAATCATGTTTGGATTATATTGATCTGACGTGTCTGGCCCCTTTTATTTAAGGTGCCTGAGTCCAGCAAAACAAAAAAGAAATTGGCTTTCTCATTTGCTACCTCCCTATAGATAACAGGAGAAATGCATCTCTCTGAGCTCAGAAATGTATTTCCCATCTGTCCAGTTGCAAATTGACTGCCCACTGTCAGGTAATGGGAAATAAATCATGACTCCTCCTGCGTGTTTTGAGGGCAAACAGAGGGGTCCCTGTGTTCCCTGCTGCAGCAGCCCCCATGCTGTGCTGCCCTGCACAGAGCCACGTGCTCGGTGCTGTCCTCATGTTGGTCCCAGCAGATGCTTGTTGCTACCCCTGTCTCACAGTTGATACCCAGGTCCAAAAGCCGCTCTTGGATTTTTGTAGAACGCACACAGTGGCTTGCTGTGTTACAGCTTCTTATGTGCAACGACAGGAGTTAGATGGGAGGAGATATTTGCACTCACTTCTAAAATTGCAATGCTAAAACACTGTAATACTTTGCAGAATCCCAACAAACCCACCCGAGTTGTCACTGCGGCTCCTACCACTCAGCCTTTGCCCCTCCGCTTACGTGAACGAATAAAAGAATGAACGAACCGTGCTTTATGTCATGATTGTTTTAATACCTTCAAGCAATGGCCTCCGACCCCCCCAGCAGGGGCTGCGTTAGCACAGCAGGCTGATGTCCCTCTCACTGCAGCCGACGCTGCAGCAGGACGTGGTGAGCAGTTTGGCCACCTCGCGCTTCTTGAGCACAGCCACCTTCCTGCTGCGCTGCACGTCGCGCTCCTCCTGGGCTCTGCCCTCCTGGCTCTGCCCACCAACAGCCCCCAGCGCCTGTGCTGCGAACGGGGAGGGCTCCGAGGAACCGCCGCTCTCCTGGGACGAGGACAGGGAGCTCTCGCTGCTCTCTGCTGCGTGCAATTAGAAGATGAGAGTTACGGGTGGTGCCTCTCAGCCTGATGCTGATCTATGGCCTTCAGAGGACAGAACTAGAACTGCTTGTGGTTTCCTGAGACGCAGACATGCTAACAAATCCAGCACCCGAACTCCTGGATGTTCACTTATGGCATGCTTCTAATTATGCGCGTTCAAAACACCGCGGTGTGTCTGGGCACAAACTCCTGGGCTTCGTACAGCTATGGGGCCTATCTGGCTTCATTCAGCAGCAGTGCTTCCTGCTCCCTGCTAGCACACTGCAGATGGCATCGGTTTTTCTGTTGAAAACTGCTGCTACGACAATGCTGTCCAAACAGGTGGATGTTACTGCATTGAAAACGTGGGAAGCCCCTGCTCCTGTCATCTGCCTCATCTATCTTCTTTTTCTCTCGTTATTGTAATCAGAGTACAGATCTCCAGCAGTGCATGCAATCACTGAGTACACAACAGCGTGGGAAGGTTACGGCAGGTTACGTGTCTCACATTCTCTATTCTTAATCCTAATATTCTCAAATTGTTCATAGATTTTTGGGGTTAGAGTGGGAAAGAGCTGTGTGCTCCTCGAGCCGAAGGTGGAACACGTGCTAACTGCAGCAAGGCTTCTGTGTGACACGTCCATATCACAGCACAGGGCTGTCCTGCCATAACCTTGGACCCAGCTCACAGTTCCTCGCAATGACTTGCAGCACCTGGATCCATACCTTTTCCATTCAGCAAAACAGCACGTGGAGCTAAGAAAGCAAGCCGTGAGGAAACGCAGATCACATTCACATATGAGAAGCTGTGCTGTCTCAGGGTGAAGCCTGTGCTGCTGTGTTTGGGATTCACCTCCCAGCTCAACACCTGCAGCTAGTTTGCTCCTCCTGAGCCCCCTCACAGTCAGGCACAGCCAGCACTGGGCTAAGCCTGCCATGCGTTAGCTGATAGCAAGGTGATAGGTAATGCATCAATCAGCACTTACCAAACAGGTACTGGTAATTAGCCAGATCCCTCTTCCACCGGGAGCCACCGCAGGTGAAGACGATGGCTCTGACAAAGTCTCTCCCACAGAGCTTCACAGCATTGCCTTCCCCTTCAGCTCTGTGCAGCACAGCCAGCAGGCAGAGCGCAGCCAGGGCCAGCAGTGTGCTCTTCATTCTGGGTCTTGGGGCTGGAAGGGCAGCGAAGGAGTGCTCTGTGGGGCTGAGGTGGGGAACGCTGCTGGAAGCTCCCGTTTATAGGGGTGGCCCATCCGCTCCACTGGGCAGCAGCTCGCTGCAGGGTGACCTCATGTTTGCCAGAGCCAATTGTGTTTGTGGTGATGTTTTAAGTGCCTCGGGGGTTTGTTTGGGTGTTAAAGACATCTTAGGACTGTGTAACTGCTTTACAGTAGGAATACTTGCAGCTTAACATGTTTATAGGAAATGGGCTTACATCAGTCTGTTAATGCATGCGTGCTGCAAAAATGTTTATTACGTGTTTTGTAGGTAATGGGTTTCATCTCCATGCATTTCCCTTGCAGCCCGTTGCCCAGTTGTGCCTGTTAGCACTGTGGAAGTGGTGTGCGGCCTTGCTCTGTCTGTGATCCCAGATAAGGATGGGAATTGACTTCTTCCATGGGCACACTCAGCTGCACACCCCTGCTTCGTCCTCCTGCTGAGCATCCCCTCGTGCTGCTGGCAGCTGTGTGTCATCCTTCAGAGCAGGCTGAGGGCCAGGCAGCCCCTGTGCAGTGCAGGCAGAGCTGAGCAGAAGGGCGCTGTGTGCTGAGCACGTGGGGCTTTGAGCACAGTGAGCTTGCTGTAGCAAGCTATGGAGATGCTGCTGTTGTTCCACACTTCGCATCCATAGCTAATTGCTTTGCAGTTGTCTATGGACAGAGGGCCTTACTCAAAAAAACACAGAGAAGAGGGGCAATGGCACTGGGAAAGCACAGAGCAGCCAAGGATCAGCATCCTGCCAGCCTTTTCCTACTGATACGTATCTGAAAGTCAGAGCGAAGCAGCTCTGGGACTAGAGGTCAGTGGATCAGTTGTGCCATCAGAGCGGCCCGGCCCTGCCTGGGTGTTGTTGGCTACTGTTGCTGTAAACTCTGGTTAAAAAAAAATCCTGCAATAAAATGCCTCAAAGAGAAAATTGGGCAATTAGGAGGTCAGAAATTCCATATTTAAGAACAAAATACATGATCCTTAGCACTTCCTAGCACCACAATGTTTTTTTTTCCAGCCCCATAATGTTACAGTTAATTAGTTTACATGATGTGCAGGGCGAGTTACGGTGTGCTACAGCCTTGAAAGCTCATTTTTTACCAGTAGCATTGGTAAACAGTCATAACCAGTGGTAAAAAATACACAGCGTGTTTTGATCAGGTTTGTAATAACGATTAACATGTGATTCACCTTAATGGATGTCTTTCTTTGCAATGCACAGATTCATTTTATGCCCACCCTGGAAAAGTAAGCTTGGATGTTGGTTGTAAAATGCACAGAATGCAGAGGAAAGTGCGTGGTAATGCATCCCAAATGATCTGTAACTTCAGTGATGTGTTTAAACGTTGGGCATTTATTGTGAGGCTAATGAGAAAATCTGGATGTTCTGTGCATGTAAAATGTATGTGTAGCTACATAGTGCTTCCAGGAGCAGCTATTGCCTGCATCTGCTGATGGGCAGAGCACTGCACGGAGCTCCTATGATGGGGGACCTGTTCTGTGGCTGTAACTTAGAAGAGCTGCAGGTTATGTCCTCAGCCTCCCCATGTCTTTCAGTGGAGCGGTCTCTAGAAGCAGAAATCTGCCTTCTAAAGCTGCAGAAGTCCATTTAAATTGTGACGTTGTTCAAATTTGTCAGGTTGAAAAAGCTGGTCTCTAATTCTTCCTGGCTGGGGCAGTCTGCAGGTTGCAGGAGCACTCAGTGCTGTCAAAACTCAGCTTTCAAACAGGGTTGTAGTTTAGGGAGGGCAGACGAGAAGATCCTGATGAGAAGTGCATTCGTTTGCTGTATAATTTCACAAGGGGAGACATGGATGACAAACAGCCGTATTCCAGGACTTAAGGTGGATTTAGGGCACATTCTGGTTCCTGATGAAGTAGCCAATACAGGAGGTGATTCGGGGCATTTCTGTTTTTTTGAGTAACCCAAGGAGAAAAGTCTTTAATGGGGCCTTTTTATGACCTCATCTGTGCACTGGTACAGCACACTGATCATCCAGCAAGGGGGACTTCCTGGGGAAAATTTCAAGCATTTTGAAGGTATCTCTAACCAGTACGGTTTAAAATCTAAAAGTTAACAAATTAAAAGCACTGAACAGTTTGCGATAATGCTAGAAAAATCTTTCCTACTGTTTACCAAGTGAGAAGTGCAATCATTTAGCTACTGGAAATAGAGTGGGACCGATTACTTCATTCAAGGCATGGACCTGTAAAACAAGAGGTGAGAAAAAGAAACTCAGAAGTGATTTTTAAGAATTATAGGCCCCATTTTACAAACTGAGAGTGCAAGGCCAGTAAGGCAAAGCTAAAGGACCACGTTCATTAGGCTCTGGAACCTTGTTTGGGGCTCCAGCTCATGCACAGATAAATCCTGCAGGGGGGAGCAACCTGCTGTTCCACTACCCAGGATGGCACCACAGTTCTGTGCTATGGACCATGCAAGGAAGGTTGCACTCCTCCACCAGTGGAGCTTTGGTGTAAATCAGCACTGATTTATGCTTGCCATTGTTTGGTGGGAGTAAAAGCAGACACAGGGGGCTCACAGCTGATTTCAGTTAGCTTCAGCACTGTTGCTGACACAGTGCTTTTCAGTGATAGGAGAGGAAGAGAACCTGGTTGAAATGCAGTGAAAAGGAGAGAGATACCTTTTACTTTTTCCTCTCCTGTCTCAGATGGCAACTGAAGAGGATTAGTGGTGGCTTCTGAAGCAGTGAGGGTAATACGGGGCCACAACGCTGGTGGGGTTGCTGACGCCGTTGAGCTGAGGCTATCGTGTTGGTGGCCAGGAGAGGGCATGTCGCTCCTACCTCGCCAGCAGGGAATGGCATCCTGCTGGTTCGTTGCCCTTGCGTTTGTGTGGGGCTGTGCCTCCCACCCTGGCCCTGTGCCCTCCCAGCTGCAGATGTGGGGAGCCTCTGAGTGTGCAGTCAGCTGAAACCTGAAGTTTGGACTTGACTTACCTGTTCCTTCTGGTTCTTGACGTTTCTATCAGTATGGCATACATAAGAGCAGGTCACCTACTTGTATCCAATCACATCTACTAGCTAAATTTTCAACTAAGTTCTGTAACAGCAGCCCCTGTCTGGAGAAGTACCAGGTTTGCAGGCTTTGAGGACCACTGCCTCTTCCCAGGGAATCGTACCTCGGTGCTGCTGGAAGCAGCCAGGTCCTGCAGCTCAAACACGCTGACTTCTCCTCTGCTGTCTCCCACCAGAAGGCAGTCGGTGTTCTTAGCAAAGAGTACAGATGTGAATTTTGCTTCTGGGTCGGCAAAGCGAGTGATCACAGGGTCCAAGCTGCAAGTACATGTGTGAGTGATGGTACAGGTAAAATTGCATTTGCCTGGAGCGTACTATTGCTTAAAGTCTGGGGGTAATACAGGCTTGAAAACGTCACGTATTTTGCATTTTATCCTCTAGATTAGTTCCAAAAGCAATAAGTGAGGCAGCGCGTTGTTTTTCTATCAGAACAAAAATCCCAGCTGGAACTAAGCAGATATTCTGGTTGCCTAAAATCTGTCCTGTTGCCTGATATTGGGGGTGTGCATTAATATTTTTATAATATGACTGAATAGCTTTGTGCTGCCACGGGGCTCAGTGGGCTTCCTGCTCCACTGCTTTCTATATGTGGTCATTATTACTAAACAGTCCAAACTGGCAGTAGTACCAGGCCATGGGTTAACAAAGAGTAATGAGTATTGGAAAATGTAATACTTGTATCAATAGTTAAGGAAGCAGAGGACATGGAGTTGTATGATCTGATGACAATACTGATTAATGAATAATGCTTAGTTCCCGTGCTTTTAAATCTATTATTTCAGAATCTTCTTTGAGACAATTAATTACTTACATGCTGATTCTAAGGTCCCAAATTTCTACTCTGCTTTCACTAGCTGCTGCAAATATGAAGGCTGATTTTGGAGACCACATAATGTCATGAACAACAGTAGTGGTGGAACTGAAAGTTAAAATGGGTGTCTGCGAGTTCTGATGCCATAAAATAACACTCCAGTCCACAGAGCAGCTCAGGAACATGTCAGTGGTGAACGGATTCCAAGCAACTTTGTACACAGGGCCCTTGGTGTTTGGGAAGAAACAAAACAGAACTTGGTGTTAGTCTGGAGCTACAGCCTCATGAGGTGGATTTTAATAGTGCTCTCTTCTCACTGACCTTTCACGGAAACCCCTAACTGTCCTCTGACCTTAGCAGCAAAACCAGCACTGTTTTATGGGCGCACACAGGAAATTAGAATGCAGCCAATATAGGCAGGAGAGGAAGAAAGCATTCAGCTGACTGTCCCTTCCTGAGCTGATGCTGGAAGGACAGCTTCTTGGATGGAGCACAGGCTGCAAAAAAGGGAGGTGCTGTGCTTTGAAGTTCTGCTACCTCCCCCCCCCCCCCACTCCCCAGAGATAAAGCTATTTAACTCTGGTTTCCAGGACAATCAGATTACTGGTTGTTCCCTTTAAATAATGCCAGAAGTAAAGCTTTAAAACAGTTTATACTAGAAGCTTTAATACATTACTTAAAAAAAAAAATAAAAAAAATTGCTTCTAATGTAGAAAGTAATCCTGTAAGTAGATGATGCTTTTTGCTATGGGGACTCATTCCTAATGTAAGAAAAGAAGGAAAGAAGTTTAGGTTTCTTTTATTGCAAGTGTTTTGTTTAGGAAATAAAAGAAACCATTATACTGGTGAAGTTAATTGAGTGCTGTTTCTGCTGTCATTACGTCTGTGTATCGCTCACCTTATGTCCTCTGTATGTCTTTAGAAACTGCTTGTTGCATGAACGAGAACACTTGTGAATAAGACCCTCTTCTGTTCCAGCCAGATAAAGATTAGTGTCCTGAAATAAAGGTAAAATGACCTAAGCTGGATCAACCTAACCATCACTTCTACAAAAGTATGTAAAGAACTGTGTGAGTTTGGGCACTGGTGGTACTCTGGAGAGCTTGGGTGGAGGTGGCAGGATGCTGTGGTTTGGGCTGCCTGTGTGTGTTGTGAGATGGATATGCAGTGGGTCCAGCAGTGCCAGGATCAGATTTAGTGTGTGTGTTCTCCATCTGTGCAGAACAGAGGCTGCAATTTGTGATTCCTGAAAATCTTGTACTTTCTGTGACCTGCATGGATGAATGCATGAATTTTTCAAATGCTCTATGGACAATTAAAGAAATCGTCTGGGTTATTAGGAGAGGCAGAGACATCAGAGTGCTAGACTCAGGAGATCTTCAACAGCTGAATTGCACCAGGTTTGACCGACACAGAGGAAAGCTGCCCTAAGATCCGGTCCAAAGCAAATGTGAGTAACGTGGCAGAAACAATATAGCTGTTCAAATACAGGGATGAGTTTCTTTGTTTCCATATCATCCCTTTTGGATCAAACCGTTACTAGTTAAGAAGCAATTTGTTTCAAAACCAAGTCCCCTTTAGATACCAGCGCCAAATCCCAGACTAGTGCGTGTTAAGGTAGCTCCAAAGGACCTCTGCTGCATGGTTTCTCTGGATAGCACTTCAGCCAGGGTGGACTTTGTGAGCCTACCTTCGGATGGAAGTCGAAGCACATCCCAGCTGCCCACTGGGATATCAGAGCTTCGCTTTTCCTTTCTTTCTCAGCTGGTAAGTCTTTCTTGCTTCTTGTTCGCTTTATTTTCATCAGATCTGTGCAATTAGCAAGAGTTTTGGTCAAACAGGTATGACTTATTCATAACACCATCATATGCTTCAATGGAATGCTCAATAGCTCTTAAATGTTTTGTATATGATAACTATGTATCAAGATCATCACATGAAATAGAAGAAGTAATTGTAATTTCAGGTATTAGCTCTGTGCAGGGGAAATGCTTACCAATGCAACCTATTCCCTCCTCTATAAGCCACTGGGTTATACGGCCATCTGCTGAGATGGAGATTAATCTCTCCCTCTTGTTACCTTCTGTTGTGCCTATGTCCCACTCCACCCACTTCAGTTGCCATACAGGACCTGTATGTTTAGCTGAATATTCCCTGGGATAAAAAATGCAGAGATAAACCACATATCAACAAAGTCAAGACAGTACTTCTGAAAAATAACTGATTTCCTGTTTTGTATTGGATGATAAGTGTTATGACAAATGCTATTCAGCTTTTCATAAAAACATACAAATGTACACGTCTCCTAAGTGCTGTTTACACTAGGGCATATTTATTTTACCAAACATGTTTTTATATTCAGCTCTCAGTGTTTATAAAGGAATTTCTAGCCAGAACTAGAAAATAATGACAAAAGTTGGAAATAAAAAAATTATGCAACATCCGTGAGCATTCACAAGCCTTTAGTGAGTGCTGTTATCATAGAACCATAGCATGGCCTGGGTTGCAAAGGCCCACAGTGCTCACCCAGTCCCAACCCCTGCTGTGTGCAGGTCGCCAACCAGCAGCCCAGGCTGCCCAGAGCCACATCCAGCCTGGCCTTGGATGCCTGCAGGGATGGGGCACCCACAGCCTCCTTGGGCAGCCTATTTTAGCCACACAGCAAAAATGAATATTCACAACTGAGAAGCTAAGACGTGACCGAGGTGGGAAACGACAGCATGTTGTAACCTTACCCACTGTGGAATTCTGTAGTGGAGTCAGAACTCTGTACGTTGTAGACCACGATGGTACCATTGTACATCCCAACTGCTAAAAGGCTCGGGGTTGCCATAGAAAAATCCAGTGCAGTAACACCATGCTCACAATGGAAAATCCGCTCTGGCCACTGACCAGTAGAGAAACACAAGAACATTTTTAGTTAGTTTCTTAATTTATGTTGGTCTTCTGAATGTGGGATACTGAACTGCTAGGTAGTGCTGGAAAACCCAAGTGCTGGTAGCCAGAGTGGGTGCCTTTAAGCAGAAACTGGAGACTATGTTCTGAGTGATTCAGTTTATTATTTCTTGCTGCAACTGATAAAGTTAGGGGAAAAAAATGAGGACTATGCAGCAATATGGCACTAGAAAGTGAGTTAGATGAGCCTATTCCAAACCAACCAACTAAAAATCAAGTTCTCTTAAGATTCAATGATAGGAGTACATTGGCATTTTGGAAAGTTCCTCCAATCATTTTCTGTCTTGCAATTGGAAGGCAAGTACCTTGCTAATTACAGTAATTTAGCTGAAGATACAATTAAATTGCTTCAGATAAACCGTAAAACACAATTTTCATGTTGTTTTTCCATGTTGCCAAAGAACTGTCTCTGCTCTGTTATAACGTGAAACCCTTTAAGCCACTGAGCTCCTGAGAAGGGAGACAGTGAAGTGCTGGTTTGCAAAGAACCGTGTTTCAATGTGTGCCCCAGCTCTTACTCCTTCATTGTAGGCACCTGAGGACAACATTAAATGTTTCTTTTTTTTTTTTTTTTCTTTGCTCTGATGTAGGATTTCATTGTACAACAGAAAATGGATTGGAAAGGATAATCCTTAAATTTAAAATACAGATGTATTGTAATCAGAATTTACAAACACTGAACAAATGGTTTATAGGTTTAGAAAAAACAAGAAGTAAATTGATTTTCTGGCATTTGCTGTGCTTGGGGGCTTTCCCAGTCTGCTACTAAAATCTTTTCAGAAAGATCTGCACACCTAGATCTACCCATAATAATAATAAATCTGATTTACAGTCTTGGGTAGGTCGCTCTAGGGGTTGAAAATGGGATGTAGAGGGCTGCATTGTTAACTTGCCTGAAGTAGACTGGTATTACCTGAGAGCTGCAACCATCTGTTAGTTGTTTGGTAGCCTACACACAGTGAGTGCAGTTCCTGCAAACAGACACCCATGTTGCAAAGCCTCCAGCACCTCTGCTGGCACTGAGAGGACAGACAGGCACAGGAACTAAACCCCATCCCGCAGGCACACAGCTAAGTACTGCAGTCAAAACTGGCTTTCCAGGGTAGTGTGGTTTGGGCTCCCAAATTCAGCTTTACTTGCCAGTTCTTTGGTTTTCATCTTTGTTTTTTTTTTAAAGGAGGAAATGAATGAAGCAGAAACAGTACAGAAAAATGCACAGAAGAAGAAAGAAGACAAAATCAGTGCTTCTGTTACCATCGGGTTCTTCAGTGACCAGCAGCAAGCCAAGCCTTCCTTCTGTTCTTTAAAATCAAACTCTCCGTAACCAACAGCTAAAAGATCCTAAAAACACAGATTAACAGACAGATCACAGATTAACTTCACATGCAGCTGTATATTTTTAAAAGGCAGCTTTCTGCAAACAGTGGTTTTGAGTACAAGGCTTGGAAATGTGTTCATGTTCTACACAAGTGGAACCAAACACAAGAAAAGAATTTCTAGAGAAGTGGAAATTGGTTGAGCAAAAAGCGTATTGATAGTCACTATCAGTTGTTTGCCACCCTTTCACCTCCTTAAGGCCATTTAAAAAAATGTCCCTTGCTAATGATGAATATACAGAATTCTATGACCTTAAATGTGCAGTCTGTAATAGGATATGTCACAGCAATTGCACTCCTCTTTCCCACTGTTAGCTATAGAAGGAGCTTCAGTGGTAGCCTCAAACTCTTAACTTTCAGCTGTTGATGATAGGGTCTAATAAATTTAATTCACTCCTTTCCATAGGGAAGAGTAAAGAAACAGCAGCCAGACTTCAGTCTTCAGCTCCATTCAAGTAGGTTTTTTTTCTATGTGAAACAACCAGTTGGTGAAGCTAACACTTAAAAAGCAGGTATTTCATAGCCCTAAAGTTCTGAGACTGCAGTATATAAGGGTGCCCAACTCTACACCAGACCCTTAGATGTTACATTAACCCTATGACATGGTCATTATTTTTTTCTTTCTTCCTTTGGTGCAGTCTTAGTGGATTTATGTTTCTCATTGTTCCCTGCTTTTTACCTTTCTTCTGCACATTCTTTCTGTTGTGGCCATAAGAGAGCTCTGTTGGAAAGAAGTTTCAATTTCAGCTTCCCATTCAGATGAGGTTTATTCTCTTTATGCTGTTGGTCAGGCGACCACCTGTGATGTATGGGGGACCAATTAAAGTTGCTGTGGTATGTTTGTAGCAGAAGCCTAGTGCAGCTGTCCAGCCTGAGGAATAAGGCAGCAATTCTGTTACATGCAAGGATGAAATACGAGTGTTGTGATGCAAACATAACCAACCTGACTGGGGACGTGTGCAAAAATGTATATTAAAAAAAAAATCAGGAGATCATTTACATTGAAAATTATGCAGACATTTTACAAACGGCTTAGAAGAAGTGATTTGTTAGCTCACCAGGTTTACTTTGTTCCAAGCCATGCTGCTCACATTGTGCTGGTGAGTTAAATCACATCTATAGGACCACAGTTGTTCCAAATTAGGAGGTACCATTTCATCGGAGGTTTTATTTAGCTCTGACAGAATTGATGGGTCACTAAGCATTTCCTTCTGCTCTTTCTTATCCGTCTTTTCCTTGTCATGCTCTTCCTGCTCAGCTTCTTTTATAGCGGCTAATGTGCTGCCAGCCCCCAGTGTGACAACAGGATCTAAAATGCATATTAGAGTAGAACCTGAGTAGTAACACTTCATTTTGTTAACTCCAGTTGTTCACATCAGAAGAAAAATTCACACTTTCAGCAAATATTTTGCGGCAAAAAACAAAACAAAACAAAAGAACAGATGGAATAACTGAGGAATTAAGACACCTTTACTACTAAAAGAGTGGCTAAGGTGGCAATAGGGACAGAGAAGATACCAGTTATGTTCAAGACATTTCAAGTTCTTTCACAACTCTCTATGCCATGGAAAGTAAAAGCAGTCTGATTTCTTTAGATAGTTTATATATAAATACTGGAATTCCTGTAAAAGGTACAGTACTACTTAGCTCTTGGGCCCAGGTAATGCCTCTTACAGACTTCAGTGACTGCACTTTGTTGGACACCTAACAGGCTGAATCTTCTGTTTACTTTTTGTCTAGGTTGATTACTTTAAAAATAATAATAAGGCACTGCAATGCAATGCAATGCAATGAAAAAAAAAAAAAAAAAAAGGTTGGAGAAATAGCTGACTTGATCTGTAGCTTAGCTGCCAGGAAACAGTTCTGATTGATATTCTGAGTTGGTCTCAGTTAGCTGCGATAAGGGAAATGAGCCAGCTCAGAATTCATGAATTCAGTTCTTCTGCCAAGTGTTGTAGGGACGCCTGTTACAGTGAGTATAAAGTTGCTCCATTTAGGCTAATGTCTCATAAACTCTTTTTCTATTTCTTAAATGGCAGGTCATCTGTGAAGACCTTCACTGAGAGAGATATTTCCTTGATTCTCAATAGTATACAAAGCCTTGTGATGAAAATGGGGTCGCTGGTAAGAAACTAACCTGTAAGGACAGGAAACTGTCGGTAAGCTGCGAGTTTGTGTTGAAAAATATTCTCCATCAGAATTCTCTCCATGATAAATAAACTCTGCTGAAAGCTTTCTGATCTTAACGTAGCTTCTGTGTGGCATTTCTCTTCCTCGTGGACTCTGGCAAGACCAGCGCTTTCCACAATGGTTGTAGAAGTTATGCTGCCTGACAACAGGTAAGATCAGATAATATGGTTTTAATGTGATACTATTACGCACATAAAAGTCAGAGGGATAAGGTGTCTAATCCCTCCCCCCCCCCCCCCCCAAAAAAAAAGCATAGAAATATCCATCATTATCAAAAAAAGTACTTATTGTTCAAATAATCAATATAATGAGATACTTCTGGATTCTTTACACAATTTATGTCTTGCCACTGTCCAAAGTAACTTAGTATCATCCAATTTTGTCACTTTCTGTCTTTGCTGAAGATCAGTTACGAAAATATATGCTGTGAACCATTTACAAGGATGGAAAAGCTGAAAAAACGTAAACCTCCCAGAAAAAATGTTACCTCTCTCAGCAGCTGCAGGTGTAGCCTGGTCTTTAGTCATACTAGATGTGCTCCTCTTCTCAGCTGGGGCTCTGCTGCCTTCTGCTTTTGAGGTAGGTTCCACTTGTGGTGTGTTATAAGACTCATACAAGTCCCAGGTAGTGACCACTATCCCTAGGAATGAGTTACACCACATTACGTAAGCCTCTTGTGTCTGTATGTTGTTATCAAGAACTGTAGCTGAGCAAAGATTCACTTTTTATGCCATCCACCCAACTGTTTGGCAGAGGGGCTTCAAAACTGAGTCAGGCAGCAACCTTGTCTGTGTGTGACTGGCTCTTCAAACGTGGGTTGGAATGAGCCCTGCTGGTACTGAAGGCACACAAAAGGGGAAGATACGTTTTCAGACCAGATTAATATTTATTTTACTTCTCCTTTTGATATATTGTCTTCTTTTCCACTCTTTTTCCAGTAAAGAACACAAAAATGTTTGGAATAGCATTCGCCATAGTTTTCTTTGGCCTCCCATATAAAGTGAAGCAAATCTTAGTACCCATATCCAAAACCTTGACATTCCTCTACAATTGTCTTAGAGCCTTGAGCTTGAACATTTTGTAAAGTTGCATTTTACCATGAGGCTTTCACAACTTTCTGCTTTCCTCAGGATTTTAAACATTAGAACAAAGGTTCTTTTCTTTGCATTATGGCAAACAGAAATAGAAACTGAAAAGTTAGGGGAGAAGAAAGGGAAACGATATCCTTTTATATTTCAAGAGCGTAGTACAAACAAAATGTCATAAAACCCAACTGGTGAGGGAACTGTGCTGTAAATGGGAGACTGCTTTTATTTACTACACTTTCCTATATAGTTCCTACATGGTCAGAGTTTACCTTTATCTTCCATAATGATTTTGTCACACTGTACTTTCTTGTTCTTTGTGGCTCCATGGATGGTTTGCATCATTTTCTCTACAAAGCGATCGTTACCAGGTCTGTTTTTGCAAATGTCAACATAAATCTTATTACGCTCCCTTTAAAAGAAAATATGTGTATATTGACTTTCTGAAAAACATTTGTATTCAGCTTCTCAAATTATGTAACCACAAATTAAACAGAAAAACTATGCTCCATGTCATATGTACACTACTAGGTTTTCTTTTGTGTGCGCTTAGAGATTTTGTTTCATCCCACATATCATCTTTCAGCAGCTGCTTCTCACCTTGTGATGCTGTTCTAGAACAGAAAAGCAGAGAGGGGCTTTAATAAAAATCCCCACTCCAACTAATTTTGGTCTTTGGTGGAATTTGGTTCAGAACTATGTGACTCTCATCACTTAGAAATGAAGGGCAGTGCATCCAAAAGACAAAAAGAAATTAGTAGATTTCCACTTCATCCAGCACTCAGGACTGTAGGAATGGTCAGTGGGAACAGTGGGGCTTTTGGTGTTCTCTGAGTTTTAATATCCTGACAGCAGACATGGATTATACCAGGCCTTAATCCACCAGCAGTTTTCTGCACTCAGGAGTAGTCACTATCCGTTCCCATAAAGCCCAGTATGGCTTCAGACATATATGAGTGGCAAACTGGAGCAGTCAGAACACCAAACCCATCTGTGAGCTGCCTGTTTGGGTCTTTGTGGTCAGGAGAAATTAGGCTTGCTGAGCATTCTATATACATGTATGCAATTGCAAGTATACATACAGAACTCTTGCAGCGTCTTCTGATTCTACAGACACCACAACAGGTGGCAAGTCCAACATCCTGAGAGTTTCTGTCTCTGTGAGATAAATATCCACTCTCTTGTCTAAGTCTTCTTCTGTCAGTTGTTCTTTTATCTCCTCTTGCCTCACCTGTACATCTGACAAGGTATAGGAGGTTAAGAAGTGAGACTTTTTCTGCTCTCAGTTCAAAAGAAGGCAAATTAATTCTGGAGGTACCATAATAAGCAGGAGCCAAAACCTGTGAGGCCCTGGGTGCCTCACAAATCTCAGTGCTCCAAAGAACAGTTTAAATCTATAATTATACAGTGTACGTTCCTTACCAGGTGAGCTAACAGCTGTGTCTTGGAGAGAGCCAGATTCTGCTATTCCATCTAGCGTGGACTCTGTTACTGACATGGTAGATTTAGAAATTCTGCTGCTTTCAGATGTCCTTCAATAACAAAGAAATAAGGTGAAATGGTATGTGAGAGTCCAGATGTCAGTTAGCAAAGCAGGATAAACCACAGAGGACTTTGTGATGGTGAGTATGCTTGCTTTGTAAAAGAAGTCATAGAAGGCTTTGCAAAGAAAATAATGAAAAGGATGGAAAAAGACTTAAAAAGGAAGAATTCATCCAACAGCATATCCTGAGGCATTAAATAGCTGATGGAAAAGAGGCTGTTGAGTTCTCAGATTCATTCTTAGCATGTAATAATGTGATGTGTTGGTTACCTGTTGAGTGATAACACATACATATGGAGAGCACAGTTTTCCACTGGAATTAAGATCCCTTTGGGCTTTGCATGTGCTGAAACATCTTTGAAATGCACAAGAAACTCATTTCAAGGGATCAGCTTGTTAAAAAAAAAAAAGATAATGTTCACAGAGGGGATGGCCGTGATAATAACCAGAAGTAAAACTCAAGACTGATGTAGAGTTGGGTGGTTTTTAAAGCAGATTTCCACAAGAGCTAAGTGTGAGCAATTATAATTATACAAGGGGCATTTGATGTGACATCTTTTAGAGTTGTATTAATCCTAAGGGAAAACCACTTCATTCTGTCTTTTAAACGAGAGCCCATCTCCAGAAAGGTTGTCTTTTTTAATTTACCATCTATTTTTAAGCCATTTTTGTTTTAAGCCCTGTTCAATATCCCTGACTGTAGGATCACTGTATCTCTCACAATAAGCTGCCATAGGGAGCATGACAAAAAGCGTTTTCAAAGAGCATTCTCTTTTGCTCAGAAATTGCAATGGCATTAACTTTGCCAAAGGAAAGAGTAAATAATACTTGTTTTTGTTTAATTTGAGGGATTTTTCCAGTGCTGACTTGACTTGTCTTTTTAGTCTGTGTGACTAAATACATTGTGCCTCCTCTCCATTAAATGTGAATGCGTACACACCATCTGATAAAGCAATGTCATTCACTGTTTTTCATTTTTAAACAAATTGTTTTTTACCTTCTTTCACATAAATTACCTGAATTTGTTACCCAGAAGATAAACCTTGTTTATTCCGTCTGTACTGAAGGTTTGGCTCCAATAAGTAATGAAAAGTGCTGTTTAGCAGCTGTAACTCAGGAGTTTTGAAATAGATGCATATGTGTACACAGAGGTAACTTATTTAAATTAATTTAAAAGAGAGAATCCTAATTATGCTAGCAAAATTTTGAATATCTGAACTGACAAAATCAGGGTTTTGAAACAGGGTTGTTGCTACTTCAGAAGTACCACTGACAGGCAAAATAGTGTAAACAGCTCTGTAACTTGTGAAACCAGACCTCATGTTTCCAGAGCATTTTTCTATGCCCACAGCCAAACACAAGTTGACAAATAGCAATTTTTGAAAAGTGCGAGGAAAGCAGAGTATTTAAAAAAGCCATGGCAATATAGTGAAGAGCTGCAAATGCCCCTTCTCAGCTTTATCTTCTTGCTCATAGAACTGGAACACAACCTTCCTTATTTTTGAGATAGTGCTTTGTCACGTACTTATGTATAAGTTCTAATCTAACTGTGTTTGCAGCCCTGGCCCTTACAAAACCTTAGAGTGGAGGTCTGCATTTTGGTACTGTGAGCATCTCTAAAAATGGTCCATTCTGCAGTGTTACACAGAAAAAAATTCCATTAGGAAGGAGAATTTGAACACAATGAGAAATATTGTATGTGGCACGGTGTGCTTTCAACAGTATGTATTAGCATGTCAGCAAGTAGTTCTTGCACAGAATCAGTCTCAGTCACAAGCAATGATAAATTCCACTTGTTCTGTTTGTTACTATGCCTCAAATTTCAAAGGATGACTATGACAGGTAAAGTCATATGTAGTAGAACACATAAAAGTATGTGTTCTAGCGACACAGTATTAGCACTACATCATTATTCCATCTCTTGTCCCCTCTGCAGAGCAGATCTGTGACTGCTGCAGGACAGGTGCCTGTGATATATGAGTTAAGAGACAGCAATTAATGGACTAACCTTGATTGTGGGGCTACCGAACTATCATCCTCCTCTGATGTCTGATATATGGAGAAAGGGAGAAAAACGGATCCTGTGGCCCCTGAGGAATCGCTCAATGCCAGGAGCTTGCTTTGTTTGGATGTAGCAGTTTTTGGATCTGGATGGAAGAGCGGATGGGGTGTCACATCCTTTCCTTCATCATCAAAAACCTGAAGAAATATTTAATTAATGATAGCAATGTCATTGTCTTCTCAAAGCAAATGGCAGTCATGACACATGCAACATTTTGTCTTATCTTGAACCAAAAGAAGATCCCAGTCCAGGCAGGACACAGAGGTATTCACCCTCCTTGACAGAACAGGCAACCCTGTTGTGCAAATGGTGCCTAATATACACCACCAGTGTGAGCAAAGAGGGGTTGAACCCCACTTTCCCTTTAGGATTCAGCCTTTAAAAGACTCTCATCTGTGCTTGGGTCTTCTTTGGAGCTGTCTTTACAGAAATGATGCACAATATCTGAAAAGATCTGTGACCATCTCACTATCTGAAATGCTTCTTCTTGTTTATCCCTGTTCTCTTTCCTGACTTACTTATCCTATGACTACCAATAGTGCCTCATTGACCATAACAATTTGTATCAAATTAGCAGGAGCAAAAAAAGCAACTAGAGAAACAGCAATGTGTCTTTTTTTGTATGATACTGCTCAAAATATCATTTTACTCTAAGAAGACATTCAGTATGGTTTTTAAACAGAACTCACAGCTAATGTTATGAGAATCTTCTGTTTTTCAGGTAAACGCATACGAATGTTACAGCCAACATCTCGTTTAGATTTGAAAGCAAGTAGTTCTTAAATTAGGAGCACTGTTACTTTAAACTGCTTACCTTCAAATGAACACATACTAAATTGTGAAAAAGAACATTATACCGTGCCTAGACAGTTTTTTTTTGTTTGTTTGTTTTGCTTTGTTTGTTTGTTTTTCAAATAGCTTGCATTAAAATTGTGTTTTTGTTAACTCAAGTGGAAGGTATGGTTGGCTTATCTCACTGACTTCTGGAAAGCTCTCAAGGCAGGCTTTCAATCCACAAAACCGGAAGAAAAACACCACTAATAAAAAGTTAAAAAAGATAGCAAACCAACGCAAATTGTGTCAGCCTGTGGGTTTTTAAACCACGGAGAAATAAGTGTGCCAAGTGTGCCTAACCGCTTTGTTTTTATTCTTGTAGATCAGTTTTGGACACTGATGCTGTGGGTGTCCCTATTCATGACAGAGAAGTGGGATCAAAGGGCCTTAAAAGGCACCTTCCAACTCAAACAGTTCTGTGATTCTACGCTCGTCATTTCAGTCTGGACTGAGCTCTTGGGTCTTCTTCCTTCTCCACAGCTCTTCAGCTCCAGCTGCACCTTTGCTTTCCTCTCCCCTCTCCCCCTTCTCACAGCTTTCAGACTCCACAGTAAACTCCCACTGAAAGTGCTGTGCAGCCTCTCACCCTCACTCCGTGCTGCCTGCGCTCTTGGGCCACCTTCTGCACAGCTGTTTCCGTGGAGGTGGGGAGGTGGCTGTGGCCCGAGATGCTCGCCTGCTTTCGGCTGCCAAAGGTGGTCCTCAATTTTTGTCTCACTCTGAAACCAGAAGCAGTTTCCAATCACAAAATACAATCAACCGAACGCCATGAACAAAACTACCTATTCTTTAATTTTCGTTTAAAACAAAATTCTTCTACATCATCGTTCGGGATGTAGCAGTAGCAGGACATGGAACAGTGTCACAGCATTAACTAGATCAATCTATGCCTGTGACGGGGGCAGTAGGCCCCTTCTCCTCTACTCCCATCCCGGCCCCACACAAAATGGGAAGGAAGGAGGGGGGGAAAAAATAAAACAGCGGCAACAATCTATGGAAGAAAACTTATTTTACTAACTATGATATTGGAAATGCAAAACAACACAATATAAGATCTAATTGAAATTGAGACTAATAAATCAAATAAGATAGGAGAGAGAGTTCCCAAGACCGAGTCAAACCTGAAAAGCTTAGAATGGCTAGGAAAGCATCCTCCAGCACCCACTGCCAGGCAGTAAGAGAGCCCCCCCCCCCCGACCCAGATCCCATGGCTTCTGTCATGTACAGGGATAGGTACATGGAGCAGGAGCATCAACACTTTAGTTCCAGTGCACCACATGATGTTTTGATGTGGAATACTGAAAACCAAGAAACGTAAAACCACGACAAACAGCAAAGGAATAACACAGCTCCTTTAGGAAGGTCTCCGCTCGGCTTCTAAGGAGGCTTTTTCAGCGGTGACCAGGAGCGAGGTGGACAGAGCTGGGCAAACTCCGGTAAAGCGGGAGCGTCAAAGGCGTTACGCTGCAGCCTGGGGCTGAAATAGCAAACGGGAACCGAGGGGCGGCTGAGACCCGTCCCGAGATCGCCCCTCCGGGGTGCCGCGGCCGTGCACTCACACAGACAACCGCGGCGCTCCGCCCGGGCCCGGCATGGCGGCGCCGCTCGGCGGGGGCAGCGCGTCGCGCGGTAACCATGGCGACGCGCCCCGAAGACGCGGCGCGCCGATTGGCCACCAAGAACGGCGCCGCTGATAGGTCCCCTCTCTCCCGCTCTCCTCGCGCCCGCCCGGCCTGAGGGGAGACAGCCGCGTCGCGGCCCGCCCGTCCCCGGGGTTCTCTCCGTGCCCGGCGGGGCTGGGCCTGCGGGCCGCCCCCTGCCCGCCCCGGGGCTCCTCCCCGCCGGCAGGGCCGCTCCCCGCTTTGTCACTGAAGCACAAAGGTTTTCGGCGGCCCGGGGAGGCGGCGGCTGCTCCCTCCGCCCCCGAGGCGGGGAGCGGGGCCGGGGTTTGCGGGGCTTTCGGTCAGCGAAACCGCACGCGGTGCTGCTCTTGGCGTCGCCCCGCGGGGCCTCTCCCGAAGCGTCGAGCCGGAATGCCGCATCCCCGCCTCCGCCAGCGGCCGTGACGCCGGGGTTCGTACCCGCAGCCTCTGCGCCCCTGCGCGGCCCCGTGGGGCAGAGCCGCAGCCGCGCGGGGATGGCTTTCGGGCCAGCAGCATTGGGACCGGACGCGTTGTGTGTTTTGTTTCCGTAGGACCACCGCAGCGTCGCGCACGGCGCTGCTCCCCAGGACCGCGGTGGGACGACGCCTTCCGCGCCCCAGCGTGAGTAACGCCGGCGGGAGCGCGATTTGCCCGGTCCGGAGCGTTTGGGCCCCGTGGGCGGCACTGAGCGGTTCCACCGACCGACAAGAGCCCGGCTCCTTTTCGCACGGCTCCGCCGCCGCGAAGGCGCGGCGCTGTCAGGACGGGCCGGGGGGGCGGGGCCTGGAGTGGGGGCGGGGCCGGCGCCGTGATTGACAGCCGAGCGCGCGCGCGCGTGCTCCTGCCCCGCCTCCCGCGGCCCCTCCCCTCCGCCGCCCGTGCGCGGTGACGCAGCGCGGCGCGCCGCCCGGCCCCGCCCTCGCCCCGCCCTCCCGCCGCTCCCCGCCGCCGCGCAGCCCGCGACCCTCCGCCGCCGTTTCCTCCGTCGCGGCGGCGATGTGACCCCTCCCCGGCCCGGCCCCCGCCCTCCCTCCCTCCCGCGCGGCGAACATGGCGGAGGTGAGCGCTCTATGCAGCGGGGGGGCGGGGGCCGGGCCCGGGAACTTGTTGCGCGGGGCCGCGGCCGGGCGGAGCGTCCCGCAAGTTACTTGTGGGGCCGGGAGCAGGCCGCGACGCGCCGAGCACGGCGTCCGCAGCCGAACCCCGCGCGGCCCGCCGCGCCTCGGAGGCGGGGAGGGGGGAGCGGGGAGCGAGCGGCGCCTCCCGCCCCGGGGCCGCCCCGGGAGGCGGTCACCGCCCGCGTTACGCTGTGCCGGGGGAGTCAGAGCCGGGCCGGACCGGGTGGGGGGTGGGAGGGAGAGGGCAGAGCAGTGCTGCGGGGGGTCCCCGCCCGTCCCGGCGCACGGGAAATCTTTTCTCCCGGGCATCGCGCGCAGCTCCGTTGCTGGAGGATGGAATTGGCGTTGGTTTGTGTTAATTAACATTTGGAGCCGTCAGGACAAAGAGGGAGGGGCTGCTGCCCCGTTTGGGTGGGGGGGACCCTTCTCTGGAGGGCTGTGGGGGAAGCGCAGGGAATGGCAGAAGGCTTCCTGAGGCCATCACGGTCCGTGCGGGCTGGTTGATGTGCACGGTGTCCATCGCGGTGGGATTGGGAAGAGCAGCGCTTTGGTGTCCCAGCAGGCGAGTTAGGATAGCTGAGTTGATGTTCTGTCAAGTTTCCTTCGGGTTATCCTAAGATCCCGATTTGAAGGTAATTTAAAGTCATGGAATCAATTTGCCGCTTGAATAGTGTTGACAAACAAACTGGAATTGCTTGTTTGGAAGGCATGCTATAAACAGATTCTTCCCAGGATGGACATTTCTTCCAGCTACGTTTGCGGGGGAGAGGAATCTGTGTTCAAAATATCCTGTATGTAATGATTCTTCCCTGTTCCTTTGAAATTTCTGAATCTATGTGAGTTCTTACTGGGAGCTATTTTTTCAGCTATAATGTAGCATTATCTCCTGCTATTGTTACTAAATGTAACAATGTAAGCTGTCTTTACCGGCTAATACAGTTATTTTCCTTGTGCATCTTGAGAGGCAGGGAATCCCTGGTCTGAGCCGTGAGACAATGTGGCTGCTAAACTCCTGTCTCCGTGGGGTCAGAGGCAGAAGGATTGGGTCAGCGCACAGTTCAGGGGGGTTGGTCTCCAGTTTCGCCAGCTGCTGCTAAGTTTTGTTAATGTAGCGCAGTGTTATTGTGAAATACCCCCAGAGCTCTGTTCTGGGAGAGCCGAGGCTCGCCATGTTGCTGGGAGCCACAGAGCTGCACTACTTCCTATTTGGTACAGTCACGTACTTCTATTGACGTTGCAGGAGGAACGGGGCTGAGAGTTGTAGGGGATGCGTGCTGCAGAGAGCAATAAAGCCATGGGGTATGGAGGGCAGACAGGCATTGTTTTTTTCACTGTATGGACGTTGCTCCAAAGGGAAAGGCTTTTGTTACTTCTTGGCTTTGATATTTTACTGAGAAAGGAAGAGGATATATTTTTTCCCCCCTTCAGTATTTGGAAGGAAAGCTCTGATGAGTTCTTTGTTGCATCAGGGCTGCTTTATCTCTGGGTGTGGGGAAGGAGCAGCACAAAGAGGTTTGGAAGCCTCGATCCACCTGTGGGACAAACTCAGAGGCAGCAGCAGCAACACGGGCTTGGCTGGCGTTTGTTTGCATCCACTGAACTGTTTGTGCAAATAGCTTTATGCCTGCACTGCCTTCTAGATATGGAAAGCACTCAAAATTAGGAATAAAAAACTCTGTGATTTAAGCTAGGAGCAGTATGCTGAATATGATGGCTCCCAGTGCAGCTCATGACTTCTGCAGGGGGTGGGATGAAGTCTCCTTAGCATAGCTGTGCCTGGAGGAGCGGCGCGATAACAGTAATAAGGATGGAGCTTCTGGAAATTGACAGGGAAGTTCTTCAGACAGGAGCTCTGAGCCTGCTTAGTGAGTCAGTGAGTCCAGAAAGTGAAACTAAGTGAACAAAAAAATCCCGTTTCACTTTTGTAGAAATGTATTGATGTGAATGCAGGACAGAACAGGGGGGAAACAATAGTTTGAATGTATATCATCCAGGGGTTTTGGGGTTAATAACCCATTTTAGGGTTTAGTTCCTCTTCAGTGCGTGCCCATGTGCTGGGTTTGAGTGCTAATGCTCCCAAATATTAGAAGATTTTTCAAGGCGTAGTCAGAAAGAAAGCATCTCTAATTTAAGATCAGCTCAGGGTTTGTGTATGTTACAGAATTGTGCTTTAAGCAGCTTATTTAGTCTTTGTGGTGGAGTGAACGCTAAGTGTTGTTTTTTTTTCCCTACTATAAAAATTTTAATGTCTATTGAGAGGAGAAGATTTTGAGTTAAAAGCGTGATTAGTAGTTGAAAGAATGCTTCTTTGTTGTCGTTTGTTTATCCATTATAATGTTTGAATAAAATGTGAGAATGAGATCTTCTGATTGCAAAAACTCGAGGAGATGGGGTCAGGCTATCTGCTGGCAAGTTACAAAGCTAAATACCTGCTATGATTTCCAGAACTGCTGAGCTCCTGCTTTTTTGTTGTTTTGCTCTGTAACAACTTGCACCAGTCAGGTTGCCACAGGCACAACTGGGGGTGAATGCAGAGGGCTTTTTTGGTTTGTGGCATTGTTTTGTTGTTTTTTTTTTTCCCCCCCCCCCCCCCTAAATCACTGGAGAGTAAGAGAGGTGCCAGGCCTGCACAGGAAAGAGGATGCTCGTGTTTGATCAGGGATGGGCTGGGCAAGTTGGGGGTGCAAATCCCTGAGCCAGACTGGCACGGCTTTGTTTGGGTTTCCACATGTGGGAGGGAGAGGATGGACAGCAGCTGGGCAGTCAAGCAGCTGCCAGAAAGGGATGGCTCTGCTCTCCTGCTGCTTCTGCATAGATGGGTGCTCCCTGACCTGTGCTGTGGGCTGGCTCAGCTTGTAGCTGAGGAGGAATGAAATGCTTCCTGCAGGGCAGCCGGTAGCATCAGCTAATGCACAGATCCAGGGGCCGCTGGAGCTGGGATGGCAGAGCCAGATGTAGGCATCAGCAAAGGAGTGGTGTGTTCCTCCTTCCAAAGATGGCAAGCCATGAGGTTGGTTCAGTTTGTCATTGGGCAGTGTGCTTGTCTTGAGCAGTTCTGGATGCTCACTTGTGCTAGAAAATGCAGTCCTGTTGGCATCCTTTGCACCAGCTCGGGGTGTTCCTTGCCCTGCAGTGAGATGGTTCTGCTTGCTGACTGCTGGAATAAAGAGCTTAATCTTTGCTGCTTCTGGGGGCTTAAGAGCTTGAATGGGCTTCCAGTGGTCTCAGCCAACGATGGAAAGAAGCAGGAGCTTCTTTGAATGCACTTCAGTGTTGTTTGCATTTCTGGAAGTTTGGTTGCTTTTAGTCATAAAATCAATTTATTAATGTTGTGTGCAAGTGCTTTAATAACCCATTCTATTTTTATTATGCTATGCTGTTGCTTTAAAATAATATGGGTGAGTGTAGCCTTACCTGGAGGAAGCAGCAGTAAAGTTAGCGTGATTGCTGATGTGATTCCAAGTTGAGGTGTTCTGGCAGTTGGGACAGAGCTTCTGAGTGATGCCTAGATACAAAATAAGGTCAGGACAGCTCTAAAGTGAGGTTTCCTGCTGATGAAAATTGGTGATTTGCATCAATCCATCCTGGTGAGCAGTACGTTTGTTTGCTCTCATTAGATGTGCAGATTAAACTGGTGCTGTTCGTGTGCCTTGCTTTGGAGCAGTTGTGGCAGGGTATCTCACAGAGATATGTGAACCCAGTGCAGATCTGAGGGTTCCATCCTGGCATCCCTGGTAAGCCTGTCATCTCCAAGCAGTTGGTTACATTCACTGCTTGTATTCCCTCTGCTTTTCTTGCAAGCTATTGAAGAGAAAACAATAGCATTTAGTGTTCTTCATTTCTAGAATAGGAAAAGCGTTGTTTTTTTTTCCTGTCATAATGAAAGAATTTTGTGGATTTTTGTGCACATATGATAGAATCCTGCTGCTTGTGGGTTTCCTGCTTGAGTTCTTTCAAATGCAGTGTAGGGATTTTAGGTAAATAGTGGAATCATTGAAAAGTTTGATTTCATTTTGCTCTTTTTCCTGGCCAGCAGCCCCAGTCTGGATTAATATTTCAACATTGATCCATTCATGTCACAAATTGTGCACAAAATTGTTTTCTTGTGGAGCTTGGCCTGTGGTGGTGTCTGGTTTCTCTGAAATGCTGCTGCAGGATGTGATGATGACTCCGTGGGCTTCCAGTTTCTCTTTGTGAGAAATTTCAGGGCATTGCAACAAGTCGAGGCTGCAGCTGTACTTTGTAATGGATGTGAGTAATAAGTTGTTGGGACCAATGGAAAATGAGTGCTTTAGATAAGACGGGGACGGTGTTCTGAGCAGTTGTGCTCGTGCTTTGTAATGCTCCTTGAGGAGGGGGGATCTGCTGGAGCTGCGGTGAGCGTGCTGTCCTGTTGTTCCCTCTGGCTGTAGCTCTTTCTGCCTGCTGCTTTCCTGCTGTAGCCTTACAGCTCCCACCCCACTGCAAGCACTCAGCATTTGCATGCAAGCTCAGCAGCTGATCCAGCAGCAGCACAGTCGTGGGCCATCAGATGGGTCCTGCTTTCACTACCCTAATGATTGCTCTCTCCTTTTGGCATAGAGGTATGGAAAACATAGGAAAATGGTCTTAAACTGAGACAGGGGAGGTTTAGGCTGGACATTAGGAGGAAGTTTTTTACCCAGAGGGCGGTGAGGCACTGTGCACAGGCTGCCCAAGGAGGCTGTGGGTGCCCCATCCCTGCAGGCATCCAAGGCCAGGCTGGATGTGGCTCTGGGCAGCCTGGGCTGCTGGTTGGCGACCTGCACACAGCAGGAGATTGGAACCAGGTGATCATTGTGGTCATTTTCAACCCAGGTCATTCTATGATTCTATGATCTGCTCTTTGGCACTTCTCACAGAGGCTCATCTGTGTGTGCTCAGGCTGGCAGGGCAGTTAGCTCCTCCAGGAGATCCTGGGGTGATCAGCACTGCCCTGATGGTCTTGAGGTGGACCTGTAAGGTGCTGCTTCCTCTTGCTGCAGGCAAGGGAGGGGAGCACAGTGGTGTATAGCTCTGGAACTCGCCTGTTAGTACAGATTCACTCTGGTTCTATCTTTGCTTTGCTTCTGCAGGGGTGTGATAACATTTGACAGAAGGCTGAAGCAGATAGCAGGCTGGAGGAAGCTCTGTCACCTCAGGGAGCATCGTCAGCTGACACCTTTCAGCCTTCTGTGTTTTTCTTCAATCACTGCTTTAAAAAATTATATGTTTTTTTTAAGTAACAGCTCTCGCTTTTGTTAGCAGCGCAGCTGAATTCTCTTTTTGCTTAAGAAATATCACTCATGTTTATATTCTGTTTCTCTAGAAAAACTGTGGGCTTTTTGATGTTTTTTGTTTTTTTAATGAAGTACCAATAGACAGAAACAGACTGTATGCAGTGCTTGGCTGGTCTTGAAGGAAAGGTCATCTTTAATGCCTCTAAATGGAGCCAAGACTTGGAAGGCAGCAACCAGGTCAGGGGACCTTTGCTAAGGTAGTTCCAGGTGCAGGGGTACCTGTGTGCAGTCTGAACTGAAACACTGCAATCCATCTTATCTTCTGGCAATGCAGGAACTTTGTCGTTTAGCAGCCAAATTAAAAACAAAAACAAATTTTTCATGTGTATAAAGGCTTCCATTTCACTTGCAGAAGGGCTTGGATATCGTTATGGTTTTGGCTGTAGAAATACGTACGTGTAAAACCATTAAATGAGGGGCAGTAGGTTGGGTGTTTTTCCTTCTGTTCAATACGTGGTTTTATTCCTGAGGTGAAAATGAAGGCGAACTGTTTGCACGTGCACAGGTTCTTTTGATGCACAGAGAGGGACAGGGAGAAACTGTGAGCCTTCCACTGAGCTGATTGTTTCTGCAAAGGGACTCAGCCCTTGAGAAAGGGTTGTCCTTTGCCATTTTAACCTGTCATTTTCTCCAGGCTGTCGCTTGGCTTAGCTTCCTGAGAGCTCTTCCCATGGCTGCCTTGTCAGCTGGTAAGACCTCACAGCTTCGGCACGGGTCTCACAGCCTTTGTAGCTGATGCTGTGAGGTAATTTGAGCAGCAAGACGTACCACCAAGTTGCTGTCTAAGCCACGAGTATTGAGAACTTCAGTTTTCTGTGCAGTCTTTAAATATTATTCATGTAACTGTTTACCTGTGTTCGGAGAATAAATTCTGGTTATGTTAAGAGCGGAGTGCCTATTGCTCATTTCAGATTAGCAATTTACTTTTAATTGGTCTGCTTAGGGTAATGTAGCTTTAGTGATATTGAAATGATGTTGAAGGCACATACATGTCTACTGAGTAATTACGTGCACTTTCCACCAGCTGCTCATGCTTCATTTCTTGTGTTATGTAACAGGGAGCACTGCTATGTTTTAAGGCTTAGTTCCCAGTTGATACTGAAGCTTCCAGCCCTCAGATGTAGTTAAAGCAACCCAGTGTAACCCAGAAATTAGCTTCAGCGTTTCCCTATCATATGGTTGAAAAGACTTAGGCATCTGCTTGATAATTCGTCATGTTTATTCCCATCCATGTGGATTTAAGTTTAGCTTTTAAATATTTTAGTTAACATTTAGAGAGCTCTTAAACATGACTGAGTAAATTTGAATGGAGCATATATTTGCCATTGTCTGGAAAGGGCTGGATATTGAGTTTTAAGATGTTTCATTATAAATCAATTATATTAAACAGCATGGAAGATGTTAATTACAACAGCAGTATTGTAGGTAGAAGTGAAATTGTGTAGAGTCCTTTCAGTTCTCTTCAGGTGTTCCTTTGTAGGCTGAGGAGAAACGTGAGGAGAAGACTCAGTGCATTACTTCAACAGCTTTTGCTTTTGGAGCATCACGTTCCAGTCCAAGCAGCTATGAAGCCTTGGAATAAGGCACGAAGATCTCTGCCAACATGCAGAAGTGGAATCAAACCAATGCTGCAACTTATGAAGTAGTGGGTTTAAAAATAAGCTGTGCAAAACCAAAAATGCAAACACCTTTCTGCACTAAATAAATCTATGTGATGTCAGTTCAGTTTTATTTCTGCCACTTAACTTCTATCGCAAATCATAGCAACACAGAGATCCCAAGGCCTGGTGAGTTTTTGTTGTCAGAGTAACAAGCTGTAGACCCACAAGGTATATTTTATCTGTGGTACCTCTCTTGGGTTCATTGCTTGCCAGCCCAAAGATGTCTGAAAGAGACCAGCCACCTTCACTTCCATTTATTATAGCCGTACTCTGATGAATGTATTTGATGTGATTATTTTTTTTTTGGCTCAGTTGTTGCTGCAAGTGTTGTTCACCCTCTGAAAGCACCTAGTCCACATTTCCCAAGGTTCCTAAAAATACACATGCAATAAAGACAGTGACAGATTCTTCTAGCATCACTCAAGCCTGATGTTTTGTTTAATGTCTTTTCTTTTACCTTTACCGTGAGGTACATTTTCTTCATATCTTAGAATTAGTGTTTGCTTCAAGTGGCTCAGCTGGAGCATGAACAGATGTGCTCAGCTATGCTGTGACCAGGCAGCAGGACTCACCATGAATGTTTTTTCATTCATTTGAAACCACGGAACGTTTGCTGTTACCTTTTTTGGTGGTGCTATGCACGGGATAGTTTGTGTGTCACCCATATATTGTCAGAATCCCATGGTTTTTCTCTACTGGCCTGTTATCTTTTCTTAAATAGCAGTTCTTTGTGAATGCCCTTGAGGCAAAAAAGTGCTTTGTGCTTCTCCATGAGTTGCTGCAACAGAAAAGGAAAAGCCACTGAAGCATATAGTGCTAGCCTTCTTTCACAGGAATTGCTGTGATATTGACATACCGTAGCTTAGGACTTGGGATGCAGTGATACCAATGCACCCATATGATCTTTAACTACTGCCAGGAAATTTTCATAAGCAAATGCCCTCAAAGCCATCTGTTGTGCCCTGGCTGCAGTCACGATTGCTTGGAGGCAAGGAAATGAGGGCTGAGCAGTCAAGAATTGCAGTTGTCGCCCTGGAACAGCACTTGAATCAGAGGATGCTCTTTCACCTTAGGTGTAGTGTTAACAGATGGAGAGGGACACTCCTGGTCTCCCACTACCCACCCTTCTCCTCCTGGAGCCTTGCTTCCCGCTCTGCAGCATGTCCACAATTGCAGAGGTCCACATGAGAGTTTGGCTCACAAATAGGTTGGAAAACTAGTGCTATTTTTCTCTGAGATTGGTTTGCTGAAGCAGCACATGCTGCAGCTTTCCAGTTGCTGGACCTGGTGACACAAGTGGCAGAGGCACATGGAGTGGTGGGAAGAGGTCAGGCTACTACTTTTGGCAGCAGCTGGCCAATAACATAAAAGAGATGTAACATGAAACTGCATCTAGCTAGAAATAGAAGGCAGGAAATGATAGACAGTGCATCGTTCACTGCAGAATGTATGAAATGCAGAGATGATAATCCACAAACTGGGACAGACTGAGTAGATCTGGTAGGCAAAGCTTGGCAGAAAGGAATAGAGACCCAGAGGCTGTTCTAAAATTTGCCCATGAACTTTGTAGCAAAAATGAACTAGGACCTTCCCAGGGATGTGTCCATCCTGCAAGGTAGTCTGAAGTGAATGTGATGTTCTGGAGTTTGTTAGACTTTTGCAGATTTTCTATTTTGGTGTTCATATTTTCAGACTAGGGTTGCACTGGATGTATGCTTTGGACTTGTTGAAAAGGCATGGGGCTCTTCTGAGCTCCAGAGGCACTGCAGTATTTTAGCAATGCTTTGGAAGCTGTGCAGGAGGTGATTGATTGGAGGTATTTCAACCCTTTGGGAAGGCTGGTGGCTTTCCTGAGCTGTCACCACACTATTTCAGAAAACGGAACTTTGTTTCTTAAAGCTGGCTTGACTTTATTAGATGCTTTTTGGTCTTGCTATGGTTTCACGTCCACTCTCATCACAAAAGGATTTCATTATGATAAGCCCCATTGCAATATATATTGGAGCATTTTGTAGCTGCAGGATTGTGGAGGCAGACAGAGGCTGCTGGAGGCAGGTGAGGCAAAGCAGGGTCTGCAAGAGCTGGATGCCCAGGGCTGTACTTGGTGAGGGTATGGGCATCCTCGGGATGTGGGCTGCACAGCCTCTTGGGCCATGTGTGCCTGTGTGTCATCACACTTAGAAATAGGGAAAAGATTTTTTTGCTGTATTTCAGTTTGTGCCCATTGACTCTTGTCCTGCCCCTGGGTGCTGCTGGGAAGGGGCTGGCTTTGTCTTCTGCACATCCTCCTGTCAGGTGTCTGTGCACATGGATAGGATTCCCCCGAGCTCTCCCTTCTCATGACTGAAACAAGCTCCAGCTTGTCCCAGCTTCTTTTATATACATACAGATAGGGATATAAAATGTCGTGTAAATACATACACACCTGCACACACAGGTAAATCATGCAGGTCCTTTGGGGTAGTGGCAAGTTCTTGATGGCCAAAAGCCCAGCAGTGCTGCTGGGACGGGGGCTATTGCCCTTCAGGGCAGTGCTTCAGCCACTTCACCGTACTGCAGGCTGTTTGCTTGAGCTTCTGCCATCCCAGACTCACAGTGAGTGAGTGCTATACTTCCCCTGGGAGCCCTGCTCTGCTGCTGGCCCCCTACAAGTGCCCACACCAGCTGAGAGCCCATCAGCAGCCAGCTGGGGAGGAGTGCAGAGCATTATTTCTCCTTAGCCAGAGACTAGTACCAGGTAAGAAGGTTACTGCCATTAATAAATATGGCTTGAATGTTGGACAGAGGTTTTATTTTGTCTTCAGGAGTGCTAGCTTGTGTAAGAGCCTTCTAAGAATGACTCATTCTAATAGCTGAGCAGAAAGAGCAGTTTTTAGATACCATTTGCAGAATTTATTATTTACTAAGTAACGTGGTTTATCCCTTCAAGTAGATTTTTTAAGGGCTTTCTAGGAGGCTAAATCCAGCTCTGCTCTGTGAGGGCAGAGGCATTTCTAGAATAATGTTTCATCATAAGTCACGAGATAGGTTTTTTTCCTTACGTTTCCAGGCCGCTTCTGCTTTTCTGCCCTTGTCTCAGAGCAGCTTGGGGTCCAGGTGGTTGGTTTTGGGGCAGCAGTCGGTGTTGTACTGCCATCCTCCAGGTGTGCAGCTTCGTCAGACACCAGACAAAGCAGCACATAGCAGAGAGGAGCAGGTCACTGTGGGCTGATGTTGGTACCCATTGGCAGCTCAGCCTATTCTAATAATGCCATGCACTGGCTATTTTTCTAGGGTAATCTTGTTGCCCTTTTAGCAGAACTGCAGTCCAGATACAGAATTATGTATATGTACAACTATGTATCATGAATGCACAAAGCAAAGTTTTCCAAATGATTTCTTGGCCAAATGCAGGCAGTTTTCCCTGAAGACAGCATTGTGCATTATGTAAGATAATAACAACATCCTTGATCCCAAGCAGAATCTCAGTTTCCAAAAGGCAGTGGAAAGGAGGTGCTGTGGCTTGCTGGAGTCAGAAATCAGTCTTTATGGCGTTGCAAAACCACTCCAGTCGCTGTGTTCCTGAACCATTTGCTTGCATTTTCAAACCAAACAAGGTTTGCAAGTCAGCCATGCAAATCTGAGCCCAGGAGGGTAAGGATTGGCAAAGCTATAAATAAGCAAGGGACAGCAGGATTTTGTGGCAGGGTGATGTGTGTTCTGGTGATAAATGTAGGGTTACCAAACGTGGGAGCCTAGGGATGGCTGCACAGGAAACTTATTGTGAAAGTGAGTGTTTTTCTGTGTTTCAGAACTCGGGCTTGCTTTGTAGTCAGTGATTTGCATCAGTTTGTTACAGTCATATTTGGGAAGAAAGTCAGGCTTGCAGAGCATTTGCTGCTGTTTTTTCCTCCTGGTTGTGTTAGAGATTAAATTGCTTTTTTTCTGTTTGCACTATGAGGAATTCTCAGTGTGGCTCATGCTTGCCTTTTCAAAGTGTGCATTTATTTGAAATGTAAAGGAGGTTCCAGTGTTACCTAACATGCAGTTTCAAACACGAATAATGATTTATTTTTTACCTTTCCAAATATGAAGAATAATTTGTTACAAATCGTGTTTCCACTGTCACTGTAATCTGTTGGATATAGAGCTGGGCTGTGGAAAAGGGGGCTTAGTACAGAGGGATAGATTGGGGTGGAGCTGCTCAAATCTCACCTTGTAACTTAAGTTTGTACGTATTCAACATAGAAAAAATAATTTCCTGTGTTTTCTTTTTCTTTTTTTTTTTTTTTTAGCCTTCCGTTGAGTCTTCGAGTCCAGGTAAGAATTTCTGACATTTCCTAAACGTGTAGGGGAAGAGGGCATACTTCAAAAATTCTCCCTCAGGGTCTTTTCCAGTTGTAACCCAAGGCTGTGGTCTGATGAGCTCAGAGTAAGCCTGGAGTCAAAGGCACTGTGTGCTCACAGTCATGAGATAACCCTGTTGCTGTATGGTTTTATACACAAAAGCAGCAAGGAAAGCAGTATTTTTTTCCCTCGAGGCTTGCTAAGAATGAGGAGTTTCATGCCTTCTGCTTTTAAAACTGGTTATTTCCTGATATTTTGGTGTCCCAGAGTTCCTGGTATTTGGTAATCAGCTGAAACATAAACTATGAATCTATTTTTTATAGCTCGATACTGCTCTAGTTAGTGATGTTTATTTCAGGGGATCTGGGCATCCTTCTGGTGGAAAAGCTTTCCAGTAATGACTTTAGCTGGACTGCTGTTGTTTCTGGAGCTCTTACTTCTTTTGGAGAAACCATCGATCACTTGCATACCTCCAAGTACAAAGCAGAGCTAGCCCTAGCCCTCCCTCTTGTGCCCAAAGTGGTGGTATCACCTTTGGGCTTTACAAAATGAAATATAAGTTCATGGAGACGATGGTAAAATGCGAGCAGGGCTAGAATGAGAACTCAGCTATTGCTGAATTATACCGAATGCTGCCTCTGCCAAACCCTTCATTCATTCATTTTTCACCTTCACAAAACGTAACCACGTTGTTCTGCACAGAACTGGCAAGAAAAACAGGGTTACATAGTTAAGAGTTCAGCATCAGAAATAGAATCCGTATAATTGTGAAGCTCATTTGAGGTTTACGTTTTGGAAGAGTTGTCAGATTGTCTTTGTAGCTGTAAACAGGAAAGCTTGCAAGGTATCAAGGAAACAACTGTCCCGAGTTTATATTTGGAGTGTGACTACTCCCAGTAGAACTCCTGGTGCAAACAGATGGATGATTATATAGGAAATCTTTAAACCCAGAACATTTTACAGATGTTTAAGTAGGGACCCGATGGGCAGTGCTGTCACAGGGCAGGAGGTGGCTGCTCAGTGCTCTCCCCAGTCTTTCTTCCACGAGCACCCAAAGGATGGCTTCTGCTGCCCTCTGAGCAGTGCTGCTGGCTTTCCCTAGATAAACGGGTGAGGGATTTTGAAGATATTTTAATTTCTCAGTCTAATTTGAATATTCAAGCATCACCAAAATAAAAATACATTAAAAAGACCTAAACTCTAACTAAAAAAAATTCTTTAAAATGTTTTCCATCAGGAGGTTCAGCAACATCTGATGACCATGAATTTGATCCATCAGCTGATATGCTGGTGCATGACTTTGATGATGAACGGACATTAGAAGAGGAGGAAATGATGGAAGGAGAAAGAAACTTCAATTCTGAAATAGAGGATCTTAACAGGGTAGGTAGCATTAAGTAGTCATAGAACATAACTACAGCCCACAGTCTTAAGCAAAACACGTGCAGGTTTTTTTCCCTAATATTTGGGACTAAAACAAACCAAACCGCCCCTAAAACACTAATAAGCAAATAACAGATGGGGAAAAGGGGCTGAGCTAAATAAGCAGTTTCCAAAAGTTGGGAGGAGGGAACTGCTACATAAATACTGAATAATGCATAACTCTGGGCTTGCTTAGTTTCTTGCATAAATGTGCTGGGATGTGATTTGCCTTTTAGAGCTAATAGGAGGCGAAGTGCACTCCGCCCAAACTGGTGTCTTCCAGTCGTATGTTTGCTAGAACATTTGCACTTGATGAGTGCATGTAGATTTGGATTTTAAAAGATCTGGTACTTTTACATTCCTTTTGCTGTTCTGTACAAACATTCATTCATATATTCCTGCAGCGAGGAAGGTAGGAGCGCCTTCCTTTTTTAAGGTGGAGAAAACAGAGATGTAGATAAAGCGATTTGCTCAATGCAAAAAGTTGTCAGCAGGGCTCGGCGTGGAACTCCCACATACTGATAGTAGTGATAAACTCATTGTAAAATATGTGTCTTAAGAAATAATTGCCTGTGAGATTTATTTGGCATTTTGAGGTTATGCTGTCACTTACGTACTGCTTTAAATTACTTCTTAGCCAGGAATCATGTTCTTAAACTACAATCCGGGTTCATTATCAATGCAAAGTAATGTAGATACTGTCTGTGACCTCCCTGGCTGAAAAGGCTGCTGGAATAGATCATTAATGGTTTTTAAATGCCTGTTTGATGTACAAATCCTGTTTAGCATAAGTGATCTTACCAGTATGGCATTAAATTAATGGAGTACGTTTATTCTGCATTTTGCATGTAAATGATGATTTTTTTCTGGCAATCTCACATTTGATATTAAATGGTAAACATAAAAATAAATAAATTGCACGTGAATTAAATATTTAGATTAAGTGGGAAATGGAGCTCCACGAGTATCATATTTTTATGTTTAAAACGTGTGCTTTTCCTCATAATTTGTGAGGAGCCAACACCTGGCTGTGTAATCCTACCACCTCATCACACTGCTTTGTTTGTAAGCGTTTGTCAGCATTCTCTCACGTTCTGGCTGTGGGCACTGCAGGCTTCTGGTTTCTGCACATGTCTGTGACAGGGCAGTGACTGGTGTTGTAACTGAGCTCCTGTGCTGCTCATCTCCGGAGGACATCATCCCAGGCCGGCACAGGAACATCATCTTTGGGGTTGTTGAAAGTAGAGCTGCTACTGCCTTTCAGATGCTTTCACTCCAGCAGAATCATGCTGGATTTCTGCTTGTGGGATGGCAGGCCGTGTATCAAAGCTTGCTTCTCTCTCCTTTCTTGTCCTTCTCCTTTCATTCTTCAGTCATGCCTTTTCTTAAACGCGGATGATAGACAGCCTAAGTCTCAACACTACTGGCAAGACAAGTGCTATCCTGTCTTTTCCTTTCCCCAGACACTTAGATGTATTACTTCAGATTTCCCCAGGCTGTGAACGTGCCAGATTTCCTCGCTCAGCTCCTTCGGAGGTGAGATGGCAGTCCAGTTGCACAGAAGCACCTCACTGGTTTAACTCCTGAGTGCCGGAAAAACTACACATTCCTTGGAGGATGAAAATCTTTTCTACTCACTGTTTGAAGCTCCATAATCCTGCTTTGTCCCTAGGAACAGCCATAGCAGATCTGTCCAGAGTCCTGCTTGCACTGTCCTGGCAGCAGTGCATGGCCAGGCCCCAGCATGCTGCAGAGAGCCACTTTTCTCCTCTCCCCCTGGATCCCACTTCTCAGGAGGGCTTCTGGGTTTCTTTAGTGTTGTACAGCAGCATCCTGGTCTCTTTAAATGAGAGACCCATGTGTGGAGGCACACAGTGTTTCTCCCAGATATTCTCCCAGCCTCTGGCAGGGTACAGCTCAGGCACATAGAGAACGGATGCTGTCTCCCTGTGATGCCTCTGTTTTTTTCCCCGTAAACTTTGTGTCCATGAGGCATGTGGCAGTGTTGCACAGTTCATTTGGTGTGAGATATATGTTTGGTTTTTATCAAGTGTGTTTTGTGTTCGTTTCGGTGGTTGCCCCTGAGCTCTTTGTTTAGAACAGTGTAGTTGTTTCTCTTGCTTTTCTCTGTGCTCCTTCTTGTGATGCAGTTCTCTGTTACGCCGCTCCTCCTCACCTACCCCTTCTCCAGACCCATGATTTATAACCCATTTCTCATTACTAAACATCTCCCACATGAGAAATTTCTATGCCATTGATCATCCATGTTACTTTTTTTACCTCTGTTTCTGCAGTGTCCCAAAACAACACAGAACTCACAACTGTGGTACCAAAAGTGTTGCATCTTTGAGAGTTGCTGACACTCAGAGCTTTTTGAACTGTCAAGGACTGTGTCAGGGCTGTACCTAGGAAAATGATTCTAAATACAGCACGACTTCCCTCTAACATGGAGTATCCACCAGTTGCATAAATCACACCTATCTATAACCCATAATAAAGTTCTTTCTAGTTCTAATCTGTACTTTCAAACAGGATGATGATGACGAGCACCTCATGAAGGCTTTGCTCTCAGAAATGCACTGGAGGACATCAGCTGTCATAGAAATCCAAACTTTACTGTAAGGTTTTAATTATGGTTGCAGCCCTGTCATGTTGTCCACATGTGTAAAACAGGAATTCCTCACTTCTGAGAGTTCCCTGCATAAAGTACAAGCAATTAACAGGGAGAATGAAGAGATCACGTGCGACGTGCTCCACATCTGTGTATATAGCTGAACTGAAGACTGGGCCAGTAAGTGGCTGAAAGTCTTAGTACTTTAAAGTAACACAAAATACATAGACAAGGAGTGCAGGTAGCCCCTGTGCTACCCCTGTTTTTACACGGCAGAACTAGCTACTACTACTTGCCTTTTGTAAAAGGTACTGATGTGTAGATGAATTAAGGTCTTAGGAGAGGAGTTCAGTGGCAGAAGTGTGGGGCCAGCAGACAACTAACAATCTGATCATCAGCCAGGGCTTGCATTACATCCTGAGAAGTGATGTTTGGAGCAGCTGTACGCACCTCTGAATGATGGACGAGGGATTTGATCTCGTGAGAGAGGTGATTTTTAAATGCTCTTAGAAAATCCTCTAGGGATGCCATATCCTGCCCCCAAAGGAAGGATCCTGAGGTATTGAAAGTACTGAAGTAACTCATTTGCGGACCTGGCAATTAATAATTTGTGTTAATAAAATGGATGCAATCGATAACAGTTTGGGAGCCACTAAACTTGAGGTCTTCTGAATATCTTCTGAATTATCTCTTCAGAACAGGCCAGAATTCTACACGTAAAGATTTTTAAACGACTGCATATTTCAGTAGATTTTCTTCCCAAGTCTGTTTGCTTTTGTAGACAACAACATTAAACACTTTTTGATTTTAAATGAGGAAATATGTATGTGTCTGTGAGCGGTGCTGTCTTCGCCTGGATGTCAGCTGACCCTGAAGATAAAGTCATCCATTACCCCCATCCAACCCCCCAGTTTTATTTTGTATTTCTCCTTTGGGGAGACAGACAGAGGTGGTGAGGTGCATTTTTTGTCTTATTTTGTGTAGGCTGAGGTTGTAGGGCTGCGTGGCACTGTTCCTATGGAGCAATTCCCCAGAGAAAGGTTCAACTCCAGCACCCTGTTGCATGGCTGGTTAGAAATCAGATTCCTCCTAGGAGTCAGTAGCAAGCTTCATCTGATGCTTGAAATGGGTGACACCCATATTTCGGTCCTGTGATAAATGCGTGCCTTGTCATTTCATAGGCACGGATTCATCCCAGGATCGTAGCTACATAACCAGATGTAACTGCTGTGTGACAGTGCTTGTCTTTTGGTCAGACAGTAGGCAAACACCAAGAAGGGCAATGGGGCGTGCAGCCCCCTGGTGCCTTTTTAGTGAACTTTGTGGCCCCACTGAGAGTTTGTGATGCAAGAGTTCCACTGTAAGCTTATAAAGGATTAGGAAATAAAACATTCTGTTGCGTAAAAAGCCACACGTTTTTCCTAGGAGCCAAAACTTCTGACTGTCTACTCGTTTTAGAGAAGCTATTCTTGGTATACCTGGTCATCAATTATCTGTTTTTGCTGTGCTACATTTAAAAAGCACACTTTTAAGCTGTAGAGCAGATGTGGGATGTGAAGTATTTTGGTTAAATCTCCAACTTTGTTTGGATGTTTATCAGGAAAGCGATATGCCAATCCAGGAGCTGCTTAGCCTTTATGGCTATGATGGCACCATTCCACTCCAAGAAGATGATGATGATGAAGATGAGGAAGAGGAAGAAGAGGAGGGAGAAGATGATGATGATGTTGATAACGATGACAACAGTGGCTGCAGTGGTGAAAACAAAGTAAGTATTCATGCCAGTTTATGACTGATTTTCATACAGCTGTTCTTAGGTAGACAAGCATTCAAAGTGCCAGATCACAGCGGAAGTAAATCATCGTACAGCTGATTTCAGATGCTGTACGTACTGAAGTCTAACAGTTATTTTTTGATTACCCTTCTATATTTCTCTTAATTACTCTGCATTTAATCTGCATCATGCCAAACTCCTGCTGAGGCAAATTAGAGTGCGTGTATACACACGGCATCATGTCAGAAGGGATTATGCTGTCCTTCAGAAATACTGTCTGGTTTAAAAACTGGAATTTTAAATGCCTGAAGGTCTTTTTGTGGATGTGGCTGAATGCTTGCTTCAAAATGAAAGCTGATCTACTGAAACTGAGCAGTGCAGTGTGGAGTTGCAGTAACCTCCAATGCTCGCAGATGCATCTTTAAATTCAGGTCTTCTAACTTCAGCTTTCTAAGTTATATTTTTTTCAGCCTGGCGGTAATTAGCCTGCTTGCATTTAAATTGTTAATTAAATCTAATGCTTCAAATACCTTTACAGAATGTAAAGTTTTGAACTTAGAGTGCTTAGAATCCTGTCCTGTGTGCTCTTAAAACAAATTATCTGATTACAGAAGGGTCTTTTCTACTTATGTATGTCATATGTATTTGTACTAATCCCATCTTGTCACGGGTACAGCTATAGCTTCTGCATTACTGGTGCTGCTCAGAGTTGCTTCCTGAATACCATTAAAATATGGAAACCTTTGTACTGTCAGTAACAAAAAAAACCATAGGCATTAATGGAAGTCAAAGTACCTAATCTGGATTTAAAACGAATACATTTTCTTTTTTGACATTTGCCCATTTTAGAATGTCTGGAATGAGACAGAAAGGTGAGGAATGACATGCTCGATTCCAAAAGTGCTGTAAAATACTGCTGTTTGCATAGGCTGAATAGTTCAAAAAGAAGAAAATTGCGTAGTTGTATTGCATTAGGAGGGCTTCAAGAAGCTAGAGACAGGGAGAAACTTACATAACAGGAATATGCAAAATTAAAGTAAGACACAAAAGCATTTGATTTTGTTGTGCACAGCAGTGTTCACAAAGTCCCACTTCCTTCTTATGCCTTTGCTTCTTAATTACTTCCTGCCAAAAGTGCCATTTTCTGTGCTTTCCCGGCCTCCTCTGTAGTTCTCCAGTTCTGCTACTTGTTGGTTTAAGGTACCACCCATCTTTTCTCTGAAAGTGCATGGTTTCCCAGTGTCTGTCATTGCTAAGATGTTAGCAGTGAGAGGAGTGATGCCTGTCCCCCTGCAGGGGGACACTTTGCAGCATGCTGCAGAAGAGTACACCTTCGTGCAGCAGCAGACCAGGTGGGGTAAGCAGAGCCCAGCCAGCAGCTCGGCCTGATTGCAGCCTTGTGCCTGCATTTGCACGGCAAGTCTGTGTTGAATTGCTCAGCCCCAGCTTGAGTAGGGATGGAACAAAGGTGATAAGGAGGATTGGGCACAAAGAGCACTGGCCAGCCTGTCAGGGTGTTGTGCCTTGGGCTGCAAGAATGAGTGCTCTAGAATTACTCACATGCTTTTAGCAGAGAGGCAGTAAAATACATCTGTGGGGGTGGAATCGTTTTATAAATCATTCAGGCTTTCTCTGTGAGTGCACATCTTTCTACAGCTTATTTAGCTATACTGCACTTAGCTGTTTTCTATTTTTAAGCTGTTTTAAGCTGCACATGTGATTACACTGTGATGCTGTTAAAGGTACACGTAAACATGTGTCGTGCCCTATGCCTGTGTCAGAGCTAACAAGCAAACCCAGACACGATCCGGGCAGCACACACCAGAGAAATCTAATGTATTTTTTAACCATTATCATCTCATTCTTCACTAATTATAATAATTGTCGTTGTTGTTGTGACTTCTTTTCTAGTAAAGAAACTGGTTCTTGTTTTTTGACCTGTTGGTGGCTGGATGTACAAACACACAGCATGTCGAGCTGACCGATTCCTGTTGGGTAGAACCACACTGTTGACATTTATTTTTGTGGAACGTACAGTTTCTATTTGACCGAGAAAAGTATCTTTGTACTGCTCTTTGTACTGAAAAATTGCAAGGAAGGGCTTTGAAGACTGAAGTAAAATGTGAAGTTAAATTAAATGAGATGAAAACCACAAGGATTTGCTTGACTCATTGTAAAGCCAGACATGGTATTCAGCTGTGCTTCATGTTTCTGATCTGTGTGTTAGAATTCAAGTGCTAAATCTGATCTGCTTAAAATCGTGGTCAATAAAGAACACGATGTGCTTACATCTTTGTTATGGCTCAGTGTGGACAGACCGCACCCTGTACAACAGCCACTTGAAGTCAGGTAGATGATGGGTATTTGGTTTGATATGTTGACAATTTTGGAAAAAATATTGCCCAAATAGTGTTCCTCACACACAGGGTATAGCTGACCTCCTCTTTGTTTCTTTATATTTCAGGAGGAGACCATAAAGGATTCATCAGGTCAGGAAGATGAGACACAGTCATCTAATGACGACCCAGCGCCGTCAGTTGCTTCTCAAGATCCACAGGAGTTGATTCGCCCTCGTCGATGTAAATATTTCGATACAAGTACGTACAGCTTAGCACCAAGCACAGCTGTCTCAAAATGATTGATTTTTTGCTTACAGACTGCTTAGTAAGTTAAGCAGTATTCTGGTTCTGAAGTATGCATCCAGATACCTGTGGACGTGTCTCTGCTCTCTTAGCACTGGTTTTGATTACCATTACACTCAGTGGGCAACCAGAAATTCTTATTGTTAGCTGAACACTACAGCTTCTCCTCAGATAAGGTGTTCTCTGTAAGAGCAGATACTCTCTTCTTAAAGGATTAATTTGTGGAAAAATGTTTTGAAAAAGCATCTCAAACAGCGTAACTCCTTTTGTTCCATGACACTCACATGCTGGCTTGTACAGGTGTGCCCTTCAGGAAGAGATCCTTACATGCAGAATCCAGGTGCAGTAAACTGCTTCCGAGACTGATTTGTGCAGTGAGGAACAAATACTCCTGTATGGAGTCCATAGCCTGTAAGCTGCTATGCTGTGTGATGGCAGCATTCAGCAGGGAATCAGCAGCACCTGCCTGTTCCATGTGGTATTACCTTCATGTTGGAGCTCTGGCTGCCTGCTCTCACTCAGGACTGCATTATTTTAATCCAAAACCATCAAGGAACCTCAGCATGTAGCTATGCAGAGGGTTGCAAATATCTTAAATGAGCTCTTGTTTTTAGACTTTAGGATGGCACACATGTATTGCACTAGCATTGGAGTTTTTACAGTGTTCAGCTATATGTAAAATACAATTTGATGTGTAAACCATTTTAGTGCTGATGTTCTCACTTGCTGTATATGAACCAGGTATTGTGGTTGCTTTTGCTTCGTTGTGAATGGTTCCTACCCCATATTGTAGGGCCTAAAATTGTTGTCAGCCCTTATCCTAAGTAATTTGATTGAAGCACTGCTTTACATCTCTGAGCAGAACATCCAAGTCTACTAAATCGCAATTAAGCTGACAGAAGCACGCTTGTGAATTTCTTGTGTGTTGTGCTGTAGTTTACCTTAAATTCAGTGGCAGCTGCTGTAAGGGAGAGAATATGGCAGCAACAAAGCAGGGAGCTCATCAAAAATGGGGTTGAAATCTATGTGTGGCTGCTGAATGTGCATGCAAGAATACTTTCAGGATGTAACTGCGTGTATTAAATGTGGATCATCTCAACTGCTTCGCAGCTGAGTGAGGGAAAGCAGACTGTTGTTAGGAAGGACTAAAACTGATGGATGCATTCACTTGTGCCTTCACTTTTCATAGCCTGCTGTGTATATCTTAAGCCGTTCCAAACACATACATTGGGTGGGTCATTTTTAAGGCAGTCACTGCTGGAGCATTTAGCAGTGCCAGCCGGCCTGCCTTCCGTGCTTCTGTGGCGTGAGATAAGGTGGCAGGAAGGCAGAGTGGGGCTGCAGCTCTGCCTGTGTCCACCCCTCACCCCACGGCACTCCTGATGGCTGGCTGCAGCCCCAGCACTGCCCCAGCATGGCTGTGGGTACATGTTGGCTCATTTCTCCTAGACAGCGAAATAGAAGAGGAGTCTGAAGAAGATGAAGATTATATTCCCTCAGAGGACTGGAAAAAGGTAAATATTAAGGTCGGTTATCAAACTCGATGTTCTGTGAATAATGAGCTGAGCTGCTACCTAGTAACTTTGATCTATAGATCTCATAACTCTTCTCCTTTTTTTCTCAACCAATATGAGTGTTTTTGTAGTAATAATGTTAAAGACCTCCCCAGAAAGTGAAAAATGCATTCATCTGTAATCTGCTTATTTACAGATTTGTTTTAGATTTTGAACAATGAAAGGTTTAAGAGAGAAAGGATCATAGAGGCATATTTTCACTTGCTAACAAAAAACTGCAGGGCTGTGGTTGCTTAACTTTTTGTGTCTGTTATTTCAAAACAGGAAATCATGGTGGGCTCTATGTTTCAAGCTGAAATTCCAGCTGGCATGTGCAGATACAAAGAGAATGAAAAAGGTGAGACTCAACAATGTTACTACTGTCACTGTGTGTCAGCTCATTGTCTGGTGGGAAAAAATAACAGATATGTTGGACTCACATCACATGTCTCACGGAATGTAACAGCTCTTTCAAATGAAGAATAGAACCATCATCTCAAACTGTAGCTCATCGTATACTTCAACACCAGAGCGTGAGCCAACGCTGGGGCTGACCCAGCTCTGGGCTTGGCAGCCAGAGAAACTGAAAAGAATGTAGTTTAAAACCAAGCAAGAAGTCAGGAGCTTCCATGAAAATGGAAAACAGTAAATTAAAAAATACAAATACATTAAACACAACTTTTTAGCTGTGAGGAAGTTGCTCCTTGTGTGCTTTCCTGCTACTGTGTAAAAATAGAATTGGAGTTATGTATTTACCTGGGATGTGACAAATTGTGCTTTATGGATCGGTCACCTGCTCTCTCTCATGTTTACTCAGCTCTGAATGGCTTCTGGCCTCCAGCAATAAAAAAAAAGAGCTATTTTATGCATTGCACTAACCTACGTAAAACAGTTTCTCATAGCCTTGCACACGGCTCTGTGCAGGATGCAGGACCTATGACATGGGCTAAAACTGTTAAGGAGGAAAGTTAAATTTTCACCAGTGTTCTGGGGTTGTTGCAGTTCCGTGTACCAACAAGAAGTTGTCTGTAGCCACTTCTTTTCTTTTTTTGTGTGTTTTAAATCTTTTTGCCAGGACTCCAGCTGGAACATGAATGTAACTTAGTTAAAGAGTTGAAAAATAAATATCTGGGACCATATGTTGGGTAATTTCATGCACATATCCCATCTTCTTTCTCGTTCTTTAAGAAGTCTAGTCCTCTTGGATCTCCCCCTATAAACGAATGCACAGAAGCCCTAGCAGTTAAGATGAACCACCTTGCTTTGTGACTGCTCTGACATGCTCTTCTGAGGAAGGATGAGCCGAGTGTGCTGCATGAAGCTAATAGCTCTGAACTCTGCCTGGAGGACTAACAGCTGCTCTTAGAGGATTTCAACCAACAGAATTCAAAGATGTGCTTTCAGAAGGCTTTGTTTCTCTTCTGAAATAGTTTACTTTGCTGCCATCAGCAAAACTGCGCTGCTTAAATAGGAGAAGAGTAGGGTGGGGAGTTGTGGGCTCTGGTTCTGCTGCCTTGTGATTAAGTAGTGTCTGTCAGGAGGACACGCGGGTGGAATTGGTGGAGTTTCGTATATGAGTCCTAGAATCCAGAGCAGAGATTGAAAGACAGTGTAAGGTGTAGTGTGTTACTCACAGAATCATGTTTGTGAGCTGATCTTTCACCTGCCCTGAGGTATGGATTGATGCTGATGCTCTGAGGTCCCATCAGTGATAGTTTTATAGGAGAGAATAAACTGTATATTGCTGTTTCAGCTTGCTTCTCTTTTTCCTCTGCTTACTTCAGTGTATGAGAACGACGACCAGCTGTTGTGGAATCCTGATGTCTTACCAGAAGATAAAGTGATTGAGTTCCTAAATGAGGCATCACGGCGCACAGGTGATGAGAAGGGCCTGGATGCCATTCCTGAGGGATCCCATATTAAGGACAATGAGCAGGTATATAACAAGAGGTGGCATTTTTAGTTTAGTATTAGAGAACGAATTTTCCCTGTATTTTATTTTAATCCCAACAATTAAAATTAGGCTTGAAATGGCTTATTTGTTCCTTTTGGAAATACAAATATGATGGTTTTTTTCCTCTCAACAAATTTTGAACCTCTGACTTTGACTTAACCTTGCTTTAGGCAACAGCACATAGTTTTGGGTGTAAGTAATTGTGCATAAGTGAGTTCTTTCAATTAAAGTTTCTTTTGAAGCTTCATGAATTTTCTTTAATTTTTTTTTTTTTTTAATGTATGCAATGGGTAAAAATGGGTTGAAATATTTCACTTGAGTATATGCTTGGTTGTGTAGTTAAGAGCTATGGAAATGTAACCAGGAAATAGTCATTGTGCTGTCTGAAATTGTAATATGGTCCTTCAAAAAGTTTATTCTTCTCCCTTTTTGAAAGAAGTCTTAATGATTTATGAAAGATGTTTCTGTGGCACAGCACGAAATCGTGCTAAATTTAATATTTAGAATATTAAATGCATGTCTTTCTGTCTTTGCAGGCGTTGTATGAACTGGTTAAGTGCAATTTTGATACTGAGGAATCTTTACGAAGGCTGAGGTTTAATGTGAAGGCAGCCAGAGGTGAGCACACAAACTGCTTGAGCTCTTACAGTGTTACCTCTCCTTTTGCTGTGTGGGTACTGCACACACAGCTGTTCTGTTACAGTGTGACTGTGTGCAAGCATGATGCATCAGTGTTCATTCAAGTGCAGCCTTCAGTGAATCTGCTCTCTAAGAGAAGGAAGTTAGCAGCTGTAGTATAAGCAGGTACATCCTTAAAGAGAGCAAGTAAATCAGCTGTTAATTAAGCTTGATATTTGTATTTGTCACTTTAATAATGAGTTAAAATTTAAAATGACTTCTTAGCAACTGCATGGTGCATTTCTTCAGCATTCCATTCTTTGTTCTTATACCTCTAGAGTCATTAAAGTCAATGGAACAAGCATGAATAAAATCACATAATTCATAGTTCTAGCTAAAGCAGAATGGGTGTCTACACCTTTTATTGAAAAGGTATGCCACTAAGAAGACCTTAGTCTTGAAGTTCTCTTTGGAGACTGAAGCATTTGCTGTTTTATTATCGGTCTTTGTACTCATTACAGCAACAGCTTCTTCCAAGTAGCAGGGACTGTCCCAGGTCTGTAGGCAGTGCACTCCTGTGTGCTGTGCTCCCTGCAGTCCTGGGTGCTGCGTTGGCAGCAGCTGTCTGAGCCCTCCTTCTCCCTGCCCGCTCACTGTCCCCAGCTGAGGGCTGCTGGCTGGTGATGGCCCTGCCAACACACCGCTTCAGCCAGCCAGCATTTCCCAGCTCCCAACTGGAAGGGAGAATCTTCCTTTTTGTAGGGGTAAGCCAGATTTCTGGAGGTGGTTCTCATTAGTTTGCAGACTTGAATGCCACATGTGTTTTCTGTCACTTAAGTTTTCTGTTACTGTCCTTATGCTTTTATGTTAAGTGTTTTCATAATTGCATTTCCTTGCTTTAGAAGAATTATCTGTTTGGACAGAAGAAGAATGTAGGAACTTTGAACAAGGGCTGAAAGTCTATGGCAAGGATTTTCATGTCATTCAGGCAAATAAGGTATGTGCTGATTTTAAATGTCGTTGTTGCTTTTCCTTTTGGCACGTGGAGTCATCAGAATGCTCACAGCACCTCTTTCCTAGGTACGAACAAGATCAGTTGGTGAGTGCGTAGCATTTTATTACATGTGGAAGAAATCAGAGCGCTATGATTTCTTTGCACAACAGACGAGATTTGGAAAGAAGAAATACAATCTTCATCCCGGCGTAACGTAAGATGTGCATCATTCTCCTGTGCTTTTACGTGCTGGATCTAAACTGTTCTTTTGTACTGCTCTGACTCTGAGATGGAGGGACAGACTGGTGACACCACAGTCCCAGGTTGCAGTGGGAAAAAAGCCAAAGAAAAGCATACCAGTGTGTATCATGTAATTCCCAAAATACATTTGTTGGGAGTTAGGCCAGCAGTTTGCATTGAGCAGCTCTTTCATGGAATGTGTTTTTTGGTTCAGTGTTTCACAAATGTAACGTTTCTGCAAATAGGGATCACAGAATGGCCTGGGTTAAAAAGGACCACAATGATCGTGTAGTTTCAACCCCCCTGCTGTGTGCAGGGTCACCAACCACCAGACCAGGCTGCCCAGAGCCACGTCCAGCCTGGCCTTGAATGCCTCCAGAGACAGGGTACAGGATATCCACATTTTCATGAGAGAATGTGTTGTTTTGCTTTAAATACATGTTTTGCACTAAGGCATTAGTCACAGATTTCAGATGGGATTTTTGAAGTATATTGTTTGGCCAAAACCATACCCTGTCATAGGGCTTTTTTCACTATGCATCCCCCCAGCTTTCTTACAGTTATCTATTCTTCCTGCTTATTAACACCAGTGTTTCTGTGAACATTGTAGAGCTACGTGCTGGATCACCAAAGTGAAACTGCAGTACGTTCTCTGATTATTCTGTTAGGGAAGGGTGCCTTCCTTCCTTCCTTATCGCTCGCACACCCAACACAGTGAATTTTTCTGCGCATGCTGAACTTGGTTTCTCTCTTCTGTAGAGATTACATGGACCGCCTCCTAGATGAAAGTGAAAGTGCAGCCTCCAGCAGAGCTCCGTCCCCGCCGCCCACAGCCTCCAACAGCAGCACCAGCCAGTCTGAGCGAGAGGACAGCACCACCAGCAGCAGCAACCAGAACGGTGAGTGCCCACAGCAGAGCTGCAGAGCTCACCTACTGGGATAAGTGATCGTTGCTGCCCCGGGGAGGAGTTTCATGCAGGACATTCAAAGCACGGTGCTTGCCCCATGAACGCAGTTCGGTGTAGGGCAGCAAAGGGAGGTAGGAGTGGGAGAAGAGTCAGGGCATCATCACTTATCAGGGAGAAGAACCTTAAAAGTGAGGGTCAGGCATTCTGAAGGATCTGGAGTAAAAGCTGTTGCAAGAAAGGAGGTCAGTGTTGAACTGGGCTGGAAGACTGGAAGCTCCAGTACCTGCATAGATGGGGGACAATTGACCTGCAGCTGTAGTGGGGGTGGCTTCTGGGATGTGGCTTTGGCTGCTGTTGCTTCTAAGGGCAGAGGACATTAACCCAGTATTGACCTTTGTGTTCTGTGGGCTTCTGCTTTATTGTTCCATGCATTTATTCTGCTGCTGCTGCTGCTGCTGTTCTTTTTTCTTACGGTGTGTCTCTACCACAGGGCTGTCTGCTAATGGGCCAGGAGAGATACCAAGTAAGGATGAAGCAAAACCAGAAGGACTGCACGTCAACGGACCTACTGGTGGCAAGAAAACCCCTCACACAGATCTGGATACAAATGGGTATGAAACTGAAAGTCTTTCCCTTGACCCCAAAGTTGCTCATTCAACTTCAAGAAGTGAAAATGATTTTGAAGAAAAAAATGAAAGACCTCTAAAAAGAAGAAGAATTAATAGCAATGGTAAAGAGAGCCCTGGTTCTTCAGAGTTCTTCCAAGAAGCAAACTCCCACGGGAAGCTGGAAGAGCTGGAAACATTGGATGACTGAATAATAGGAGCAGATTTTATTCCTTGGAGTAAATCTTGGGTGTCAAAATTTTCAGGGTTGATGGGTTACCTTGCAGAATCCAGTTCCATAAAACACTGCTGAGATTTTTCTAATAGCTTCTGGTCAGCTCCGCAGATCTGCTTCTTTGGTTGTGTCAGTGCTGAAAAGCAGCAGCAGAATATTCTGCTCCTGAGGTGCCAGCTGCAGCTCTGGGAACACGGAGGCACTTAGGAGCATTTGAGAAACAAATCAGTGATTTTCTGTAAAAATGCTTCCAGCCAGCAGGAAATTGGGTGTAAGTTGATCTGAGCATTGCACAGGTGAACAAAGCAGGGGCTGGTTACAATTTCTGATCATTGGGGGAAGTTAAAACGAATCCCAAATCCCAAGACATGCACAGAGTAGGCACAGAGACTCCTAACAGAGAGCAGCACGTGTCACCTGGCTGGTAAGGAACCCGCATGAATCCTGAAAGTTACGAGCACAACTATTTTTATATATAGAAGTTTTAAAAGGTAAATAAACCAGGTCAGGTTTGTCTATGTAAAATTGTTGACATCAATGATGTCTTTCCATATTCTTATCTGGGCTAAAGAAATACATTCTGTATTTTTCCAGATTTCTTTGTAGCCTTTGAAAGATTTTTACAGTACTTAACGTCTTGATCAATCTGTCCTTTCTTAAAACAAAAGCTTGTATAATTTTCTTAGCTTGTACAGTTGGTAAACTTTTATGAGAGAATTGATATCCTGAGTCTGATGTCAGCTTCGTTTTATTTTGCTGAAGTCTTTTCTAAGAAAAAGAAAAAAAACAACCACAAAAAAAAAAAGAAGCCAAACCAAACCAACTGACCTAGAAAAAAAACGCTTCTCAGGCACCAACGTGGTGTTGTCTTCTCTAAAGCAGTAAGTCACGAACATCAAGAATGGTTAGAAGTCATTTGATTTTAAAAACATGCTTTTTCTTACTTGTTTTGTGACAGCAATGCGAAGGAGTTGTTAGGCACTGTGCTCGCCTTGCACAAGTTCTTTTGCTTTCCTTATACATTTTCTTTTATTTTGAGCTCGGATAAATTTCGTGTCAGCCACACGCTGCAGTTTGCCACACCGTGGTCACTGAGATCAGCTGTGAGATTTTCACCTCCGTGTCAGAGGAGAGAAGGGGATGGGTGAGGCAGTGCCAGCAGTGGGGCAGCTGCCTCCAAGCACCGTGGACCCCACGGGGGGGGATATTTCAGAGGGAGCAGCACTGCCACGTATAAATGCACGGCACAGAACATGCAGCTGTACAGCTGGTGTGTAGCACATCACCTGCTGAAGGAGGGAACTGGCACAGAGAACTCTGGTGCTCTGTCACTGCACGTGGCATGGGGTGATGCTCTCCATCCCACCGGCCCCAGCTTAAGGTTGTTGATGTAGGGTTACATCGGTGACATAGAAACATCCTTAATACCAGTGTTTGTTTCTCTTAAAGGAACAAAAACCTCAAGTTTTGCTTTCTTTGTTTTTTTAAGCTGCAGCTACACATCCTGCTGTATTAAAAATAGGAAAGAGTGTTTGTATACTTCATAATCTCATCCCCTCCTGCACTTGTTTTCATTAAGACGATCTTGTAAGTTTATGAGGCTTCACAAAATCAGCTTTAAACGTGTGGTCCTACGGTTGGAAAAGCACCTGCACAGGGCTGTGCTCCTCAGCCACGTGCACTCAGACTGCATGGTGAGGGAGAAGCTGCAGCTCTGGGTGCCAAGCTGCAGCCCAGCTCTGCCAACAGGAGGAAGCACAGTGCTGTAAGCTGCTGTGATGTGGAGCAGACACCCACCTGGGATTAGGCAGCAGTTGTGGGAGGCACACAGGTGGGGGATGGCTCCTGCACATCCCACAGCAGGGCTGGGCTTCCAAAGAGGTTGCTGTTGGTTTGGCAATCTCTTTCAGTAACAGAAACCCAAAGTGTTGCAGCCTTCCCATGGAGATGGGCTTTGGGTGGTTGCAGACTCATTTTTCCTCCTACTGCCCTATTTTCTATTTTATGGTTACACATTTTTGTTTGCGAGTTGGAAATACTTCCAAAAATTTATAGGAAAGTTTATAAGTAAGTTTATAAGTATGTAAATTGTCTCAGGCTTTGTGTGTGAAATACAGCACCGTGTATATTTTCAGGAATGTTGCTTTGTTTTCCTTACCTTCTTCTGGTGATAATAGAAGAGACATTCCATAATCAACAGTACGTAATGCTCAGCTAGACTTTTAAGAATATTTAATTATACTTTACGTTTTGTTCATGCTGGTGTTTTATATGCAATACTTGTTCACGTTCTTCAACCCGCAGCCACTATCACTTGATAAGTCATTGCACTACTAAGGCTATTTAAATTAATTCTAGACATTTAGCCACCGGTTTTATTTAGAAAGCATTCAGTACAAGCGGAGCCCAGAAGGTGCTGAACTGAGTTCCAGGCTGCATGGGACAGAGCACAGAGCACAGCACGCCATGCAGGCTGGGGCTCCACGCAGCCTGAGCTGCAGCCACTCCAACTGAGCGGAGCTCCGTGGGGCACCTGAAGGGTGGAAGCGGTGTCAAGGACAAAGGACACAGCCACGCAGACTTCACAATTGGTTTTTATACATTTGTCACACATAGTAATTTTGCACTGTTAGTACTTCCCCTCGTCTTAACCCTGTTCCCTGTCTGCAATTCTAAGAAAGCTTATTAAAATATTTTTGTAAACATATTGTCTGCATCCCCAATTCCTGCGCGGTGCCACCAGGGCTGTGATGGGCAGAGCAGCACACTGGGAGGTGACATCACAGAACGGCCTGCGCTGCAAAGGCCCACAGCTCACCCAGTCCCAACCCCCTGCTGTGTGCAGGTCCCCAACCAGCAGCCCAGGCTGCCCAGAGCCACATCCAGCCTGGCCTTGGCTGCCTGCAGGGATGGGGCACCCACAGCCTCCTTGGGCAGCCTGTGCCAGTGCCTCACCGCCCTCTGGCTGAATAATTTCATCCTAATATCTGCCCTTTCTCACTTTAAAACCCCCCTTGTCCTATCACCATCCACCCTTGTAAACAGCCTAGTTTCCCTCCTGTTTATCCACTCCCTTCAAGTACAGAAGGCCACAATGAGATCTTCCCTTCTCCAAGCTAAACAAGCCCAGTTCCCTCAACCTCTCTCCTGCTGGGGAGAAGCCTGCACAGCCCACACAGCACACAAGAGGCAGGAGGACGTTCATTGCTTTATTGGAAGCCAGTACAAAAATACTGAGGCACATGAAATCCTTTTATTTTTCCCCCCTATTGTTACTGACCAACACAGCCCACCATACATTCAAAAAAGTCACCTTTTAATCACTAAATTGGTCATTTTGTAAATAGATTCTGTATAGAAAAACATTTTAGTAGATTAATAGCATAGAAAATACTGTGGTAGGAACTCTGCTTTCCCAGTGTATGCAATTCCATCCGGCCCTGGCACCCAAGTGTGCACATTTACAAACAAAATAAGCTTTTAAAAAATATTTCAACTGTTTGGACAAGAAATCTAGCCAGTAGATTCGACAATAAACAAGAAAAGCTCTCACCAGAACAGACATCCTGACTACAAATGCCTCAGCACAGCAACGTTACCAATGCAGGTGGAGGACAGGGACTTGCAGGGACCGAGGATCCGTCCCAGTGCTCAGCTCTGCCCAGAGCTGCGTCCTCACCCCCCTGCAGAGAGCAAAGCTCTGAGCTGCTGCAAAGCCTGAGCCTTCATCCACGCAGGGCTCTGCTCTGGAGCTGCTGTTATCCTGTCCCAGCCAGGGGACACACAGGTGCCAGCAGCTCGGCCAGGTTTTGTGCAGCTGCACACAGCGCCAGCCCCAGAGGGGAGGTCCTGTGAAGCACATGGCTGCTGTAACGCCGCTCACACGCCTCTTCCAGAAACAAAGCAAGGTGTACAAAAACCTCATGTGGTTCTACTAAATTCTTCTCTTCCAAAATTATAAAGAATTTTGGTTTTAAAAAAAAACAACAAAAAACAAAAGACAGTCAAAGGAGAGACCTAGAAAGAAGTGCTATATAAGACAACTTGAGAAGTCAGTCCCCGCTGCTCAGTGCATTAAAACCCTGTTCTGATAAAGCAAAGAGAGCCTGCAGCAGCATATGGTGACAGCCAGCACTGGGGGCACCAACCCCTGCCCCACGAGCACAGCCTGCAGGACTGGCACAGCCTCCACCTCTGTGCTGTACAACTTCCAGGAGCCCTGGAGTCCTCTGCAGTTCAATCCCTTGCACCACTGGCACGAGCCAAGCCTCGGTGTCATTTAGCAGCCAGGAATCCCTCACAGTCAATCAGACTTAATCAGATTAATGCTTACATGTGCAGTCATTCACCTTTCCCGTAATTTTTTGAAGGCAGCAATCTGGATTGTGCAAATCAAAGAGCATCACCATCACTTGGCAGCAGACACCCCAACTCCTCTCTGTGCTCTGCCAGCGCTGGGCTCAGCAGAGCCTGCATCCAGCAGCTCAAATCCGTGCTCACACAGAGCTTTTGCCCTTAATATCCATCTTGCTGCCCACCTCCGCCTGCTTGCTGAGCTGCTCCTCTGTGAAGGTGATGTAGGAATACACCAGGCTTCCTGCAATACTGCAAAACAGACACAGCATGTGTCAGGGGGGAGAATGTCCCCTAGTTTGTTTAATGCAACCCCAAGTGCTCTCCTGAGCTGCTGCAGGGCGTGCTTCCCCTCTGCCTCCTGCCCTGCAGCAGGGTGAGGATGTTCCCCAGTGCAGAAACACACCCTGGGGCAGACACTCTTCCAAAAGCCACACCAAGTTGTTCCTCCTGCCCAGCGCAGCCCGGAAAGACACACTCTAAAGAATCGTGGAATAGTTTGGGTTGGAAGAGACCTTTAAAATCATTTAGTTTCAACCCCCTGATATTGGCTCTAGACCAGGATGCTCACAGCCCCATCCAGCCTGGCCTTGAACCCTGCCTGCCCCACACCCTGTGGGGCATCCACAGCCTCTCTGAGCAGCCTGTTCCATCTCACCACCTCACAGTAAAGAATTTCTTCCTAACCTCTTGTCTAAATCAACCCTTTTCCAGTTTAAAGTCTCCATGGCCTTACCTGATATTTAGACCAATGAAGTTCATCCATGTAAAAATATAGTCTCCTCCAAAAAACATCCCAATATAGGTTATTAAAATATTCTGCAAAGATACAAGAATGTGAGATTTCACATGGCAACCACACACTGCAGTCCTTAAAGCAGTGCAGGGAAGTCTGAAATACACAACAGTGCTGTAACCCTGGGTTACAGGAGGCCAATTTAGAGCCACTGGGAGACATAGGCTTAATGGGGGCCTGGATTCCGATGCTGAGCAGCCCCAGGTGCCCATAGGGGTGGCAGGGCTGCACAGCCCTCATTGCAGGGCCAGCCCTGCTGGCTGGGCAGCTCACACAGGGTAGAAAACCCAGAATAACACACAGGAGCACCCACCACCTATTTCTGCAGCCAGCTCGTTCCACCACAGGACGAGGTGACCCAAAAGCTCCCGGTTATTTCTGCACTTCATTTGCCCAGGCTGAGCCAAGTCAGTGCCACGCAGCACAAACTGTGCAAAACCCACAGCTCTCCACACTGCACCCCGAGCACGGGGTGACCCCTGCACACCAACAGCTGCCCCAGCACTCGGCTCCCGCTGCTGCTGAGCATCACTCCCTTCCCAGCACCCCTTCCCCAGGGGCTTCTTGGAAGGGCAGCAGCACAGAGCAGGGAATCCCATGGGATGATAGTGGAGGAAGTTCAGCCTCCCAGCCAAACACTCTCAGGGCAGCAGCCACGTGGCACTGGGAAGCACAGCGCCGCTGGGCACAGCCCCAGCGCTCTGCCAGCCCACGCACCAGCGGCTGCTTAATGCGTGTGACGAGCAGTAATTACTGCACTAATTACTGCAACGCTCGCCCCGAGAGCGGAACCACCGCTTGCTTACCTTAATGCAGCCAACTATTGTAGTTGTAAGAGCAGAATTATACTGAGTGCAAAGAACTGTGGAGTACATCAAAATAAACCTGCGGGAGGAAGGGCTGCGGTCAGAGCCTGGGATGCACTGCAGCTCAGCTCCCAGCCCTCACCCTAACCCACACCCAATCACTCCCATCCACCACAGGAACAATGTTCAGCTACCATAGGAGCAGTGCTGCTGAAAGACAGCAGGACTAGAGAGTCCTCTTCCCAACCCAGAACGACACAGACCCCCAGAAGGCAGTAATGGAGGGATGGAGGTGCCCCTTCAACAGTCCCATCATTCCAGCCCCACAGCCTTACCCCATCACGCAGGATAGCGTGAACTGCACGATGAACAGCATGTCTGCCCAGCCCTGGTACTCCATTGCCTGCAAGAAATAGAGGCTCAGAACACAGCAGCAAGACAAGAGCCAAATCCCTGACACGGGTTTACAGAGCACAGCAGCCTTCATCCCGGTGGATGTGAGCTCATGCAGAGTTAACACAAGTGTTGTGGGATGCTCAGTAATGCAACATCACCCTCCTTCACCCCAGCCAACCTGCCCAGCTCTCCTTGCAGCACTCCAAAAGCTACAAGGAACAGCAGCCTCTGCCTCAGAGGGGTCTGCAATGTGCACAGCCCCCACTGCTGGGCCAGAGGCTGCAGCAAGGCCCAGCACCACATGGCACAGATGGGTGCCCTCCATCACTTGCTGGGCACCAGGGGCAGGGGACAGCAAGCCAGCTACAGCAGCAGAGGGATTGCAGCAGCAATGGGGAGGTGTGGGCATGGTGGGGGGGGCTGGCAGGAGCCTGGTGCTGTTCGAGAAGTACAGAGCCCTCACCCAGGGAAGAGCAGCCCCAGAGCCAGGATGGGGTGGGGGCACAGGGATCTGAGGCTGTAGGGTCACCTCCTTGGGGATCCCCAACCTGACCTGGGTAAGGGACTGGGCACAGCTCTGGGGGCCCAGCTTGGGGACAGAGGTGTCCCCAGGCTCAGCCACACCAAGATTTGGAGATGGTGGCAGAAGCTTTCCCTTCTCAGCAGGAGTGAAAGCAGCTCCTACAAAGGGATGGAGTGATCATGTCCCCTAAGCACTGCAGTGCCCTGTGACAGCATGCAGTGCCTTGCCCCCAGCTTGGCCCTGCTGCACTCTACCTCCTCCCATGCTCCACGGGAGCTTTACCCACTTCAGGGGCTGCCTCTGCCCTGCAGGCTTTGTTTTTAATCCTTGTGGCTGCTGAGATTTCTTAATTACCACCCGCAGCACAGCATAAAGCTGCTCACAGCTGTCAGCACGCACATTTCTCCTCTCTGCAGGGCAGAAAGCTGTTACACTGCTGCTGCTGAAGGCCTGCAGCCCATCTCCACGTGCAGCAGGAGGCTGTACAGGCACCCAGCAGCCCCGAGCACCTCCACACCCCAGCTGCAGCGTGCATGGCTGCACGGTCCCCAACAGCGTGGCTTTGTGCGCCCAGCACCAGGAGCACAGCCGGGGAAAAGTAGTTTATTCAAGGAGGGAAAAAAAAAAGCAGTAAGAGGAGATTCTGTGCAGCTGAACAGAGGCTGCACAGTGCCTCTGTCCATAAAGGAGTGCTTTATCCTGAGCTACAGCCCCACTCACTGCTCCACACTAACCGTTAGCTTAGTGGCTGGCACCGAGGCTCAGCCCCTTGGCACTGAGCTCCTGATGAGGAGCCATTAAGCCCCCCAAGGTGGAGCCAGACATTAATTAGTGCAGGAGTAACACAACAGCATGGGCATTGCAGGACTGCAGCAGAGCAAACCATGCAAGGGCAACCACACTGCTCCAAAGCAACCCAAGGTGTGCTCTGCTGCAGTGACCAACGTTTGCAGAAACCCATTTAGACTAATAACACTGAACTTCTTTGTTTTAAGTAATAGTTGGTTTCACTTATTGCTCTCACACTTCCCCATTCCTCCAGCATTACAAAAATGCCCCAAATGCAGCACATCTGTGCATTTTAAGCCAAGCATTGCAGTTACTTTCCACCCGGCAGTTTCCCCCCCTCTGCCCCAAAGCGTGGCCCCAAAGCCCTCTGTGCTGCCACGTGGCACTGTGTGCAGGTTGGGGATAGGGAGCTACTCCATGCTTTCACATTTGGAGCATTTGCTGCTCTGGGCAAGAAGGCTGAGCTGCAGCGAAGCGCATTAGAACAGTAACATGCTCCTCCAGGCAATGCTTTGTCACTACAGACTGTGCTTTTGGGGCAGGGCTCCTACCTTCTGCGCATCTCCAGTGAAGTAGGCAATGGTCAGGGTGGGGAGGATCATGAACAGTGCATTGTAGTAAAGCAGGCCATATTTCCCCAGCTCCTGGAAATAGGAAACAGCTGTGTGTAAGCAGGCTCCACTCAGAAACAAACCCTCATTCATGTCACTGCTGAGGGCTGGGAGCTCAACGGGGCTCCAGGAGACCAAGAATCAGGGCGCCCTGCATGAGCCAGACACCATTCTGTGATCTGCCAGGTGTGCCTGAAGGGTTCTGTGCGAGGCAATGTGCTGCCCATGAGCCCCTCATTCTCCCTCCCAAAAGCAGAGCATCACAGTGAGGCTTCAAGGACCAACACAGCAGTTTGGGACCAGGAGTGCCAACAATGTCTGAACAAGGGACACGGTGGCACAGGGTGGGACTGTGGGCACAGCAGAGGTGACAAGGCCACAGGCTGCCACTGAGCAGCACAAGGAGGGGCAGCCTACCTTGGAATCCAGCTTCTGCTTCACGTAGGCACCGTTTGCAGCTGTTAAGGCATCGTTAATGAGGATAAAAATATACCCTTCCAGGTCGAACGCCAAGTCAGCACTGGGGAGGGAAAACACAGTGAGAGCTCCCAGCCACGCTGAGCACAGCGCCTGGGAGATTTATTCCAGCTCCTGTTTGTCGGTGAGCTGTCAGGAAAAGTTAATCATGCAGAGAGGGACTGGAGTCTGGAAAACATTCCTTCCTCCTGCAGAGCATGTCTGGAGGGGAAAAGGTCTCCGCTCACCCTCCGTGCTGGGACACATGGATGTGTGTGCCAGGAGAAGCTTGGCAGCTCCTTGCAAGGAGAAGAGCCCCAGCTGTCTCCTTCGTGCCGTGAATGGCTCAGAGTGCACGGACAGAACTTCACACTGCAAGGCCTCCAAATGCTGCACTTTACTGAGCGTGTGGCAGCCCTGCTGGCTGCACTGGGGCTCCAACAGGCACTGAGCAAAGCCACGACTTGTGTGGGAATGGGGAGCTCACCTGGCTGCCACAAAGGCACCAATGATCATCGCAAACACCGTCATCTGCACGCCCCAGGAGAACTTCTTCCTGGAAGGAGGGAAAGGAGGGCACCTTGTCAGCTACAGACATGCAGAGCCCCCATAGCAGGAGGGAAAGCAGCTGGGAGCAGCAGTGATGCAATGCACGTGTTTAGGGAGCTCTGCAACCCTGCTAGCAGCAGCAAGGGGTCCACGGTGGGCACTGCTGTGGGTCTCTCCAGCCCCAGCACCTTTGGGGACGCAGCAGCAGGATGGATACTGCTCCCTCTGCCCCCCACACTGTGCACAGCCCATGTGAAAGCTGCAAGCAGGGGCCAAGTATGGGACCCCACCATGTGCCAGCTCTGTAGGCACACTGGGAACAGGCTGGAAAAGTGCTGCAGCCCCACACAACCGTGCCAGGCTCCTGCTCCCACCCACACTGCCCACCCGCCCGGCTCGGAGCCACAGCCCCCAGCCCAGAGAACAGATCCCAACTCTCAAGCCTCAGAGCCCCAAGGAAACTCACTTGAGCAGAACTCCTTCGGCAAACATGGTGAAGAGGATGGAGAACCTCCGCAGCACGGTGAACATGGGCAGGCTGCGGGGAAGGCTCAGCAGGGTGAGGTGCCCAGAACTCCCCTCCATTCCCCCCCCCGCCTCCCCTCCCATCACCCCACCCGGGCACCCAGCGGCACCCCCAGCCCTTACTTCAGCTTCTTGGTGCTGAAGAGCCCCGTGATTTGGTTCCCGAAGTACAGGAGAGGTAGGGGAAACGTCTGCAAAAGGAACGAACAGAGCGAGCCGAGGGTCAGGGCGCTGCACCCACATCGTTTCCTATCGAGCTACGACGCACAGCAAGGCGCGGCCACGGGGCTCCGCTCACCCGGCGCGGGACGTGCCGGTCCAGGTCGGGGAACTTGAGGAGCCGCAGCGCTTTGCCCGCACGCAGCACCGCCACCGTGGCCAGCATCTGCGAGAGAGCGGGGGGGCGGTGAGGACGGCGGGGTGGGGGGGGAAGGAGGCGGCAAGGGGGCGCCGTACTCACCTGGCCCAGCCCCACGCATAGCGAGGACGGGAACCTGCGGGCACAGAGCGGCGGTCAGCGCGGCGCCGGCGGCGCCTTTGCCCCCCACCCCACTCCACCCCCCAGCCCCGCGGTCCCGCAGGCCGTACCCGTAGGTGGTGAGCACGCTCTTGTTGACGACGACGATGAGGAAGGAGCTGAGGCCGTAGAAGGCCGCGGCCAGCAGCTTGAGGCACAGCGACAGGCCCGGCGCCGCCATGCCCCGCTCCGCATCGCCGCGCGCGGGGGCTCCCGCGGGGGCTCCCCCCTCGGCCCCGACCGCCGGGCGTCTGCGCGCCAACTGCGACGACATGGCTGCGGGGGCGGGGCTACGGCCGGCGGGCGGGGCTACGCGAAGGGCCGCGCGGTGGGCGGGGCTACGCCGAAGGGGCGGGGCCGTCGGCGGTGGGCGGGGCCTGCGG